>BPLQ01002543.1:0-224835 GCA_021605075.1 Caerostris darwini | reverse complement strand
GATGATGAGTGAATGACCGAAAACTGAACTTTGGGTATTCTTATTTAGTCGCTCGGTGGCATAGGCGTTAGACCTGAGAATTTCATTTGGATTTCGATCGTAAAAAAAAAAAAAAAAAAAAAAAAAAAAAAAAATGAACAGTATAAATGAGTTCATCAAAACTGATAAGCTATTTTTACTTCCATAAATGACAGAGGACGTTAAAAAAATGGTTAATTATATCAGTATAGACCCCCCTCGTGCCCCAGTAATAGCAAACACGACAGCAAAATTAGACTTAATTTTTTTTTTTCTGGAATTACATGTCCTTGGATCTCTTGAGCAACAATTTCTTCCTCGTTCCCTCGAACCAGAGAGCTTGCTTTCACTGAAGTGAAATAATCATCAGTATTTCCTTCTCCAACCAAAGACAAGGAGACATTACTAAATATTTAATAAGCCATCTTTTTCAGCGAGCAAAAATATTAAAGTTAAAAGATAAGACAATGCCAGCAGTTATCCTCTTTAGAATCGATGTCAATAGAATATTCCTCTAATAATGGTGTCGTTGTCAAATATGATAGAGATGATTTTTGACTGATATGCTTTCTAATTGAATTGAATTAATACTATTTTTAACTTTGTGACATGTTCATCCCCGAATTTTATTTTGTATGTTTTTTTTAATCCAGTATTTGTTGGAGATACATTTTTTGTTTTTTTATAAGTGCTTTAATTGTTTTTATCGATGTAAGTATGATCATATTACAAAATGTTTGGCACAACTTGGCCAGCGTTGGTCCTGATGCCATTAAACAACACTAACTAACTAACCGAATGAACACTAAAAAATGTAGTCAGTAAAGTTTTTATATTTTTAGATGTTTGTTAAATATTACATTCGCTAGGCAGAAGATAAATGGCAATGTGTTTAAAGTTTATGGAACATATTACATATTTATTTAAAATATTTAGAATTACTCAATAAATAGAGTATTTTTTTATATATTTTTTTCATCCTTACCATAGCAATTTTTGTGGAAATATCAGAACACATAAAATTATCTAATTCAAGTCTAGCTTATTTTTTAAGTTAAAAGGATATACAGCTGCAATAAAAATTAATAATTAAAATTAACAAAGCATTATAACAATAATTTTTTAAAATTAGAAAAGGTGCTTATTTTTAGTTACATCTTATTATGTTTATTTTATTTTGAAAATTATCATTACCTCTCGTGTAACTGAAAGAAACTCCTTAAGAACATTTTTAAATAGTGTCGCCATCTATTGTGTAATAATATAACAACAACTCATTCATACCTTCGAATATGACATGTTAACAACATTTCATTTGTAGAAAAAAAAAAAAAAAAAAAAAAATTAAAGAACTAGAATTTATAATGAATTAAATTAAACTAAGAAAAAGGAAATATATTTGTTTGAATATAATAAAATTAAAAAATTAAACAAAACTACGAAATTAAAAAAAAAAATAATAATCTGAGCTTTATTACATAATAAATCTAATGTTAATATATTATAAACATAGCTACCAATTTTTTAATATTTAAAAATATTTTAAATTAGCATTTCTCTGCAAGTATAATTATTAAATGATAAATCCGAAAAATAATATTATTTTCTTAAAAACACGTAAATTTACTAATAAACATCGTCAGCATTAAAATTTTACATGTTTTTTTCGCTTTCCTAAGTAATTGATAGTTTATTAATCTAAAACTGCGCTATTCAGATAGCAATCTATGTTTTTAATACGCTTTTATTAGTTTCACCTGTATGTTTGTTTGTAACTGACTCTCTGGGCTCGATTTCCCCCTACTTTAAGCGATCCGATTTAATTTAAACGCTGCAGACTTATCAAGAACCGACGACACTAAAATATTTTGATAAGTTTATTATCTCATCATGATTAGGATCGCCAGGATGAGTGATTTTATTTTAACTTATGAAGAGCAATTTAACCCATGAAGAATGAAAGTACCTAAGACATACAAACCTACTTGGGACAGTGGCACAACGCGCCTGACTACGGATCAGGAGATTCCCTGTTCGAATCCTGGCTGGTTCGACCTATTCGCATTTAGCCTTTGTTTTACTCACAATTAAATTTTTGTAAGAACTATAGTTCCAGTCCTCCGTACGGGACCTCATTTAAATATTATAGTTTAAAAACACTAAGAAACACGCTTTTAGAGTTAATCAAACTAAAAAGTAAAAAATAATTGTTAACATAAATTATAGTTTAAAAAAAATTAAAAAACATGCTTTTAGAGTTAATCAAACTAAAAAGTAAAAAATATATTATAGTTTAAAAAAAAAAAAAAAAATTAAAAACCCGCTTTTAGAGTGAATCAAACTAAAAAGTAAAAAATAATTGTTAACATAAGAATAAAATGACTGACGAGAAAATGAATGTCTCTGTTCTAAAAGCGTGGGGTGCTTTGTATGACATTTTTAAACTAACTCTGCATTTCGGAATGAAACTAGTGAAAAATTATAACGATTGATATCGAGCACCCCAAGCTTTTAGAACAGTGACATTCATTTTCTCATTTTATTCTTATGTTAACAATTATTTTTTACTTTTTAGTTTGATTCACTCTAAAAGCGTGTTTTTTAGTTTTTTTAAACTATAATATATTTTGTGCAAACTTTGAACAATTGCCAACGTGGAAGAGGATGTCCCATGCCTGCGCGACACCACTTTAATTGAATAATGGCAGTCAATTCCCACCGGCCCCGCTGGGATGTCAACCAAATCAGTCTTAAAGCGGGCTAGGATGTTCGTTAAATCATTGTCCGACTCCACGAGTCGCTTTTTAAAATGTGACACATGCGTCATATCTTAATTAAGTGAACCGTCCTCGCTAACATCGACAAATTCGTAGCCAAGTTTAAAAAACAGTGCCGCACACGTAAGAAGCCAATAGGAACTGAATTCCAGCTTTTTTTTAATTATAAATTATATATATAATTAAATTACCAGCTTTTGATTTATTATAAATTTATTAATTTTTTTTTGTTCTAATGCAGCTGGCAAACACTTAGACAGTTTGGTCTTGGATGCCTTAAGGCAAGCACTGCACAGATGTTACTCACTTTGCATTACCCAGGGAGGCGCGTGTAACTTGAAGATAAGCCACGGACGCGGAGTCACAATGCCTCCGTAACGCTCTTCGATCCTATTAGGACCGGGACCTACGGTTTAAAGTAGATTCCGAACGACTCCAAACATCCATGGCATCACCGGGACTCGAACCCGAAACCTGTGGTACCGAGAGCCAGAGCGCTAGCCACTCGGCCATTCAGGCCCTTATTTTATTTATTTATTTATTTATTATAATTTATTTATATATTATACATATATATATCTTATTTATATTTATTTATTATAATTTACACAGTCCAGTCCCATTAATGTGACCACCACCTACTTCCGACGTCACCGTGAGATAACCCATCACAAAAGGCAGCACATTGCAGTGGAGTGTATATAAAGAATTCTTAAAGCCAGAATATACAAGAGTGTATATTCCGGCTTTTTAACTGGAAAAAAATATAAAATATTTATTTCAAATTTTTATTAACAAAAAATAAAATACATAAAATTACAACATATATATATATATATTTTAAATTTGGCATAATATTTGTGGAAATAACAATAATTACCCTGTTAAGATGCTGATGAGTCAACTATGGACGATATTTTGACTTCAAACACTTCATTGAAAATGTGAAAAATAAAATTTAAAAAATAAGTTAAACAAGTAATATATAAAAAAAAAAAAATTAAAGTCAATTCCTACATTTTTCACTCTATTGCAGAAAGTCCTTTATAAATAATTTTCATTCATTTTTTTAAGTTATCTGGCGCCATCTACTGGTAGATACATGCAACTTAAATCTAAAAAAAACCTAAATTAATTAATTAAATTTAATGAATGAAAATTAATATTTGAAAAAAAACTGTATTCACATCCAGTGTTATCCACTACAAGTTGAAAAAAAAATGTTTTTGAACTCGAGTGGATGAATAAAAAGTATTTTATGAACGATTGAAAATGTAAACAAGATATACATAGGGTGAGTATGAACCAATAGAAGGAATTGAAAAAATAGTGCTTTACACGTAAGAAGCTAATACGAACTGAATTTCAGCTTCTTATTTATTATAAAGTTCTCCACCGCAGTACTTATGTAAAATAATTAGTTAATTAATCTGACATAAAGACATAATCTACACAAGTCTTAAGAGCTATATAAAGTATACATGCGGAAAAAAATACAAAATATCTATTTCAAATTTTTATTAACAAAGAATAAAATAGATAAAATTGCAACATATTTTTTTGCAATTTGGCATAATATTTGTTGAAATAATAATAATTATCCTGTTAAGATGCTGATTAGTCCACTATGGACGATATTTTGACTTCAACAACTTCATTGAAAATGTAAAAAATAAGTAAGAAAAAAAAAATTAAATAAATAAATAAATAAAAAAAAAAAAAAAAAAAAAAAAAAAAAAAAAAAAGGCAAAGGTAGTTTTTTTTTTTCGAAATATTTGATAATTTGGCGAGCTTATTAATTTGTAGCCTAAAAACACCCCACTCAAATAGTATCACATTCCAATAATTATTACAGAAAAACTTAATTAGATTTGTTTAACAAGTCTCATTAAAATTAACTCGCTAAAATAAGTACAGAGTATCGTTAAGTATCATTAAAGGTATCGTTAGAATGAATGATACATCATACCTATCATTCCCAGCAAACAATAATTTGCTTAAATAAGCCTTTTTTTTTTTGTCTGTTCAGAATCTCTGAAAAATTCAGTTAGCAAGTACAGATGATTTAATTATTAAAATTAGAAAATCTACGCTTTATATTTTCATTTTCGATAAGCTGGCGCATATCTAAGAGCTGCCGAAAAATGTGTCGCCCTGCAAAAGGCTGATCTTGGAACAAAGCTAATTTGTATCAACGTGAGTAATTTTTAGAAAATCTGTATAATAAACGTTGAATTTGTAATGTTATAACATGTGTAAAGAAACCGATAGAATTCTACAAACGCGATTTTTTTTCAATTCCTTCTATTAGCTCACACTCTCCCTATATATATCTTGTTGAAATTTCCAATCGTTCACAAAATACTTTTTATTCATCCACTCCAGTTCAAATGCATTTTTTTTTTGAACTTGTAGTGGATGAGACTGGACGTGAATACAGTTTTTTCAAATATTAATTCAGTAATTAACTTTAATTAATTAATTTTTTTTTAGATTTAGGTTGCATATGAATAGATGGCTCCAGATAAACTTAAAAATGAATGAAAATTATTTATATAAGGACTATAGTATGCAATATAGTATAGAATATAGTATGCAATATAGTGAAAAAAAATAGGAATTGATTTAAAATTTTTTTTTATATTAGTTGTTTTAAGCCTTTTTAAATTCCTTCTATTACTTCACACTCTCCCCACATATATCCTGTTCAAATTTTCAATCGTTCATAAAATACTTTCTATTTATCCACTCGAGTTCAAATACATTTTTTTTTGAGCTTGCAGTGGATGACACTAGATGTTAATACAGTTTGTTTCAAACATTAATTCAGTAATTAAATTTAATTCATTAATTTTAGCTTTTTTTAGATTCAAGTTGCATGTATCTACCCATAGAGGGCGCCAGATAAACTTTAAAGAAAATGAATGAAAATTATTTACAAAGGACTTTCTGCAATAGAAGGAAAAGAAAAGTAGGAATTGACTTAAAATTTCAGGTCAAGAAGTAGAAGTAGTAATTTTATGTAGAAGGTGGAGATAATGAAACTGTCTTTATTCCCAGCCAATCTGTAACCCGATCACAAATTCAACGGGACTCATCAAGATACGGGAAAGAGAATTCCTTGCAGCAAATATGGCGTTTGATAATTACAGACATAGAGACAGCCAAGAATTTCAGAGACGAAATTGAATTGACACATCATTTTTTATTACAAGTTTTCTTCATGTTGACCATGGTCCAACAGTTATTATTATTATTTTTTTTAGACCACGAATTTCATTCTGGGGAAACTATTCTCTACAGTCTGTAAGATGTCTGTAAGAATGCTCTTTTTTCAATTCCTTTTATTAGCTGACACTCTCCCTATATATATCTTGTTCAAATTTTTAATCGTTCATAAAATGCTTTTCATTCATCCACTCAAGTTCAGATACATTTTTTTTAACTTATAGGGGATGACACTGGATGCTAATACAGTTTTTTCAAATATTAATTCATTCATTAAATTTAACTAATAAATTTTGGTTTTTTGTGCATTTAAGTTGCATGTATGTAATAGTAGATGGTGCCAGATGTAAGAAGAAAATTTCAACTTTATTTGTAAAGGACTTTTCTGCAATAGAGGGAAAAAAAACGTAGGAATTGACTTAAATTGTTTTTTTTTATATTACTTGCTTTTGCTGTTGAACGTTGGTGAGTTTTGCGTTCCACTTACGTATGCGTTGAAGGGAGAACATTCAGTGATAACTTACCCACATTTGCCACATTTTTTGTGAATCCTATGAGAGGAAATCTCAAAACCTTTTTGGCATCCAATTCGAATAAAACTGCCACTAGGCAGCCTGGATATTCATGCGACATGCTTTCCACACGTTGTTACAATCATCTTCGAAGATCAGTTCTTTTTGATTGAGACAAGTCACTGCAGTACACGATCATGCTGATGATGTTGAAGAGTATTGGAGCTCACTGACCCCGTCAGGGGCCTCATCTCCGGTGGCGACAAATATAAAAGAGAATGAAAAAATTGACAACACCCAGAGATTAAAGGAAATCGTGAGAATTGAAAAAGTCCAACACTTTAAAAGTGAATTTAGGTAGGTTAGAAGCATATTCCTAGGTCTTTTAAAATTAGAGTGTGGTTCATATTGTTCGATCTCTTGAATGGCCAGATGTTGGTGGTTGTCAATATTATTGAAGAATATTTCTGCAAGTTTTTTCCAGTACTTTTTGAGAGGTAACAGGGGGATAGCTCACAAATAACGATCATGCCGAAAACTGTAGATCACTTAGCCGTTTAGAACTTTGTCCAGTGAAGGTAGGAGGTAGGTCAACATCGCACATTAAAATTGATATAAAAACTGGATTCTTAAATACAGAACAATTATAATTATTTGATGTACACTCTTTATTTTAGAAGAACAGAGATTTGCGGTGGACAAGTCTGCATTTTAAAGTTAATAGCTTTTTTTTCAATTACGCCAAGGTCGTATTGACCATCACCCTGTGAGCAGCCCAAAGTGGACTGGCAACTGGCGTACCGATTACGGAGTACCAATGATGGGAAATACCCCTAAACTTCTTCATCTTAATTCATAAATAGGATTAGAATTTAATTGGCTGCTCTAATGTTAGTAAATATAAAATAACTAGATAAAGTTTCCAAAATTCAATTAAAATGGTATTCAAAAGTGAAAAATACTAAAAATAAATAAGAGTAAAATACAAAATAAAAAATAAAAATTAGAAATAAAAGAATTTAAGTTAAGTTTAAATTCGGTACTTTGAGGGACCCGTTGTCGATGCCACAAAACTATTGAAAAATGTAAACAAAACAGTGAAAGGGTCATGCTGAACGGTGGGAGCCATGGTGGTGATCTGAAAGGTAAAAGTTAAATATCCTCACAAAAAAAAAAAAGCCGATATCAGAACCGATAGACTTTTTATTCTTTTATTTTCATTTTTTATGATTTTATTCCATCCTTTTATTTTCCTAACAAACCAGAGTGGACTACTCTGACGAAAGCTGTTACTCACTTAGCACTATTCTGGGGGCACGTGTAGCTTAAAGATATGTTACGGACGCGAGCCACACTAGCAACTCTCTACGATCCTGTTAGACCGTGACCTACAGTTTAAAATGGATTCCGAACCACTAGAAACATCCATGGTATCACCGGGATTCGAACCCGAAACCTGTCGTACTGAGCACCAGAGCATTAGCCACTTGAATTTTGAGGTTAATAGCAGAAATGAAATCTATATATAAAATATTTCGACATACTTTTATTTTGTAATTTTGCTTACGAACATAGTTTATCTTGGGATACAAAATTACCTGTATATCGTTTTATGTATAGGCAATATTTTTTTCAATTCCTTCTATTAGCTCACATTCTCCCTATATATATCTCGTTCATAAAATACGTTTTATTCCTCCACTCAAGTTTAAATACATTTTTTTTTTGAACTTGTAGTGGATGACACTGGAATGTTAATACAGTTTTTTCAAATATTAATTCATTCATTCAATTCAATTAATTAATTTTTAGTTTTTTTTTTAAATTTAAGTTGCATTAAGTTTATCCATAGATAAAGTTAAAAAAATTAATGAAAATTATTTATAAAGGACTTTCTGCAATAAAGTGGAAAAAAAAGTAGGAATTGAATTAAAATTTTTTTTTATATTACTTGTTTTGTAATTTTATTTATGAACATAGTTTATCTTGGGATACAAAATGAAATGTATATCGATTTATGTATAGGTAATATTTCATTTTAGTAAAAAATCATTTTTTTTTCTGGTTTGATCGATATTTCGATCGCAGAGGTCACTCAAAAGGAGTTCTTTTTCATCTGTTTCTTTTACGAGATCATCCTCCCTCGCAGCTGTGCTAACACGGCCTGTGCTCTGATGGAAAACGCGCGTTCTGAGAATTGCTATTAGCAGAAATTCTCTCTGCGAGCTTTGATGCGCAATGGAAACAAATCGCAGCTCTCGTTACGAGTTCAGCGCAGGATTTCCATTGAATTTGATTTGTGTTGCAGTTTTGTCGGGTGCAATTAATTCCAAAGATTAATTTCTACTTCATATTTCAATTGTTTCTACTGCAGCGATTCCTCTTTGTTGCTTCAAAACAAAAACAACAAAAAAACTTTACTGAAAATGGGAAAAATAAAATTTTAAAAATGAGTAAAAAAATTAAATAAATAAACGATGCAAATATAAGGGTTTTTTTTTCGAAATGTTTCATAATTTGGCAAACTTATTAATTTGCAGCCTAAAAAAAATGTACTCAAATAATAGAGAGTTTTTGCATAACGTTTTTTTATCGTCCGATATTTTTTTTCCTAGCACGCATGCTCATACGAAACATTGTACCTATTGCGCATGCTTATCTGTAATACTTCGCTACTGAGCTATTCCTATGAGCATGGCGAGATGATGCTGAATTCCAGTTAATGCCCTGGCCGCCTAACTCACCGGATCTCAATCATATAGAACACATTTGGGATGTCCTGTGACGGCAGCTCAGAGTTCAAAGACCACCAATTCGCAATATCTCGGATTTGCGTGACCGTTGCTTAAACATCTGGTACAATCTGTCTCCGGCTATCTACCAAGGACTTGTGGCATCCATGCCAAGGCGGGTTGAAGCTGTGTTGCGCGCCAAAGATGGGCCAACTCGTTATTGACAGGTGGTCATAATGTTTTGGCTCTTGAGTGTGTGTATATATATATATAGCTAGATTGCACCAAATATAATTAATATAGTTTTTATGATAATTTTTATTATATATTTTATTTTCGTAGTCAAAGATTTTAATTATTTGAATTTTTTTTTCTTTGTAAATGTTATGTGTTATGTTTGATGAGTTATTGCTACAAGTACTCTATAGGGTGCTGAGAATAAATGTCCAAATAAGTGTTCTCGACTTTTTTTTTTATTTATTATCCGTGCCCCATTTTTTATAAAGATCAGAAAGTTTTTATAAAGATCAGCCCCATGGTGGGCCAAGGCCGTCTGCCTATTGGCAGATTTCGAAACATGAGATGTCTTCTTTTTTTACGGGGTAGAGTTGTCATCCCTACGCCTAACGCTCTACAGTCATGTAAGACTAGGACCTACAGTTCAGAGTGAATTCCGAACCACTATAAACATCTATAGCACCACAGGGTCTCGAACCCGAAACCTGTCCTACCGAGCGCCAGCCACTCGGCCATTCAGGGCCCCTCTATATAGATAAAGAGGTTCTATACATACACAGTCCAGCCGCATTAATGTGACCACCACCTACTTTCGACGTCAACGTGAAATAACCCATCGCAAAAGGCAGCACATTGCAGTGGAGTGTGTATAAAGAATTCCACTTAATGCCACACTCCACTCCAGAATATACAAGAGTGTACATTCTGCTTTTGACAGGTGGCCACATTAATGTGACTGGACTGTGTATATATATATATATATATTTGTTCTAATGCAGCTGGCAAACACTTAGACAGCTTGGTCTTGGATTCCTTAAGGACCATGCATTCCTTAAGCGCTGCACAGATGCTACTCACTTTACACTACCCAGGGGGCGCGCGTAACTTGAAGATAAGCCACGGACGCGGAGTCACAATGCCCCCGCAACGCTCTACGATCCTATTAGGACCGGGACCTACAGTTTAAAGTGGATTCTGAACCACTACAGACATCCATGGCACCGCCGGGACTCGAACCCGAAACGTGTGTTACCGAGCACCAGAGCGCTAGCCACTCGGCCATTTACACTCTTATTTCGACATACAGAGGGTTGAAATTTCGAGTCATGGAGTTTTTGGGGCTTGAAGGGAAGGGAACAAAAATTGTTTTCGAGCTGTGGAGTCTTATCGACTTATCGAGTTTCTACTTAAAGAGGTTCTACTATATACATATATATATATATATATATATATATATATATATAAGGATCTTCATATGATATATGTTCAAAGAATGTAATTGATGACGATCGGGATAGAAACTCCACCTGCGCATTGCACCTGCCTCGAAATGAACTCGGTCCTGGCCTTGGGAGCTCTTTCGAGAACAACAACAAAACAGAACCGTTCTCGTAAATCCGTCCCAGAATAATGAACCATTACCTCAAATGTCTCGAGAGAGAGATGGAAAGGAAAAAGAGAATCTGCGGTTCTGTTCCGAAATACGTAGGCAAATAAAAGTGCGATAACAACACCCAATGCTGCATTGACGTACATCTCCCGAGCCAGGGAGGAATGATGTCTTCATGGATGACATCACCTGCCGATCGAGCCGCTCTCTTTGCGTAAAACAGATGTCAACTCGGCAGAACCTTGGAAGCGTAACCTACTTACTACTTACTACTTATCTGACATTTTTTTCCCCTCTCTTATCTCGCGAATTCATTTCTTTCTAGGGTCGTACATTAAAAAAGTAATTTTTATTTGAAATCTTTTTTTTTTCATTCAAAGTGAAAATAGTAAATTTGTAGCAGATCCTACGGAAGATCTTCTACAATGGATACGCGTAAGGGAAATAATGAATTTCTCTAGATCTTTACGAGGTTTGGTTTGTCACTCTACGGTCATCTTGTGCACACTTTATATTAAACAGACCGCAACTGACAGTTTAACGTGGATTCCGAACCACCCACAAACATCCATGCCCCCGCTAGGATTCGAACCTGAAGCCTTCGGTATCAACGGCCAGAGCATAAATCAGTTAGCCATCAGGAGCTAGATCTTTATCAGAGTGAATGGGCTCAGATCTGCCTCAAATTCGTGGAAACTCAAAACTTGAGCCAGCCTGGCCAAGTCAGAATAAGCATGCTATATTAAGTGACTATAATTTAACTCAAGAATCAACTCTCATGGACTCACTCTCACTCACTCACTCACTCATATTTTCAATATGTTTTTTGTATGTTACACATCTTCTTAAATGAATGTAATTGTTTCGGCTTCTGTTCTGATCTCTTGAGGAAACAAATAATATAAAAAAAATTTTTAAAGTCAATTCCTCCTTTTTTTCCACTCTATTGCAGAATGTCCTTTATAAATAAAGTTGAAATTTTCCTCTTACATCGGGCCCCATCTATTGGTAGATATATGCAACTTAAAATCTAAAAAAAATAAATGAAATGAATGAATTAAATTTAATGAATGAATTCATATTTGAAAAAAAAATGTATGAACATCCAGTGTCATCTACTACAAGTTCAAAAAAAAATGTATTCGAACTTGGATGGATGAATAAAGAGTATTTTATGAACGATTGAAAATGTGAACAAGATATATATAGGGAGAGTGTGAGCTAATAGTGGGAATTGAAAAAGTAATTTTATTTGAAATTTCTTTTGCCATTCGAACTGCTAGTATTAAATTTGTAGCAGATCATACAGAAGATCTTTTTTTTCTCGTTAATGCAGCTCGCAAACACTTAGTTACACAATTGTCTTCGATGCCTTAAGGCAAGTGCTGCACCGACGTCACTCACTCAGCACTACTCAGGAGGTGCGTGTAGTTTGAAAAGAAGCTAAGGACGCGGAATAACACTACCTCCGCAACGCTCTACGATCCTATTAGACCGGGACCTACAGTTTAAAGTGGATTCCGGAACCACTACAAACACCCATGACACCACCGGGGCTCGAGCCCGAAACATGTGGTGCCGAGCGCCGGAGTGCTAGCCACTCGGCCATTCAGGCCCTACGGAAGATCTACTACAATGGACACACGAAAGGGAAATAATGAATTTCTCTAGATCTTTACGAGAGTGAATAGGTTCAGATCTGCATGAAATTCGAGGAAAACCAAAAAGGCCAGACAGCCCACCTCAGAATATGCAGCGCTGCATTAGATGACCCTAATTTAACTGAAGAACCAGCTCTCCCTCGTGATGGCTCTTTTCAATATGTTTTTTGTATGTTATGCATCATCTTAAATAAATATATGCAAGATTTAACTATAGTTAGATGGACGCGAGAGGTCACCACTGTGACCAGTAACTGGCACCATAACTGTGTGAACCGGTAAGTACATGCAGTTAGATTTGGAGAACGCTGGGAGCGTCTGAATAGGTAACATGGTCAGGAACCGCATGGGATGTGTTCATAGAAGTTGCGCAGGGTGCCTTGTATTTAAAGTATTGTAAATAAATCACTGTAAACGGAAATATGGGCCTGAATGGGCGAGTGGCTAGCGCTCTGGCGCTCGGTACCACAGGTTTCGGGTTCGAGTCCCGGCGGTACCATGGATGTTTGTAGTGGGGCGGAATCCACTTTAAACTGTAGAGCCCGGTCTAATAGGATCGTAGAGCGTTACGGGGGCATTGTTACTCCGCGTCCGTGTCTTATCTTCAAGTAACACGGCCCCCCTGGGTCATGCAAAGTGAGTACGTCTGTGCAGCGCTTGCCTTAAGGCATCCAAGACGTCCATGTCTAAGTGTTTGCCAGCTGCATTAGAGAGAAAAAAATAGAAATATTGAAGTGTTTTAATTCACCTGAGACAACTAATCGCCAGCTGGAGACAACATAGAATTGCTTTGGCGAGAAACTTTTGCTCTCTGATCTGTTGAGGGAAAAAAGTCACAGGTTCGATATTAAGTTCATAACAAGAGTCGCTTAAAATAGTAGGCGAATGTGGGCTCACAATAGGCTTCAGAGGGGTAGCGAGCGATGCTGATGACCTGTTTTTTCAATTCCTTCTATTAGCTCACACTCTCCCTATATATATCTTGTACAAATTCCCAATCGTTCACAAAATACTTTTTATTCCTCCACTCGAGTTCAAATACATTTTTCATTATAGAACTTGTAGTGGCTGACACTGGATGTTAATGCAGATTTTTCAAGCATTAATTCAGTAATTAAATTTAATTCATTGACTTTAGGTTTTTTTTTAGATTTAAGTTGCATTTGTCTACCAGTAGATGGCGCCAGATAAACTTAAAAAAAATGAACGAAAATTATTTATAAAGGACTTTCTGTAATAGAGTGAAAAAAAAGTATGATTTGACTTTAAAATTTTTTTTTTTATTACTTGTTTATAATTTTTTTTATATTACTTGTGTCAGAACTACCATCATGTTGGAATGAAATCTAATCTACAGGAAATAACTTATTCTCATGTAAATGTATTTATTACAAGTCTTTCGTAATGACTGAACCTCCTTTAAGTAAGACTTGCGTGGATTCTTAGGAGCTAATGAATCGTAAAAACTTCTTAAATACTGTATAATAAGAACAGCACTAGTGCAATTCCTACCTAATGAATCGAACCCAATTGAGGAATTTTGCAGTTTATTAACTTCAGAACTCTAATCACCACATTGGTTTAGGTCCATAAAGGAAACACATTTCTTTTCCTAATGCTGCTGGCAAACACAGACAGCTTGGTCTTGGATGCCTTAAGGCAAGTGCTGCACAGACGTTACTGACTTTGCATTACCCAGGGGGCGCGTGTCACTTGAAGATAAGCCACGGACGCCGAGTAACAATGCCCCCCGCAACGCTCTACGATCCTATTAGACCGTGACCTACGATTTAAAGTGGATTCCGAACCACTACAAACAACCATGGCGCCACCGGGACTCGAACCCGAAACCTGTGGTACCGAGCGCCAGAGCTCTAGCCACTCGGCCATTCAGGCCCCCTAGGAAAAAAAAATACAAAAACATAATACTTTGCATTTTCTAAATTTATCATAAAATGAACCCATGCTCCAATAACTGCTCGGGAATTTGCATCATCCATATCCTTTCCTATCACTTTAGAGGCATTCGATGAGGCTTGAAATGAAGATGAAACAAGTAATATAAAAAAAATGTAATATGAAAAAGTCAATTCCTTCTTTTTTTTCCCACTCTATTGCAGAAAGTCCTTTATAAATAATTTTCATTCATTTTTTTAAGTTTATCGGGCGCCATCTATTGATAGATACATGCAACTTAAATCTAAAAAAAAGCTAAAATGAATTCATTAAATTTAATGAATGAATTAATATTTGAAAAAAAACTGTATTCACATCCAGTGCATCCACTACAAGTTCAATCGAAATTTAATACACAGTTGAGTGGTAGTAGTACAAATAAATGATTAAATGTTCAAAGCAAACAAACAATAACAAGAAATCAGAATCAGTATTTTGTGTAGCCACCACGCGCCGCAATAAGTGCTGCTATACGACGTGGCATGGAATCAAACAAATTTTGAATGTCTGCCTGAGGAAGAGCATTACATATTGTTTGTATGCGCACCCAAAGTTCGTCTGCAGAAGCAACAAGACGAGGATCACGAGCGAGACGCCGACCAACGAAATCCCACACATGTTCAATCGGCGACATATCCGGGGAATACGCAGGCCAAGGAAGAAGCAGTACCTGCCGCGTTGCAAAGAAGGATTGAACAGTCCTAGCGATATGAGGGCGGGCATTGTCTTGTTGAAATACAGCGCCTGGCAAGCTTTGAAAGAAGGGAACAGCTTGGGGCTGTAGAACTTCACTGATGTACCGGTTGCTGTTCAGATTGCCCGCAATTCTTAGCAATTGAGATCGTCCATGATATGATATGGCACCCCAGACCATAACTCCGGGTGTTCGTCCACTGTGGCGTTCGATAATGCACTCCGGAAGGTGGCGTTCACCGGCATAGCGTCTGACACGAATGCGGCCATCATGGTACCACAAATTAAAGCGGGATTCGTCAGAAAACCCGACATGCTGCCAATCAGCACGCCAGTCTCTATGCTGAGCGGCTCATTGTAGCCGCAGGCGGCAATGGTTTAGCGTGAGAGGGATCCTGTATAAAGGAGTCCTTGCGCGCAGTCCACGCTGCAGCAGACGTCTACGAATTGATGACGCGCACAATGAAACACCTGTAGCTATTGACCACTGTGCTGCCAATTGTCTAGAGGAAGCTGTACGGTTCGTCAGCGCCATGCGGACCAGGTGTCTATCATCGCGTGCTGACGTCACATTTCGGGGTCCACTCCTGGATTTCCGAGTTGTCCGACACTCGTCCGTCCACTGCTTCCAAAGACGCATCGCTGTGCTGCTGTTACGCTGCACACGAGCGGCTACTGCACGATAAGACAATCCAGCTTCACGAAGGCCGATGATTGTCCCCCGTTCAAACTTTGTAAGTTGTTCAAATCTCGCTCTCTTTCGTCGAAGAGGCATAAGTAACGATTGAGCTAACTTTTACCACTAGCAGATAACCACCGATAACCATACACGCCTCGCTACAGCCGTCTATTTATTCGGAGCCATCCGCCGTTCAGAGGGCACTGATCAGCATACGCATGCGCTACGGATTTGAAATTCTAATCATTTGCACATCATGCGCTAGTTTGCATTTCCTGAAAATTTCAGCTCACTCGCGTAAGTCCTTCATGGTGTTGCAATTTTCACAAACATGAGTTTATATAGAGAGAGTGTGAGCTAATAGAAGAAATTGGAAAAAAAAACTTCTTTTTTTTTCAAAAATATATTAGTAAAAATTTGATTTCGGATCTAGGATATTTGAACCAACAGATCATTGTTAATGGAGCTTTGTAACACAGAATTGATCAGTTATCATCACCGCTGCTGAGTGTATCAATGTCCCAACGCTGGTTACAATACAAATGAAACTATTTAATTTGATGATTATAGAATGGATGGTGAAGGAAATGTGTAGGTTGATTCTTTTGAGATGCCACCAAAGAATTCTAAAGTACTCTGTTTCAAATATTAAGAAAAGAATGCTCTTATTGTTATACAGGATTTCAATTGTAGCAATTCAATTTATTTAAACTTAAAATTAATTTCTATGTGTTTGGACATTTAGTTCTTGGAGTATGGTAAGGAGTGTAAGCAGGGCCGGATTTAGATGAAACGAAGCCCTAGGCTATTCCACTCATGAGGCCCTTTCACTTCCCATTTTTAAGTTCGTAAATCGCATGAGAGATAATAAAATACATCATGACTGTGATGGATATCAATATATTAAATGAATCATGTTGTGATGGGTACTCATCTTTATAAAAAATGTGGCACGGATAATAAATGAAAAAAAAAGTGGAGAACACTTTTTTAGACATTTATTCTCAGCACCCTATAGAGTACTTGTAACAATAACTGAGACATAACACGCAACATTTGCAAAGAAACAAAATTCAAATAATAAAAATCTTTGACTACGAAAATAAAACATGCAATAAAAATTATCGTATTTTCTATCAAATTAAATTAAATATATTCAATACATTGAAGATTAAAACAAATTAAATTCAGATAAATTTATTTCATAACTTCTCCTTATTTTCGATTCAGTGTTTTAGTGTTTACTGTTTTTAGAATGGTGTCATTCTAATTTTTGCCAACAATTTGAATGTAGGCCCCTCTTGATCTTGAGGCCCTACGCTGAAGCCTAGTTAGCCTATAGGAAATACATTGAAGATTAAAGCAAATTCAATCAGGCCCTGAGTGCAAGTACAGTTTTAGACAAGCAAAAGATGTGCAATTCAATCACCGATTGTTTGGAAAACTGGCAAGAGTCCAATTCGGACTGATTCAAACGGAGCTGCGAAATAAAGGACAAAGGTATTTTTGTGAAACGTTTTAATATCAATGAAAATAATTTTAAAGCTAAACATTAGAATTTTAAATTGCATAACATTAAAAGATAATTAGACGAAAAAAATTGTACAATAACTATTGAACAAAATTCTTATGCGCCGCTTATGTCTGACCAGCACTCCTAAAAAGTAAACTGGATGTTTGCCTTTAAAACTGGTTTTAAAACTGGATGTTTACCTTTCCACACAATCGGTGGGCGAACCATATGCAACTAAAGCTAAGTGTTTATAATTGTAGTGGGGGGAAGGGTACATGGCTAAGTGTTTGCTATAATATTTTAACTAATTACAATTTAACTTGAATTACAAATAAATAATTCCTATCCTTGCTGGCAAACGATGACGTACACAGCTAGCGTACAAGATATCAGAACAATGGGTGGGTGATCCTATTTCTGAACTAAGGGAGGTTAGGTCATGTTGTTTTAACATAAAAGTCTCCTCAGTGGCAGGTTCTCGATAATAGAGAGTTTTTGCATACCGTATTTTTATAATACGGTATTTTTGTCTCCTTAGCGCGCATGCTCAGAGGAAATTGCGCATGCGTATCTGTAATAATGTTTCCTATGAGCATGCACGCTAAGGAGAAAAAAATACCGGACGATAAAAAAAACGTTATGCAAAAACCCTCTAATGAATGATTCCCTTTCAGAGGAGATTTAGAAGACTAATCTTTCCATGCTATGTGCCTGTCCACGCTTAATATAAGTCGGTTGAGGACACTTTGCTTGAATAGTACAATTTCTGGTGATATTGCCTATATGTGAGACATCTAGGTTTCCTTGAGAAATTGGGGGGGAAAAAAGAAAAAAAACTTCAGTAAGGCGTCTTAGTTTTACAAAGAAGATAAGTAGATTCCTTTTAGGGCGTTGTTGCCTCAGGTATTTTCTCAGTTTGAATATCCAAGTTCATTTTAGATATGAGTTGGAGCAACGTCATTTGATAACGCGGTACTTGCAATTTTAGCTTCACCAAAAAATACTCAAACTTCTTTTTACGGAGATATCTGGTAATAGCTTTAGGTATTGGGATAATTTTTTTAAGAAACTGGATCAGAGGGTAATGAGTCGAAATTGAGATGCGAACCAGTTTTTGGTGGAGTCGGTATAAAAATCCATCTTCCCGGCATTTTTATAAAAATAATTTTTAATTTTTTTGAAAGATAAGGCTAAAATTAATTATTAATTCAATTGTACCCTTCAAACGACTATTTCAGCAGCATACCGAGTTATTATTTTCTCAGTACTGAGCTCCGTCTTCGATCAATGTTAACAGAAGGTATTTCATTCAATTCCTTCTATTAGCTCACACTCTCTCTATATATATTTTGTACACATTTTCAATCGTTCATAAAATACTTTTTATTCATCCACTCGACTTCAAATGCAATTTTTTTAAACTTGTAGTGGAGGACACTCGATGTTAATACATTCTTTTCAAATACTAATTCAGTAATTAAATTTAATTAATTAATTTTAGTTTTTTTTGGATTTAAGTTGCATATGTCTACTTATAGATGGCGCCAGATAAACTTAAAAGAATGAATGAAAATTATTTATAGAGGACTTTCTGCAATAGAGTGAAAAAAAAAGTAGGAATTGACTTAAAATTTTTTTTTTATATATTACTTGTTTTTAATAACAATTTATTTTAATCAATGTACTTCTTTAGGAATCAAATGTACAGTTTTATTGTGTTTGTCTTCAGATATTTTATTACATTCTGTTACTTATTAATTTAGTACTGTTATTTTTATAGGATATGTATTTTCTGTAAAAAACATTTAGAGCACAAAAATATTTTTAAGTGAAAGTAATTACAATTTTAAAATTGTAAAGAATACTTTGTGATGCAAGAACTTATTTTAGGAATGCGCATAACACTGGTCATTCAATTTGTTTTCTAAATTCATTAGTTAAGATCGTAATACATAAATCTATGCCAAAAAGTCAGGAATTGGGATTTAGAAGTCGGTTGTCAGTATAAAAAATTCGACTCAGAATTCGGAAATCTGTTACCCGACACCCGATAGAGCCAGCCAGATTGATCATAAAATACTACTATCCCCAAAAAATAAGATCAATCATTTTTTTCTCCAAAAACTCTTTATTTATTCTTACAAATTTATTTCATCGCCTTCAAAATAATCCCTTCCGGACACAGTGCACTTATGCCAACTTTTTTTCCAATCCTCAATGCATGCTAAAAAGTCATCGTCAGGTATGGCGTTCAAAGCGTGGGCCGATTCACGTTGAATCTCTTCAATCGACTCAAAACGGTATCCCTGAAGCGGTCTTTTGAGTTTAGGGGATAGCCAGAAGTCTCACGGTGTGATTACGGTGGTCTGTGGAACGACATGGGTTTCATTTTTGGCGAAAAAGTCACGAAGAATCAATGCAGTGTCAGCTGGCGCATTCAGTGTTTTCGGTACCAATCGAGACTTGACGTGTTTGAGGCCCAAAATGGAATGGACCGATCCTTTTGAAATTCCAACATCCACAGCAAAGTCTCTAATTGTAAATAGACGGTTTGCAAGCAATTAATTTAGTGATTTCCAAAATCAGTTTTAGCGACTCACAAAGCCAAGAGCAACTCAAACACTAATGAATATTTTGACGTCAAATTCCCGATAGATGTCAAGGACAGTACCAGCAAACTAAAAAAGAAAAAAAAATTATTAAATTCCATAAGCCCCGGGAATTTTAAATTGAAAATTGGTTTCACTTTTTGGATACAGTAGTAGAATGAAATGTCCTCAATGCTAATATAGGAGGAGTTATTTTTTTATTGCTGAGAGATTCCGTATGGAGAGTTCACCGACCATTTTGTTTTTTAGCTTGGAATAATTTGAATTTTTTTTGAAAAAACCAACCATTGGTTCATAGGGTAATGCCCCTTAAGTGGTTGAAAGTAATCTCCAAATCCAAAAATCTTTTTGTCAATGATACTCTGGATTTTTTTAAATTTTATTTTTGCAAGCGTGCATTGAGAAGAAATTCTTCGTGCGAAATGACCCGCAGAACACCCATATGGCAACCTTCCCCGGAAAACCGTCAGACTCGTTTAATGACTTTGATGCCCGACGTCTGGTGTTGATTTATTAAGATGCATGACCGCCGGCGAACATTTGTTGGGAGAAAACTTTCGCCTTTCTCTTGTCTGTATTATGATATCTAAATATATATATAGATCTCAAGAATCAATAGAGGGTGTTTCTTATCAGAGTGAGCAGGGACATGAGCCTCGTTGTTTGGAAATGAATTTTATGTTTACAATTGGATTTTGTCTCTAATAAAAAACTCCACAGATTTGGACTGACTCCATTATGTTCGATATGCAAACAGTGGAGCACATTTTGTTCCAATGCTTAAAATATGTAACAGCACAAAACAAACTCCAAAGTGCTTTTGGATATAGAGTTCTGTCATACTCATGGTTATTCGATATGTCTGAAGCCGCTTATTATAAAACAACAGTAATTCTACAATTTCCACGAAAAGTCTCGTAACCCTGTCAACTATAGGGTGCCCCATATGTTTTTCTTTGTGTTATCTCATTTTCACTTCTCGTTTCAAATACTAGCAGTACTTCATGTGTTCTAAATCATCGTTTTAGTTTTAAAATGTTGGATCGATTGATCTGTAGTTTTGTCTATTTCTTTCGTGTCCAAGTGTACAACTTTTTATTGTTAGTCTTTTGGTTACCAGAGAGTGTCGACAACGTTTATGGTATTTCAGACAGAAATTTGGATTCCTGGAATTTCGAATTTTTCGGTTTTTTTCGAATTTTAAATTTTGGAGGTTTTTTTTTCTTCTCTTTTTCATTTCCAGGTTTCATTTCCACTTATGCAAATTTGTAGGGAAGAAAAACATTTTTATAAATTGCGATAAAGCAGCGTCAGCGGCCATACATCTCAAAGCACCAAGTCAACTCTTTAATAAAACTTTTGATGTAAGAGATCAATGCAAAGGAAATGTTGATGGAAAAAAATTATTTTTTTATTTGTTTGAATTTTTAAATGTTTATTTTATTATTAAACTGGAGTTATGTAACATTCTACATTTGAATCTTTCATCGGAATCTGAAACAATTACCAATGCCATGCATTTTTTAAATTAAAACTGATGTAGAAAAGCAACAACCAGTCTGGTTTTTGCATCTTTTAATTAGAATTATGCGCTTTTAATTCTGAATCAACGGCCATGGAACAATTTTTAGAAGCTTGCTATATATATATATATATATATTGCATTTGTACAGGAATATCTCTGGCGCTCGGTACCACAGGTTTCGAGTTCGAGACCCGGCGGTGCGATGGATGTTTGTAGTAGCTCGGAATCCACTTAAAACGGTAGGTCCCGGTCTAATATGGCTGTAGAGCGTTGGGTGTAGTGCTAACAATCCTATCCCGTAAAAATAAAACTTCTCCTGTCTAGAAATCTGTCAGCAGGCAGACGGCCTTGGCCCATCAACGGGCTGTTGCGCCACGGATGATGATGATAGGAATATAGGGTCGGAAGTGACGTGTTGAGGCACGAACACACTTTCAAAGAATTCCACGCAAGAGCCAGGCACAATGTGCCACCTGATAGTGGCAGCCCCGATACGCACATTATTTTATTCTTACTCTGTTTTTGCAATTGTGCTTTCATTAATGAGACTCCAGTTAACTCACCGGAGGACCTTGTTGCTCGAATCTCCATTGCGGCTGCAAGCTTGCACGAAGTTCCTGGCATCTGTTCGCCCATCATTTTTTCGACACTATCGAGCATATAGTACTGTGTTTAGTCGCCATTTTGAATATTTATTGTAAATATTGAATCAGAGAAGCACCTTGGAATTATATTGTAAATATACAACGTTACGGATGGATAAACTAAGGAATATGCCAATGTTTAATAATGCAAGAGATATATGAAGCAATTGATTGGAATACTACAAGAATGGCCAAATTCAAACAGCCATATGAATATAGCAATGCTGAATAGATCAAGAACTTCGTGAAGAATGAATTGTTCAAGAATCTCTACAAGAAAATACAAAAGTAAGATAAATGCACTCGTAAATGAAGAATGAAGTATTCCCAATTCTACAAAAAGCACTAACATTCAATAGTCAAAAGAATATATCAAAGTTTGAAAATTCTAGGCATAAATGAAGAATGAAGTATTCCAACTACAATAAGAAGCTCTATAGAATAGGCATGGGAAAATGCCAAAAGTGATAAATATGAAACTTCAAGAAGAAGGAATTGATCAACGCACTACAAGTACTTATAGTCATTGGATATACAAATGTTTAAACATCCCAAGCCAAAACGTGAAAAGTGCTTCAAAACCATACTACAAAACACTTCAAGCAAAAGCCAAATTCTCCAGAAAATTCCTGAGGATTAACGTTATTCATGAATCATTTCAAGAGTTAAGGGGCCCAAACAACCATTTCTTCCCCAGAATTTGCAAATTTCGAATGGAGTTTTTTATTTGTTAGCTGCACTTTTTGGATTGCGCCAAGAAACCAAAACCAGAACACACGCACATGATAAAAAATGAATCACAGTTGGTCGCATGACCGTTGAATTCCCTTGTATATAAAATGAAAAAGATGATAAAGTAAAATGTTCTCTTTTAAAAGAAACATATCATCTGTTTTATATTGAAGTTTTAAGAATAAATGCATTATCTAGCATATGTATTTTACCTTTGCAAAAGGTGCAAATAATAATATTAACAATACATCCCACATTATTGTTAATAATTTTTTTAAATTGATTTTCTTTGTGAACATTTTGCAGTATTTTTGCTTTTAGGCAATGCTGCTTCGGATTCAAAAGATTTCTCCTCAGGATGACTTCCTTAACAGTTTCGTTTCGACGGTCAATGAAGTTGAAAGTTTAAGAAGTTGAAAGTTTGGGGAAAACTTTTATTGAAACATGGAGATTAAACATTCGGAACATTTCCAACTATTCACGATACGTGCGGGCGATTACAAAGGGCATGTCCGGAGAGCAAATATTTGAATAAACATTTTGATTTCCCGGCGCCACCAGGATCACTGATTCGTGGTCGGCGCTCTCCGAGATTTTATTTCGAGTATTTCAATCAACGGCTTTCGCGAAATGCCAACTGGCGAAAAGAGAATATTCATTGAGACTAGGATATTCTTCGAATTATCCGAGTCTCACTTGCGCTCGTAAATTATGCAGTCTTGCAGGGAGAAAAAATAAAGTAAAGCATCCCCAATTAAAATTTGCTTCAATTTTAATGATTGATGCTTAAGTGACTTTTCGAAAGAAATCACATGGTGACATGTTTAGCCCATAGGGGCCCTAGCCTCACAGTAATGACCCTACGCGGTAGAGGAAGCAAGTGCAGGGCAGACAGGATGAATCCATGTCCTCTCCAAGACTGCAGAGCATGCATTTTGGGCGTGCAAATATTTTCATGCGAAAAAGAGGATTGGCCATGCAATAATGGTCCGTCAGAAGTCTGAGAAGGGCAACAGCTTTAAACCTGGGCTGATCAGGGTTGTTTAGAATAAAGTTAAACCAGGTTTTAGATAAGTTGCCTTCAAGTAGATTATCAGAGTGTTCCGAAAAAAGTCTCTGATTCCAAAAATAAAATCCATTTTTTTTTCTATCCCGTTTTCGCAAAGAGACTGACTAATTTGCTACCATTAGCAGAAATCATGAAATGTTGACAACTTTAACTTGTTCATAGTAAGAAAAGAAAATACTAATCCTTCGTATACGTCAGTGGCGATTGTTTTAAACTTACTAATGTTCCTGTAAGATGGGTATATAAAACAGTAAGATGGACTGTTACACTGCTGCCGGCCACGGTTTACTGCAATAACTTTGAAAGAACTCATTCAGCATACCCTTATCACCAAAATTTTATCTTTCGACAAGTTTATGGCATCGGCAACTTGTCCCTAATTGTACCGAATTTAAACTTAAATTCCTTTAATATAATTTTGTATTTTACTTTTATTTATTTTTTAATTTTAAGAGAAGCATTTATTTAACTTTTTGAAACTATATCTTGCATTTTTATACTAACCTTAAGCAGCCAATTAAAATCGTAAATATATATATGAATTAAGATGATGAGGTTTAGGGGGTATATCCCCATTGATACTTCGTATTCGATATACCAGTTGGCAGTTGTTTCCAAGAGGCAAAAAAAACCCCTATTTTTTGTTAAATCTCTAAAAATTATTCAAAAATGAAAATTTATTTGGAATAATTATTTTGGAATAATAATTAAGCGCCAGGAGCCTGATGGTCAAATCGCTAACGTTCTAGTGCTTGGTACCACAAGTATCGGGTACAAATCCCGGCGTTGCCATGGGTGTTTGCAGTGGTTCGATCTCCACTTTAAACCGTAGGTCCCGGTCCCAATAGGATCGTAGAGCGTTGCGGGGCCATTGTTACTCCGCGTCTGTGGCTTACCTTCAAGTTACACGCGCCCCCTGGGTAGTGCAAAATGAGTAACGTCGGTGCAACCCTTATGGTATAAAAAGATCACGGTCTATTTGCCATCTGCATTAGAAGGAAAAAAAAATTAAGCGTCAGAATAATTTTTAATATTCATAAACTTTAACAGGCAATTATAATTGAATATGTTTCTAACTAAATTCTACCGAAATATGAGAATTAAATAAGATATAAAAAGTCAACGAAATACGCATGTTTTTTATTAAGTCTTGCGCACAATGAAATAAGATACACAATCTCAATCAAGGATTTCAATCGAGGATTAATTATTTACTCTTGAATAAGAGAGTTTAATTGAAATTTAAACATTGATTTACTTAGTTTTTTGCAAACTTCTATTTAAAGAAAAAAAAAAAGAAATCCCATTCCACTTGGTTTTCAGAAATATAAAAAAGAGACCGCAAAAACAGCCGTGTTCCATTCAACACTATTTCCACCCCCGCGATAAAAATCGGCCAATGAGACCGCAGATTACACAGAAGTCTGTTTTCCCTTCTCCTTCATTCCAAATACCGAACTCGTCCTAATTTAGAACCCCCTGTGTTTGCTCCACCAGGGAGCGCTGCTCTAGGAATGATATGTATTTGTCCACGAAGACCCCGTAGCGGTGCATGGCCGCAGGTGCGTCAACACCACAGCACACTCCGCACGGGAAAAACGTTCCGAACGAATGTAATCGAACGAAACAGCGTGTTCGGGCCGTAGAGAGAAATCGTTTGCGTTAGAATCACGCGATGGCACTCAACCCGAAAAATCGGGAGGCGGAGGAGGCGGGTGCCTCGAAGACCCTCCCCCGCCTCAGGAGGAGCGGGTGCGCTGCCACCAGCTACTTCGAATCCCCCCTCAGCAGCATAATTTCCAGATCCTCCGTCCTGAACCGGAGCGCAACAGCCAGACCTCTGGACCAGAACCCGCAGGCGGAGCCGGGCAAGTTGCACTCTATGCTGGACAACCTCAGAGACAGGAGCCCCAAAGGCAAAAAGGTGTCCTCCATCGACATAGCCGACGTGAAAGCCACTGCGTTCGACAATCCACGACGACCACCAAGTCCCCAGAGAGCTGATTTCAGCCCACCAGTGGTGAGATCTAAAGTCCTGTCCTCCACTTTGCCAGCTTCGCATAAAGTTACAGGAGAATCGCCTCCAGTCAGCAGTGGGCAACCGCTGTCCGATTCTGGATATGAAGAGTTCAAGGCCTTGCATTCCAAACTGATGAACCCCGAGGTCAGGAATCCTCGATCACTGAAGACTTCCAGGCAACTGTCTTCCTCACTGACCACCCTGAGCACTGACGATTCTGAGAAGAAGTGCCACCCTTCCAAAAGGTACAGCGCCATGCTGACGTATGAGGGGAACAAGGGAACACTTTCAGGGGGAAGTTCCCCTTCCAGATCTCCTGTTCAAAGTCGATGGCACCCGAAACAGTTCTCGAGCCTCGATCCTACCAGTAAGTCGTCGATGTCGTTTGAACCTCAAGGATCCATTTCTGAGCCAGAAGAATCAGAAACACTTAAGAGCAACTCCATCGACAGAGGCAAACAGAATCTGTTTCTTCAGAACTACCTCTCCGGATGTCAGAAGGATAACAAGAAAACCAGTTTTTCGGATAGAGAAAATGTAATGAACACCAAAAGTGCTCACAAAATAGAAAGCGTCGAAAAATCTGACAACAACAGCGCACCAAACAAAACGATTTCAATCTCGGATGCGATCAAATCAAAAGATAAATTATCTTCGAGTCCCAAAGATGACAGCGATGAAGAAATTTTGAAGGCAAAATGTGCAAGAAAAAATTTCCAATACCAAAACATCATGCCTCAACCTAAAGTAACCGGCGATGGTTATAAAACAGGAAGAATTTCCCCCATTAAATCAGAAAGCGTAGCCGAAACAGATTTTACAACAGACATGGCAATGAAAGACGAAGCTGATAACTTCCGATCAAGATCTTTCACAGAACCGGGAAGCAAAAACAAGAGCGCTTTTGAATCTCAATGTAGAAAAATTTCGTCAAGCAGTGACACAGTTCCTCCCCTTACACCAAAAAGCCCCAACTATCAAGAGCGAAATATTGAAGTCTGCAACAATTCATTATATACTGATTTATCCGAAGGCGACAAAAAGGTTTCGTTTGACGTAATGACATCCAATTCTGAAACCATGAAAAAGCAGGATCACCGCAAGCCTTTTCCAAAACCAATGCTTGCAAAAGTCACAGGGCTGTTTAGAAGAAGTGTTGAAGAACCTTGCAGTAGAACTGTCCAAGATACCTCCGATAAACAAATGGAGTGTTCAGATGAAATTGTCCTGGAGGCTGATTCTGAAAGCAAAGCAGATAAAAAATGTCCACCTTCTAAAGGTAAATCGATGCCAGATAGCAATATCTTCCGCTGCAGCAACAGCATTTGGATTGATAATGGGCTTCGGTCGGAAGACACGCCTGTCAAAGAGTACAGCAGTGATTCAAATCGTTTTCCGTTGAAGATGTGTGAAAACACAGATGCCAGATTCAGATCCTCTGACAATAAGTTCAACCCTGGTGGAAGCGACAGTGGAGGAGCGGGCAGTCCTTCCAGGAAAGCTGCCACAGACTGGGAAATCTGCAAAGTCACCAACGAAGACGACTTGATGGACTTTGAGGGGATGTTGAACAAGTTCGCTGCCAATCGGAATGGTTCCACCACGACCTTCAGAGACCGCTTCTCGGACCAGTCCATGATCGAAACGTTTTCGTCCGCGGAGTGCCAACAGAGTGAACAGAAATCGGCCACGTTCTTGTATTCCAAAAAGGAAAACAATATTCCGGAATATCAGGGGTGTCAAGAAAAACCTGAACTTTCGATGGACGAACGAATCTCCGTTTTCAAGTCGTCTCCCAATTTCAGGAACAGTTTTGACGATGACACAGACTGGAACTGCACCCTGGGTGAGGGCGATACCATTACGGAATCAGCCTTTTCAGGGGGTGGAAGGAATTTCACGAAGGAAGAGGGCATGAGGAGCTCCATGTTCAAAGACGAGATGAACAAAGAGAACAGAGTCTACAGTGAGATGAGTTCCGAAAGTGCTGCTTTTCGAACTCAGAAGACACAGAGATGCATCATACTGAACCAGAAGTCATCCATGTCCACCGTAACCAGAAAGCTGAGGGTTGGTCAGAGGACCGTGAGGAGGACTTCGAGGTACACGCGGTAAGTCAGCAATACGCTTTTTGCACTACTTTTAAATTTATTGTTTCAATAGTTCACTTTTCAATTTTTTTCAAAAATTGAATAGAAATTCGTATTACTGCAGAAAGTAGATATTTTGCATTTCCGAATTATGGGTTTTTTAATGCTGAAACAAGTGAATATTCGGTTAAAATTCGTTTAACATTCTCGTTTTAGGAACAGCAATCAAAGATGCAGTAAGAAAGTCCTTTAGATTTTTACTTTTATATTATCTATTTTTTATATTTTTTTATTTTAAAAAATCAGTACAATAGAAATAATAATTATCAAACATTTTAGTTGTTATTTGTTTTTTTTTTCGGTACAAAAATATCAACTGCCATAAAATAAAAATTTAGTAAAGCTTAAATGAATAAAAAAAAAATAGCTGTAAAATATCTTTATTTAAAGCTAACAATTAACAACAAATATAGCTAACAAAAAAAGGTTTATTTCAAATATTATACAAATGAAATATTAAGATCAACAGTGTAAATGACAGTATTAAGATCAACAGTGTAAATGACTGAAAAAATTAGGCTATTCAAAAAGACTCCACCGATTATAATATTGGTGTACTTTTTTTATAGTCAGCAACACTAATTGGTAAATAATATATAAAAGAAGAAATATCAAAATTGATGGTATATCGTCTTTCTCTTACTTTTATAACATTATTTTTTAATGGAAATTTCATGCAAACACATTTCAATGTGCTCCTAACCATTTTACATCAGGAACTTTGTGTGCATACTAAGAACAGCTCTTGGGCGGAAGCCATTGTCTTTTCGAAGGATTTTTGAACTGCAGCCGCCCTATGCACGTTTAGGACAAGACTTCCAACAAGAATTTCATGTGCAATCACAATGGGTTTCCATTTCTAAGTACGGTGACTGCAATATCCTATTAAACGTTGAATCTGCACATATTTTTTATTATTGGGCTAAAAAATTTCGTTGAATTTTTTTTCTTTTACAAATACATCCTTTCTTTCTTCAAAATGATACCTCAGAACCAGGGCCGGATTTAGACGAAAAGAGGCCCTTTCACCTCCTATTTTTAAGTTTGTAAATTACTCATTATGTTTGTTTATTAGTCATATGTGTAGAATTTCTCCTTATTTTTGATTCAGTGTTTTAGTGTTTTTAGAATAGTGTCATTCTAATTTTGCTAACAATTTGAACGTAGGCCCCTCTTAATGTTGAGGCACTAGGCTGAAGCCTAGTTGGCATTTAGGAAAATCCGGCCCTGCTCAGAACAACGGCATGAGTACTTTGTGAAAAAGTCTCACTAATCAATAACAAACAGAATAAAAAAGTGTTCTTTGTAGTTTCCTAGAAAATGGTACTTTAGATTAATATCAACCACTGCTCATGCAATGTTTGATATTTCCCCCTCGTATTCAGGAGAGGTGTTCTAAAAAACGCAAACGATCTGAAGAATAGAAGGAAAAGAAATTACTTAAAGTTGAAAAAAAAAGATGAATCCAGCAACCAATTTATGTAACAGTAAATAAATTTAAATATATAAAAATAAGTTAGCAAAAAAATATACTAAATATATTATTGTAAAATATTTAATAGTTTCAGATATTTTTATTACAGTTTTTAGTGATAAAAAAAAGTTGTGTCGTGTCACATGAATTTGCCGTAAAAACTGTTTTTGTTTTCATCTTATCCGTTTAACTGTTATTCCTTTTTGAAAAGCGTCGCTTTTTTTCAGACAATCCTTTGTTTGGTTATGGGTGTTGTTATATATATATACAAAAAAAAGATTATTTAAACTAACGACTATTTTGGTTCTTTTGAATTACTACGTAGATGTTTCATTTCAAATATTTCTACTTCGAATTTTTTCAAACATTAAATAGAAAATCGCATAATCCATTTAACTGTTATTCCTTTTTGAAAACCGTTGCTCTTTTTCAGACAATCCTTTGTTTGGTTATGAGTGTTTTTATATATATGTATATAAAAATTATTTAAACAAACGACTATTTTGGTTCTTTTGAATTTCTTTGTAGATGTTTCATTTCAAATATTTCTACTTCGAATTTTTTCAAAAAATTTTATAGAAAATTGTATTACTGCAGAAAGTAGATATTTTGCATTTCCGAATTATGGGCTTTTTAATACTGAAACAGGTTAATGGTTAAGATACGTTTTACAGCGACGTTTTAGGAACATCAATCAAAGATTCAGTACGAAAGTTTATTGAACTAAACATAAGTGTTGTATTTTACGATGCATGAATATGTATATGATTGCGCAAGAATATGCTTCAGATATTCACGATTGAAAAACGAATGCCGATACCGCAGATAGAAGTCAAAAAGCAAACGTGCATTCTATTATATAAATAAATAATTGCAAAAAAATATCATTTAAATAATTATGCTTATAAATAGCCTTTGATACAATTTTGAATATCCTAGATCATTCGACAGCCAAGCTTATTTCGTGATTTGATAAGAAAAAACCTCATATATTTAAATTTGAAAATATCCATTAGTGGTGAATGTGGATATGTGGAAAGTGTTTTGAAAATCAAAAGTATTGTATTTTTTTATTATATAATGTTCAATGATAAATTAAAATTTTTAAATATGATAGCTTGAAAAATAAAGAAAGCAAACTATAAAGATATCAACTCAAATGTAATATAGATAAAATCTTTTTTTGAAAAAAGGAAAAAAAATATATATAGTCACCATTTTTTACAAATGAAAATGTACTTGATTAAATAAATTTTCTGATTATTTTTATCAGAAAATTGATTATTCCTATCATTAATTATGTTGCTGATAGGAATACAATAGATAATCTTTTAAATGCATACATTTCTCTTGGGGCAGCGTGTAGATAATTAAGGAAAAATAGCTTTCAAATGACTATGTTTGAAAAATACATATAATTTGTTACTTAAAAAAACTGATACTATAAATTGGGGAAAAAAAACTAGAATTTGCATTTATTTAATTTCAGTTGCTTGCTAATTTTTTTATTAACAATTTTTTAATTTTTTTCTAACCGTTTTTATGAAGAGACTTTTTTTGTATTGAATCTCATCCACTTAACTGTTATTTCTTTTTGAAAACCGTCGCTCATATCTATCTATCTATCTATCTCTCTCTCTCTATATATATATACATACAAAAAGAAGATTATTAACGACTATTTTGATCCTTTTGAATTACTTTGTAGATGTTGAATTTTAAATATTTCTACTTCGAATTATTTTCAAAAATTGAACAGAAAATCGTATTATTGCAGAAAGTAGATATTTTGTATTTCAGAATTGTGGCCTTTTTAATGCTGAAACAGATGAATGGTTAAAATACGTTTAACATTCTTGTTTTAGGAACAGCAATCAAAGATGCAGTAAGAAAGTTTATTGAACTAAACGTAAGTTTTGTATTTTACGACGTATGAATATGTAAATGATTGCGCAAGAATGCGTTTCAGATATTCGCGATTGAAAAACGATGCCGCAAAAAGTAATCAAAAAGCGAACGTGCATTCTATTATATAAATAAATAATTGCAAAAAATATAATTTAAATAATTATGTTTGTAAATAGGTATTGATGGAAATTTGCATGTCATTGATCATTCGACAGCAAAGGTTATTTCATTATTTGATGTGAAACTCATATTTAAATTTTAAAATGTCCATTAGTAGTGAATGTGGATAGGCGGATAGTGTTTTAAAAATCAAAAGTATTGTATTTTTATCATTATGTAATGTTGAATGACAAAAGAATTAAACTTTTAAAATATAATAGCTTGAAGAATAAAGAAAGCAAATTATAAAAATATCAACTCAAATGTAATATAGACAAAAACCTTTTTTTGAAAAAAGAAAAAAAAATATATGGCCACCATTTTTTACAAATGAAAATTTACTTGATTAAAGAAATTTTCTGATAAAAATAACTGTGTGTTGCTGATAGGAATACAATCGATTGAATGTGTAGATAATTAAAGAAAAATATCTTTCAAATGACAATGTTTGAAAAATACATATAATTTGTTACTTAAAAAAACTGATACTATAAATTGGAAAAAAAACTAGAATTTGAATTTATTTAATTTCATTTGCTTGTTGATTTTTTATTAATAATTTTTTAATTACTTCTAAGCATTTTTATGAAGAGACTATGACCAGACTTTTTTTGCGCTGAATATTTATAAAAAGTTTTTCTATAAGTAAAATAAAAACTGCATTGAAATTTATATTTCATACGTTAAAATTTCATTCTTAAATATGTTTAAGATTTGTTAAAGGTTTTAATATTTTAATGCGTTATTATTTAATCCTCACGATATAAATTTTAATTCTATTTCATAGAAAATACATCACAATTGAATAAACATTATTTTATATTTCTATGTTTTTAAAAATTTCTTTAAATACTTCTAAAGCATGATAGGTGAACATTGCTACTGAATATTGGGGTTAACTTTTATGAAACCGGTCGCGATGGCCATTGTATTTTTTATGAGAATGCGATTTTTTTTTTGCTTGCTACCAATATTTATAACTAAGCGGTTTACACTGAAGTGACAAAAGTCATGGGATAGCAATATGCAAATTTTCAAATGGCAGTAGCATCGCGTAGAACAGGTATAAATGCGCAGTGCTTTCGCAGAGCTTTCATTTCTGTTCAAGTTATTCATGTGAAGAGGTTTTGACGTGATGATGACCGCACGACGGGAATTAACAGACTTTGAACGCGGAATGTTAGTTGGAGCTAGACGCATGGGTCATGCCATTTCGGAAATCGTTAGGGAATTCAACATTCCCAGATCCACTGTGTCAAGAGTGTGCCGAGAGTATGAAATTTCAGGCATAACATCCCACCATGGACAGCGCAGTGGTCGACCGCCTGCACTTAACGACCGAGACCGGCGACGTCTGCAAAGAGTCGTAAATTCTAACAGACAAGCAACACTGCGTCAAATAACCGCAGAAATCAATGTGGGACGTACAAGGGACTTGTCTGTTAGAACTGTGCGGAGAAAGTTGGCTTTCTTGGGCTATTCCAGCAGAAGACCGACTCGAGTGCCTTTACTGACAGAACGACATCGCTTGCAGCGACTCTCGTGGGCACGTGAGCATATCGGTTGGTCCCTAGATGAATGGAAAACCGTGGCCTGGTCCGATGAGTCACGATTTCAGTTGGTAAGAGCTGATGGTAGGGTTCGAGTGTGGCGCAGACCCCACGAAGCCATGGACCCAAACTGTCAGCAAGGCACTGTTCAAGCTGGTGGTGGCTCCGTAGTGGTGTGGGCTGTTTTTTCATGGCATGGACTGGGTCCTCTGGTGCGACTGGACCGAACATTGACTGGAAATGCTTATGTTCAGCTACTTGGAGATCACTTGCAGCCATTCATGGACTTCATGTATCCAAACAACGATGGGATTTTTATGGATGACAATGCGCTATGTCACCGGGCCACAACTGTTCGCGATTGGTTTGAAGAACATTCTGGACAATTCCAACGAATGATCTGGCCACCTAGATCGCCCGACATGAATCTCATTGAGCATTTATGGGACATCATCGAGAGGTCTGTTCGTGCCCAAAATCCTGCACCATCAACGCTTTCACAATTATGGACGTCTATCGAGACAGCATGGCTCAATATTCCTGCAGAAGACTTCCAACGACTTGTTGAGTCCATGCCACGTCGAGTTGCTGTACTTCGCCGGGCGAAAGGAGGGCCGACACGATATTAATAGGTATCCCATGACTTTTGTCACTTCAGTGTATAATTAGATTATCGTTCATTAAAGTAAAAGCCATCTGAAGTAATAAATAATTTCCTTAAACAAACTTTACTTTTTACCTGTGTGCATTTATAGTAGGTCTTCTCAAATTATTTACTTTTGCACTGTCCTAAAAATAGTTCTTTTTAACATTTAATTTAATGTAATTACAATTTTGATGTTTATTTTTTATTAGGGACATATAAATAGTTGTTTACTTCCAAAATTGATACATTAATCGTTATTATTACTAGCAAAAACTAGTGTTGCAGATGAATTAAAAACAATTCTAAAAATCAGGCCAGCATAAAATTAACGACCCATACGGCAGGGATGGTTTAAATACTTATCAATTTATAATGGTTTTCCATTAAATGATATTATTTAGAAAAGATTATTAAGAAAATTATAGATAGATATTAATTAGAGTTCATATTTTAAATGTAGTTCAGAAAAGCTGAATATGATATTATTTCCATTAAGTTATTGAAACACATTGGAAGATTAATTACTTAAATAAAAAAAATGTGGATCATTGTCGAAGAAAATAGTTAATAAATATTTTGTAATGAATAATAAGGTATGTTAAAAATTAATAATAATTTTAATTAAACAAAAGCTACAAACAATATTTATCTTTATTTCAATTTTTCTGATGATTTTTCAACTGGCTTGGGGAAGTTCAATTTTGTTTATAACTCCGCATCATAAAACTCTGATGTAGTTAGTGAACAAGGAGAATAACAGAAGAAGAAATGTAAAAGGAACACTCGTAAACGAGGGCTTTCAGAGAATCTTGCAGCTTACGTTATCAAAATCTTACACTATCAGGATGAATCTTTACATTGTAGAATCTTACAGCATTATCAGTCAGAATCTTACAGCTTACATTGTCAGAATCTAATTGTCAGGGTGAATCTTACAGCTTACACTATCGGAATCCAATTGTCAGGATGAATCTTACAGCTTGCATTGTCATTTTGCATCAATAACAGGAGGAATCTTGCTTCTTGCATTCTCAGAATCTTACACTGTCCGGATGAATCTTTACATTATCAGAACCTTTCATCATTACCAGTGTGAATCTTACAGCTTACATTGTCAGAATCTAATTGTCAGGATGAATCTTACACCTTACATTATCAGAATCTAATTGTCAGGGGTAATCTTACAGCTTACATTGTCATTTTGCATCATTAACAGGATGAATTTTACTGCTGTAGAATGAATCAATTGATACTCGAATCAATCAATCTTTATAACACTGTTTCAGTAGAGGAAGCTTCCATTTAACGAAAATTGGAATACTTTTCGAGTGCCCTGTTCTAACAAGAAGTTATGAGGAAGCAATTCATTCATGACAATCCATTGCCAAGGTTTTGGATTCACAAGGCTTCATGTTCATAAAAATGTCTTCGAAAGTCTCGAAATTTCTATGCACTAAATTTTCATTTCTGAAATGTATCGTGAACCATGCTGTTTGTGTGCTAAAATGGACCATTGCGTCATCACTGAATTATAGTGCAGCGTACAAATGGAGCGCTGCAAATGAAGAGAATGTTTTAAATAACAAATGCATGTCTAATTGAAATAAAAAAACTAATTTTAATTTAAAGATGTTTATATTTTAAATATTAATTTTATAACATTGTTATTATAAATTTGAATAAACATAATTTTATTTTTGCAATGCTATCACACATTTGGGATAATAGGATCCAGATTTTTGTTCTATCTACAATTCAGCAAATTTCTGTTGTATTATCGTGCAGTATTATTGCCACATCTTTTAAAGAATAATAGGTAATTAGTTTTTTCTTCTTCTAAACTCATTTTTTGTTATTGGTAGAACACTTATGGCAATACAGAAAGTAGTCCTTTTGTAATTTTCGACAGAAAAAGAAATAAATAATAGTTCTTAAAAGTCTATCATTTTCAGTTAAAAAAAATTGCAAGTCATGTTTTAAAGGGATGAATAACTCTGCTTTTCAACGTTTTTTCATCTATCTACATAGTTGTTTGCACATGTAGGACATTTTATCCTCGGATAATTTGGCAGATATTCAGCACATCCAGCGTTATGCGAAACACCTGCATTGTGTTACCACAGATTAAGCAAGAACAATCTTGGAGGTGGCAACTGGGACCATCCCATTTTCATGCACAAACATGCAGTTTTAGTCTTCCCCGGAACTTGTCAAGTTTCGAACAGAGCTCTTTCAGCATTCCTCGAGGGGACACATTTGATGAGGAGCTCGCCCCTTATCCATTTCGAACCCAACGGAAGAATTTTCTGGTCAACAGATTTACTATTACTGTCTCCAGTACGCATAAGAAAACTCTCTGCTTTCCTTTTAATCGAGTGTAAACCTTACTGTCTTCTTCTATGGCAGCTGGCAAGCACTTGTCTTGGATGCCTTAAGGCAAGCGCTGCACTGACGTTACTCACTTTACATTACCCAGGAGGTGAGTGTAACTTGAAGATAAGCCACGGACGCGGAGTAACAATGTCCCCGCAACACTCTACGATCCTATTAGACCGGGACCTACGGTTTAAAGTGGATTCCGAACCACTGCAAACATACATGTCACCGCCGGGACTCAAATCCGAAACCTGTGTTACCGAGCGCCAGAGCGCTAGCCACTCAGTCATTCAGGCCCGTAAACCGTACTGTCTAAGTTTGGAAATTCAGCGACCTGGGCACTTTTTCGAATTGCTTCATTGGTTTAATGTATTGGTTCCTAATGTTACAGAAAACTAAACCATGTAACCAGGGCTGGATTTAGATGAAAAGAGGCCCTAGGCTATTCTCCTTATGAGGCCCTAGGCTATTCCACTATGAGGCCCACCCATATTTAAGTTAGTAAATTACTTATTATGTTTGCTTATTATTCATATGTGTAGAATTTCTCCTTGTTTTCGATTCAGCGTTTTAGTGTTTACTGTTTTTAGAATAGTGTCATTCTAATTTTGCTAACCATTTGAATGCAGGCCCCTCTTGATCTTGAGGCCCTAAGCTGAAGCTTAGTTAGCCTATAGGAAAATCCGGCCCTGCATGTAACCGAATCACCTACCTCAAAACATCCGCTTTGTAATTCAAAAATTAATTAGACATAAAAAATCTGTTGAACCTTATCCAGCAAATGAAGGAAAGTTTCTTTTCTGCCATCAAAGTTTTTATCCCAGCATCGTGCACCTAATGCCATTTAAATTTTTTTTTATTTAGAAAGCACTCTGAGAGAGTCTTTTTTACCAAAGCGTGCCCATCAAGATAATGAATCGCTTCCACAAAAACGCGCGATGACGCAACGGGCCTCAAAAGAGTTGGTTGCACAAGTCCAAAAAAAAAAGTCGCTTTCTATCGTGATGGGGATCACGTCGGACGATGTTCGAGTTTGCCTTAACAAACGATCGTAATGAGAAGAGAGGACTTTTTACTGCTTCCTCACAAAGGAGATGGCTCCTTCAAGATCTTTTGATGAACAGGATGGAATGGATGCTAGCGATGTACCCGTTCTTCGCTCGCAGAGTGATAAATTTCTGCTGTTGCTTCCTTCTACTACGCTATGGTACCTACTTAAATAGGATCTTAAACGTATGCAACTTACTCTCAAACATATACTGAATGTGTTGTATTTTCACTAAGCAAGTAGTTGTACACTATACAAATTAAATTTAGCACGAAAAAAAAAAAAAAAAAAAAAAAAAGAAATTACTGGAAAATACTTAAGGTTTTAAAAACTATTATTTGTGCAAACTCGTTTGTCATTTTAATGAAATTGCATGCTTTTATTCATACGCTTGAGTATTATAATAACCTGAGGGTACATCTATAAGATGCAAATTGTTAATGTAGATCGTAAGACGCTATCTTCAAGAGGTTATTAATAATTTCTTTTGGGTTTTACTTATTTCTTGGAAGAATTTTTTATATTATTTAAATTTTTGTCATTGCATATTTTGTAAATGTATTTGTATTGTTTTTTGATCCGTCAATGTAATTCTAGACATTCCTTCTATTGATATTCGTGTTTGTCAAGTGATTTTCAGTTTGGGCGCAGGAGGAATCTTGACAAAATTCCTTCTTTCTTTTTATGAGGAGTCGGAATTCCAGGACGAACAGTATGCTCCTTCGAGATCTTTTGGTGAAGAGGATGGAATGGATGTACCAGTTCTTTGCTCGCAGGGTGATAAATTTCTGCTGTTTGCTTCCTTCTACTACACTGTGGCACATACTTAAATAGGAGCTTTACTCTCAACAAATGGGATCTTTTTATCTGATTATCAACGCATGTTAAATGTGTTGTCTTTTCATTGTGAAGATAGTTATACGCTGTAACAAATTAAATTTGGCATGGAAATAAAAAAAAGAAAAGAAATTACTGGTAAATGCTTAAGTTCTTAAAAACAATTTTTTGTGCAAACTCGTTTGTCATTTTAATGAAATTAAAAATTATGATTAAATTATTAAATGCACACACACTATTTTAGATACATATGCATACGTATGAGTATTACACAGTCCAATCACATTAATGCGACCACCTGTCAAAAGCCAGTATATTCTGTCTTTAAGTGGAGTGTGGAATGTGGTATTAAGTGGTATTTAAGTGGTATTAAGTGGAATTCTTTATATACACTCCCCTGCAGTGTGCTGCCACCTGCCTTTTGTGATGGGTTATTTCACGTTGACGTCGAAAGTAGGACTATGTATAATAAGATTAGGGTGCATATTCCCTCATAAAGCTATCTTCAAGATGCTATTAATAATTCCTTTTGTGTTTTTATAATTTATTTTGAATTTTATTTATTTCCTGGTAGAATTTTTAATATTATTTTAATTTTTGTCATAGTGTATTTTATGAAAGTATTTTTGATCTGTCAATGCAGTTCCAGACATTCAGTCTTTTGATATTTGCGTTTGTCAAGTGATTTTCAGTTTAGGTGCAGAAACTTATGCGCACTACAGATCTTGACAAAATTCCTGCTTTCATTTTATTAGGAGTCATTCCGGAGATTTTGTATTGCGAATAGTATGATGATTTTTTTTAAATTCCACTGGATTGCGTTTATTTGTAGCAAATAGTATTGAGAGTTTTGTTAAACAAAATGGTCCTGTTTCTATTTCGTTTCTTGTCAGTTCTTTTTTGATTTTTGCACCATATTCTATATATATATATATATATATATATATATATGTGTGTGTGTGTGTGTGTGTCTTCAGCACCCATTACAACATTTAGTGTCCTTACTTTTTTTACTGAATTCCCTAATCATTTATCTAATTGAAAATCTGGGTCTAATTACTGTTTATTTACTTAAACAAACACATATTTTAAATGGCATCGTTTTTAAAAATTTTCTTAAAATTAAAATTTACATTTTTGATTTTTATCTGATTATGTCCTTTTCAAACCTTTTTTTTTTTTTTTTTTTTTTTTCAAAATTTTTCACTCACCACGTTTGTCCCTAAAGCCAAATTTTCCACCAAGAACTCCTACTTCGCAATATATAAACTATAAATTCGACTAAAAAACTGATATTTACATATTGTCGTAACGATATGATGGTTTAAAATATTTTTGCTGCATACTACAGTGCCCAAAATGTAAGACCAATTTTTTTTTCAAAAAACCTTTATTTATTCTTCTAAATTTATTTCATCCCCTACAAATTTATCCCCTCCAGACACAATGCACTTAGGCCAACTTTTTTTCCAATTCTCAATGGATGCTAAAAAGTCATCGGGAAGGATGACCTTAAAAGCGCCCTGCGATTCACGTTGAATCTCTTCAATCGACTCAAAACGGTGTCCCCGGAGTGGTCTTTTGAGTTTAACTGATAGCCAGAAGTCGCACGGTGTGAATACGATAGTTGTGGAACGATGTGGATTTCATTTTCGGCGAAAAGGTCACGAAGTATGAAGCAATGTGAGCTGGCGCATTCAGTGTTTTCGGTACCCATCGAGATTTGACGCGTTTGAGGGCCAAAATGGAATTAGCCGATCCTTTTGAAATTCTAACATCAGCAGCAAGGTCTCTAATTGTAAGTCGACGATTTGCAAGCACTCAATCTTTAATTTTTTGGACGTGGGCTTCGTCGATTGAGGTTGATGGTCACCCAGAGGGCCCTTCATCTTCAACACGTTTTCTGCCTTCTTGGAACTGTTTATACCACTTCTAAACATTTTTTTCCGATATAGGAATGCTCACCGAATGCTTTCTGCAACGTTCTATACGTTTCCACAAACAAAATTGAGTGCAAGATCTTTGCTCAATTCATTCATACCTTTCATAATTCATCCGAATCAGTTTTAGTGTCTCACAAAGCCAAGCGTAACTCAAACCCTAATGAATATTTTGAAGTAAAGTTTCACACAGATGTCAACGACAATGCCAACAACCAAAAAGAAATTTAAATTATAAGCCCCGGGAATTTTAAATTGAAAATTGGTCTTCCTATTTGGACACAGTAGTACTACTGTATTAAAAATTTATATGATCGACCCACTGTAGCATTTGAGGCTAGGATTCGGGTCTACGGTTCGTAGTAATCCGAGGTCGAGCCTCATACATGAATACTGCTCCTCAATCCTCTTGTTCCCCTGCCGTGGTGAATCAGGACGTTGGAGCCAGTCACATTCTACACAAGACGACTCATCTTTTAGGTAGGAGCTACGAATTAGCCATGATTTTAAAAAGAGCATCCTTTCATACTAAGAATAGGATTTCAAAGCGAATGTACTCATTCTTCCGTTTATTTTTCCTACCCTTCAACATATGTGCTGAAATTTTTCATATCAGCGTAACATTTTTCAAACCTATCTACTTTATCAAATGTATAGTTTTGAAAAATGATACGCTGACAAAATAAATAATAAACTAATTATTATAATAATTAATAAATTTATGTTTTAATGAACGGTATTTTTGGACAGCATAGCCGTTGTTATGTACAAAGGAATATTTTGATTTCTCGAACTTGTACAACTCGAAATTTGATTTCTCGAACTTGATAGAAATGAGTTCGAGAAATCAAAATATTCCTTTGTGCTTAACAGTGACTTTGCAATCCAAAAATACCGTAGATTAAAAAATATATTTCATGAAACCCATTTCGAAGGAACCGCTTCAACTTGTCTGGGAGGATTTGCAACGGGAGGAGGGGCTGACTTTTAACTTCCGACTCCCGAAACTTTTTCGTAATCAAATGCACTACGATCTTTACTAATGGATTTAGAAAAATGTGTGCAAGGAATCCAATGACTTTTATTGAACTATGTATATCTGCAAAAAAATCATCTGTATAACAAAGTATGGGTTACAACTACAATGCTGTAATAGTGGCACTTATTTGAATGACATCCTTATACTCTGCAATTGTCTACAAAAAGTTATTCGTCCCATAAAAATTATACTATTAAATAAACGACAGCAAAATATTACAGAATAGCTTAGAACAAGTCAAGAAAAGGGTACATATTAAGCACAGATGCTATATTTACTATTTGCTAGTTATATATTTTAGAACACATCACTCAATAAGTCTCCGGTCTGACACATATATGACAACGCTGTTGACAGACCCATATAATTTTTGGATAGTAGCATCCTTCAAACGATACATGTCAAAATTTCATGGCATTCTGATAATTAGTTTACGGGTCACAATGGTTTTAGCGACTCCAGTTTTGTAATTTCCAAAACAATGGATAAAAAAGAATTTCGTGTATTGATTAAACAATGTTTTTTGATGGCGAAAAATACCGTTGAAATCAAACAGTGGCTTGATAAGCGTTATGGAGATTTTGCACCAGAGAAATCAACTATTACTGACTGGTATGCTGAATTTAAAGGCGGTCGTACAAACACCTATGATGCTGAGTGCTCTGGTCTACCAAAATCAACAGTTATTCCTGAAAACATAAAAAAAGTCCACAAAATAGTTTTGAAAGACCTTAAAAGGAAGTGGCATGAGATAGCTTAAAGATATCGGAAGGGAGTATGTTTACAATTTCACACGAATATTTGAGCATTCTTAAGTTGCTTTCGAAGTGGGCGCCTCATTTGCTCACACCAGATCGAAAACAACAACACATCGACGATTCAGAGCGCTGTTTGAAGCTGTTCAAGAGAGATAAAAAAGATTTATTGCTTTGGTGTGCGACAATGGATGAAACATGGATCCACTACTACCACCTGAATCAAAATGATCGTCAACTGAGTGAACAGCAGCCGGTGAAAGTCGTCCAAAGCGATTAAAAATAAAGATCAGCAGAGAAGGTTATGACATCCGTATTTTAGGATACGCATAATATTTTGTTCATCAACTATCTTGAGAAAGATAAAACTATCAATAGCGAATATTACAAGACATTATTGGATCGATTGAGTGTAAGAATTAAGAAAAAAAAGGGCTGTTTCAACAAGACAATGCCCCGTGTCACAAGTCGATGAAAACGATGGTTAAATGGAATGAATTACGCTTCGAATTGATACCCCACCCACAATACTCTCCAGATCTAGCCCCGAATGACTATTGGCTTTTTGCAGGCATAAAAAATATGCTCCAGGGAAATAAATTTGGCTCAAATGAAGAAGTGATTGCCGAAACTGAGGCCTGTTTTGACAGTCGAAAAGACAAATAGTTCTACAAAAAAAGACATCGAAAAGTTCCTATCACTCTTGAAGGAGAGTAGGCTGACGAATAAACTCGAATTTTTGAAATTTTTTTTTCTTTGATAGACAGGAGATTTATTGAGTGATGTGTTAGACGGTTTTCTTTCATTATGGATCCTCGATAGCTTTTGACAAGCCTCAGTGTTAAGAAAAATTATACTTTGTATGCTGCTAAAGCAGATATTGTCTTAGTTACTGGTTTTATTTTGGAAGTACGCGACTAAAGGACTTCCTGACAATTAGGAAGCCATTTAGTCGAATTTCCTAATTTTCTTATTAATTCTTTGAATTTTAGAAAAATAAAGTTATTTTTATAAAAGAATCAGATTTTTAAACCGACTTCGGCTTCTTATCTCTGATTCCATTCGTCTACAATTGTTTCTAATTATAAACTATTTAAAATTCCTCTCGACCATAAATGCTTTAAAACGAAAAGAAATAACTCCTTTTTTTTTGCAATTTCGTTATCATGTTCCCCTACAGCGGGATCAACGTTGGTACAGGAGTTCTACTTTGTGGACAGTGTGGACATCGCATCCTCTTCTATGAAAGTACAGAAATGTTCCACCTTCAATATTACTTAAAGTAAGGCTTTAATTTGTTGGATTATATTATTTTCTCGGTTAGATTCCTGATTGTAAAATTAACAAGTAATAAAAAAAAAAAAAATTTTAAAGTCAATTCCTACTTTTTTTCACTATATTGCAGAAAATCCTTTATAAATAATTTTCATTCATTTTTTTAAGTTTATCTGGCGCCATCTATTGGTAGATATATGCAACTTAAATCTATAAAAAAACTAAAATTAATGATTTAAATTTAATTACGGAATTAATATTTGAAAAAATTGTATTAACATCCAGTGTCCTCCACTACAAGTTCAAACAAATGTATTTTAAATCGAGTGGATGAACAAAAAGTATTGTATGAATGATTGAAAATTTAAACAAGATATATATAGTGAGAGTGTGAGCTAATAGCAGGAATTTAAAAAGGAAAAACTATTTCGAACACGAGTAATTACAGCTGCAATAATGAAAAATGCCATTTTAAAACAATCCCTTTTTTTCTTTCTATAATTTCGTTTGGTTTCAACGCAGTCTTTAGTTTTGAGAAATGGAGGTTGATTTTCGAAATGCAATATTCCCAAAAGAATTACATTTTGGAAGGAACAATAAATTAATTATTTTTAATGGAAGCTTTCGAGGGAGTTCATTATCTCTCGCGGCGTCTTATTCCTCGCGTCAAAAGTTAATTATTTTAATGAGCTTTTCTTAACATTAGATAATGGTGTTCCTAATCAATTTATGAGGTCAAACAAATGATTTTTTTTCCTTTTATTCCTTGACTGGAAATTAGCTTTCTCCTCGGATGAGATTAACTGAAGAATAAAATGGTTAGATTCATAAAAAAAAAATTATCTTAATTTCAATTAATTTGACCCAAAGTGATAAAATAACAGTTTTAAAAAAATTAATTCCTCAAATTATTTTTAATAGGCCAAGGAGAAAAAGCATAAATTATTTAATTACTAATATCCCAAATAAAAAACTAAGATGGATGTATTTGTCATGGTTTTTTTTTAATGAAATTTCCTTTTTTAATACATGTTTCCCAACAATATCACCGAGTTGTTTATTGCGATTTCAATAGTTTAATTAAAAAATGAACAAATATAAACGAAGCTTTTTAAATTTAATTTATTTTTGAACTCGTGCAAATTAACAATCGAAATTTTTTGTTTGTTTGCTGTTAAAACTCTTTATAAATTTATTAATTCAGATTTCTTTTGTTCATTTTCAGATTTTAAGTTTCTGTTCTTTTCATTTACATTAGTCAGCCATATATTATATTTCATGGTTTTTCAATGCAATGTAGAGTCATTTAAATTTACAGTTTCTATAATTAGGTTATAATTTGCATTAAAATGCTTAGTATGGCGGTTAATTTTATTTAAGAGAAACAATTTCTTCACGTTATGAGGTTGGTTGGGGTTTTATGGCAAAGAGCCAGATTTGGCAATGCTGCGCCAAACATAAGTCATTTTTCTAAAATTCTGATGAGAGTAAAAGTAAAATAATTGCCAAAGGTATAAAGAGGTAAAAACAAGTCGGTATAGGAATGGTTAAAATACTAAAAAGGCAATTTCAAGATCAAACAATTTTATGAATGAATTAATATTTGAAAAATCTGTATTCACATTCAGTGTCATCCACTGCAAGTTGAAAAAAAATGTATCTGAACTTGAGTGGATGAATAAAAAGTATTTTTTGAACGATAGAAAATTTGAACAAGATATATATAGGGAGAGTGGGAGCTAATAGAAGGAATTTAAAAAATAGGTAAAATCTTGATTCGTTTAGAAACACATTATTTACAAAGTATTTAAAAAAATTTTATTTGACGACTCTCAGAGCAAGAAGTTTCGTATAAACGGGTTACTATTTATCAGACGATAAAAGTTTTCATTATATTTTGGAGGAAAAGAATATTTAATTTAAGAATAATTAATAATTCTCTGAATAACCTTAATTTTGAATTCATTTTAACTATTCTTATTTTGTTAGCAAAAACTAAACAAAACATTCAATATACTAAGTTAGTTAATATGACAAAATGGTTAAGTATCAAAGGAATAGGGTTTAATAATAATACAATAAAGCTTATATTAACTCTTGTCTTTTAACCCCGTTCAATTTTTTTGCCATTCTATTCTGTTTTCATTGGCCACTGAATCCAATTTAGAAATATTGAGAGGATTCAATCTAAATGTAAAGTGTTTTGACAGATGATAGACTGAATTATTACAGAGTTTTTGCGTAACGTTTTTTTATCGTCCGATATTTTTCTTCCTAGCGCGCATGCTCATAGGAATAGCTCAGTAGTACAGTATTACAGATACGCATGCACAATAGGTGCAATGTTTCCTATGAGCATGCGCGCTAGGAAGAAAAAAATATCGGAAGATAAAAAAACGTCATGCAAAAACTCTCTATCATCTTTGAAAATTCAAGTGTTTAAGAAAATGCAATACTTAATACTCGTATTTATCTTTAGACATAGACATATATTTTAGACATGTAGGGCTGCAACAAAGCTCTTCGCAACAGCTGTAAAAATTTGCGTCTTAGAAATAAAATTCTAATGTTTATGACATGTAGGAAATCGTAGCGACGCCATAACTGCACAAAAATGTATTTGTAGGGTAAAAGTGAATCGATTATGTCCAGCTTGTTGCTGCTGTAGATGAAAAAACAAAACAAAAATAGGATTACTTTATGCGTAAGAAGCCATTCAAATTTTTTTTTTTTATTTCGCATACATTGCTCTTGCAGTCGTTAAGTCCTTATACAGGATGGACACACGTTGTGTTCACCGATTTCGGAAACTAGAAGATTCGAGGACGAATGTTGTCGTCCTTTTTATTTCCGCAGGAGGTTTGAGCATCGAATTCACTTGTAATCACTGCCTTCCGAAGCAAGCATGCTCGATGGCTGTTGTGATAATTCGTGTAAAGCGTCTCGCATCGGCCTGGTGGGAACATTCCGCCCCCCCCATATGACACGCAAATGCTGTGTACCCTAAAATGCACACTGTCATCCCTTCCTTACCCCTCGGTGGGCTTGTCTACACGAGATGCACTGATGTTCCGCCCTTCTAAAGGCTCGTTCCCACCGAGGCGTGAAGCGTTGAAGATTCACGCGCCTAGTGAAGTTCCGCTTCGAGTTGAAAGCGGGTCGACTCGAAGCGGTGGATTTCAAACGTGGTGAGGCTAGTGATGGGTCAAAGCTTCTTGCTTAAGCGCCTCACGCCTTGGTGGGAACGAGCCTTTAACCCTAAAAGTCATACTGCCGTTCCTTCCACACCCATCGGTGGACTTGCCTACACGAGGTCCACTGATGATCGCCCTTTTAACTGATAGAAGCTGCATAGACCTAGGTGCGGGGTTAGAGTGTGGACTGAAAGCAGTGACTACAATGGATGCCTCGATCCTATCAGAGTCTTCCTACACACTATATGAGCGTGGGGCAATATGGGGGATATTTAAAATTTCACGGTTAAATTTTAGTTACGTTCTTTTGTTTATTATTCCTTTTGTAGGATTTTTTTAAATATTATTTTAATTTATTAATTTTTTAATTCAAATTTAAAAAGACTAATAGCTTGAAAATACGAAAAATTAAAATTTTTGGAAATATGTTGAAGGGTTTTCAAGTATTTTATGGTAGTCTTTGCTAGAACTAGAATATTCGGTTTGCCTTTACAGATTATTTTGTTTGCAGTAGATTTGTAAGTGTTTACTCTGGAAATGAAGTTGTTCTTTAGTGTGAAGTTATTTTGAAAAGTGGTTCTCTGTTTTTCTGGAAAGAAAACCCCGTTTATGTCACGTAGTTTTATGAAGTGACTTTCGAAAGATTGATTTTTAACAGACTGTCTTAAAGGTACTTTTAGATATAATTAAAAATGAATTGAATTCAAAATTTTAGAATTTCAATATATGTTTTAAGGATTTTTTTTTTTTTTTTTTTTTTTTTTTTTTACATTTCAGAAGGTTTTAAAACATATTTTATTTATTTTTCCTTTCGGAAATTGTTATAAAAGATATATTTGGCCTCATTTTTTTTACGAAATTAGCAAAATTTAATTAGAGAAATATAGATACATTTTTTTATAATGAAGACATGTTTATTTTAGATTCATCATTTAAATTTCTTTTGTCGATTTGGTTTACTTAAAATATATTTTGTAAATATTTTCAGTATTTTTACTTTAAAAATAATTTCATTTCAATTAAATTTATTCTCAATCATTTAATCTACGAAATATCAATCCTTAAACATTAATGATATTTATTAAATTAAGATCTTCATCTTTCCAAATCATTGAATAATTTTTAAAATTATATGTAAATTTTCACCTTACAAGTTTGAAATATATTTTTCCTAATGATATTACGCAACAACCTTCATACTTTGATTCTGTAGTATATTAGTGAGCTCTGTATACTACATTGCAAAATAAACATGCATTTGTGAATTTCGTTTTCTAATTTTTATTAAATGAATAAACATTTGATATTCGTAATATCAGTTGTGAATGAATTCGGTTATATTGCAAATGAAATTATTGTTGTCGAAATAATTAATAAATATGAGCAATGTAATGGCTGAAAAATGCTTCAGCAATACAGAACAGTATTTAAACGAATGTAATGTAATAATTTTTCACATAATAATTTATAATAATTTTTCACACTGCACGAGCCTAGATGGGAATGAATTAAAAGTTATGCCTCTCCTTTATTGCCAGAAATGAAGTCTCGTAAAATTCACTGACAAGTTTTTGAATTTTGCCCATGAAGACATCACACACGAAAAATTAAAAAATACGGTTTGAAATATGGCGAGTTAATACTGAAAGTTCCCATGTCCTTGCCTTGGAAATAATGTGTGGCCTGTAAATAATGCCCCCGTGTCCTTGGAAATAATGTGTGACCTGTAAATAATGCCCCCGTGTCCTTGGAAATAATGTGTGACCTGTAAATAATGCCCCCGTGTCCTTGGAAATAATGTGTGACCTGTAAATAATGTCCCCGTGTCCTTGGAAATAATGTGTGACCTGTAAATAATGTCCCCGTGTCCTTGGAAATAAAATGTGGCCTGTAAATAATGTCCCCGTGTACATGCCTTGGAAATAATGTGCGGCCTGTAAATAATGTCCCCGTGTTCATGCCTTAGAAATAAAATGTGTCTTGTAAATATTGTTCCCATGTCCATGTCTTGGAAATAGTGTGTGTCCTGTAAATAATGTCCGCGTGTCCATGGCTTAGAAATAAAATGTGGCCTGTAAATAATGTCCCCGTGTCCTTGGAAATAAAATGTGGCCTGTAAATAATGTCCCCGTGTCCTTGGAAATAATGTGTGACCTGTAAATAATGCCCCCGTGTCCTTGGAAATAATGTGTGACCTGTAAATAATGCCCCCGTGTCCTTGGAAATAATGTGTGACCTGTAAATAATGTCCCCGTGTCCTTGGAAATAATGTGTGACCTGTAAATAATGCCCCCGTGTCCTTGGAAATAATGTGTGACCTGTAAATAATGCCCCCGTGTCCTTGGAAATAATGTGTGACCTGTAAATAATGTCCCCGTGTCCTTGGAAATAATGTGTGACCTGTAAATAATGTCCCCGTGTCCTTGGAAATAAAATGTGGCCTGTAAATAATGTCCCCGTGTACATGCCTTGGAAATAATGTGCGGCCTGTAAATAATGTCCCCGTGTTCATGCCTTAGAAATAAAATGCGTCTTGTAAATATTGTTCCCATGTCCATGTCTTAGAAATAGTGTGTGTCCTGTAAATAATGTCCTCGTGTCCATGGCTTAGAAATAAAATGTGACCTGTAAATAATGTTCCCATGTCCATGCCTTGGAAATAATGTGTGGCCTGTAAATAATGTCCCTGTGTCCGTGTCTTGGAAATAATGTGGGACCTGTAAATAATGTTCCCATGTCCAGGCCTTGGAAATAGTGTGTGGCCTGTAAATAATGTCCCCGTGCCCATGGAAATAATGTGTGCCCTAGAAATAATGTTCCCATGTCCATTCCTTGGAAATAATGTGTGCCCTAGAAATATTGTCCTCGTGTCCTTGAAAATAATGTGTGGCCTTTAAATAATGTCCGTGTTCATGCCTTGGAAATAATGTGAGCCCTAGAAATATTGTCCCCGTGTCCTTGGAAATATTGTGTGGTCAGTAAATAATGTCACCTTGTCCTTGGAAATAATGTGTGCCCTAGAAATAATGTTCCCATGTCCATCCTTGGAAATAATGTGTGCCCTAGAAATATTGTCCTCGTGTCCTTGGAAATAATGTGTGGCCTTTAAATAATGTCCGTGTCCATGCCTTGGAAATAATGTGAGCCCTAGAAATATTGTCCCCGTGTCCTTGGAAATATTGTGTGGTCAGTAAATAATGTCACCTTGTCCTTGGAAATAATGTGTGCCCTAGAAATAATGTTCCCATGTCCATCCTTGGAAATAATGTGTGCCCTAGAAATATTGTCCTCGTGTCCTTGGAAATAATGTGTGGCCTTTAAATAATGTCCGTGTCCATGCCTTGGAAATAATGTGAGCCCTAGAAATATTGTCCCCGTATCCTTGGAAATAATGTGTGACCGGTAAATAATGTTACCGTGTTCATATTTCGGAAATAATGTGTGGCCTAGAGATATTGTTCTCGTGTCCATGTCTTGGAAATAATTACTGTTCTTGTGTCCTTTCGTTAGGTTTGAAGATGCGAAGAAGGTTTGAAACTAGAGATGCCATCCTACGAGATTCAATAATTCAAAATTATTATCGTACAATGTAGCAGGCATAGCTACAACTTGAATGTGTTACATAATTGTATTTCTATCGGCATTTGAAAAAAATGTATTTAAATATTATATTTTGAAACTTGTTTATCTTTAATATCCAACATTTAGCCTTTAAAAATAATTTATGATAAACGTTATGCAACTGATAGCAATGGAGAAGTTTATCAAGGATATTTCTGATGTTAACCTGCTTTTTTTCTGCAGTAGTACAAGTACTGAGATACACGTGGACAAAAAAGACACTTCCGAAACACAGCTCTTATCAGCTGTCAAACTGTTCGGAGGAGATAAAAGATGACAGTTGCTCGGATAACGCAGGTTAAAACATTCTAGCAACCGGTCGAGTAATCCTGATATATGAGTGATGATTATGCTGATATAAATCACTGATATAACAGATGCCGGTTATTACTTGGCTGAACCTGTGATTCATTTACAATATGCGTTTCAAAAATTTTATACTTGTAAGATTGCGTTTGCACTTTTAACATCAGTTTTAGAAATAATACAATAAATAGCAATGCGATTCGTTAGATCGTTTTATACTGATCATAGAAATTCCATTTTCAACTGCGAGCATTTCTTCGCATTCATTTTGTACTGATATTGACTTTTATAGTTCACTTTTTACCAGACTTTTTTTTTTGTTCTAATGCAGCTGGCAAACACTTAGACAACTTAGTCTTGGATGCCTTAAAGCAAGCGCTGCACAGACGTACTCGCTTTGCATGACCCAGGGGGCGCGTGTAACTTGAAGATAAGAAACGGACGCGGAGTAACAATGCCCCCGCAACGCTTTACGATCCTATTAGGACCGGGACCTACGGTTTAAAGTGGATTCCGAACCACTACAAACAAGGCACCGCCTGGACTCGAACCCGAAACCTGTGGTACCGAGCGCCAGAGCACTAGCCACTCTGCCATTCAGGCCCACTTTTTACCAGAAATATAAATGTGGAATTTTTTACTGCTTCAATTCTTCGCTAAGGAATTTTTTACTGCTTAAGACTTCAAATATTAAATGCACTGTTTGGAAGTATGTACTGTATTACATTACACACAAGGCGCATGACAAGAACCAGGAATGATGAAAATTTGTATTTCATGCGAAACTTAACGAAAATCAACTGGAGAGTTAATCAACTGGCTGGGAAACCCCAAAAGTGAAAATGATATTTTTCACATAATTTATTTAGAATCTTTTACGTCTAAGCGGGAAATAGAAAAATATGCTTAAAAATAATATCAATAAATAAAATAAAATAATACTAATAAAAATATATTTAAAATAATACCAGTTTTTCAAAGGAGGCCTTATAAGACATACTTCAAATTAATATTCAACAATGACTGATAATTAAATGAAAAAGTACGGATTTTCTCTGTGTTTAATTGGAGTTTTCAACTGATACCCCTATGATAATTCCACATACACATATTATGCATGTACGAATACGACAAAAAATGCGACCAAGGCATTAATGTCTATAAATGTCATCTCTGTGCTCAATAGGATTATTCAATTGATTCCCTCATAAGAATTCCATACATATCCATAGTATGCAAATACATATTAGGATCTGTCGATTTGACACATAGATTATGTCTATGGATGTTCTCAATGAACATGTATTCAGTATACTCTTATAATTCTATCAATGTTTTATTCTATTTGATACAGAATAACATTTCTTGCACCTGTTTGTCTTGTATAAGCTCATAGTTTAATAATTGTATCACTTGTGAAGATGAGTTTCTCGGAATAATCTGTTTCTTAACTTATTTCTAAATAACTGCGCATAGAGAAAAGAAGCCATGCACAGATACAGCGCCAAATGTGGTACGAAAAGGAGGGGAAATGTTTGCACCGACTTTCTGTTGCTTTAGAATTGGGGAATGCGCTCTATTTTATAATTATTCTATATTTGCAATGGATCAACAGTTAGTTATTCGTATTCAAAGCGAATTCTACTATCTAAAAACCTGTCAAATATGGAATTAAACTTAAAATAGCATTAGATATTGTTTGACTGAGAAATCGCAAAGGTTGAGTAGTTTCACCGCAGAAAAACCGGCCCCATCGGACAGATTCGAGCAGAGTGGCACAAAAGACATCACTTCGGTGAAGTTCGCTGAATATAAAAAATAATTTATTTTTTAATAATGAAAGCTATAACTTATATAATATCAAAAGACGAAGAAAATTCCACACTCTCTATGAAGCCTTTTCTTACCAAATTGTTTTGCCCCTAGTTTATATGACATGCATCCCCAACAAGTAATCGATTCGTCCGGATGTTCACCACACATTCAATTGGACGTCGAATTGTATGAAGAAATGGAAAAATCCCGCCAAATGTATTATATTTTAAGTTGCATGATGCGTTGAGCTAGTTTTGTATACACTAACCGGCGAATTTGTTCAATGGACTCACAAAAGGTACTCTTGGATGATCCCTGCCCCACCGTAAATTGGGCGAATACCCTCGGATTTTGCATCGATTCCTCTTAAACACAAGCGAAAGTCTTGGAAAATGTTTAACCTGCTGACACACAATATGGATTTTTCGTGCTTATTCCTGACTTAAAAGCGGAGTTACTTCCTTTCCGCCCTTCTGCTGTTTCTTCTCCAAAACCTCCCTTTAAGAAAATCCGCCTAGAGGGGGGAAGAGTCAGCTTCCCTCACTTCACATTTGAGGGGACACTTTCTCAGCCCTTGGTCTCTCACCATAGTGTAGTCTATATTCCATCATACTGAGGTCCATAATTCATTCAGCGCGAAATCAGTTAGGCTCGTTTACCAGATTTCGAAATTAGGCCGCATAGATAAAACGCAAGACAGATCCATTTTCTGCCATTTCTGTTATTTATTTTATCATAATATTCTTTTCTGAAATAAAGCAAGGATGAAGGTTTATTAAGGATCGAGACCATCCATTCCAAAATACAAACGAAGTATAGAGCTTAAGCTTATGGATGCCATCTGTCAACACTATAACACTTCATACAAATAAGAGATTCATTTAAATACATCAGACACAAAAGGCGGAAAATATGATTTTCCCTGTGGCAAAAGTCGTATAAATCTAACTCAAAGTCACAATAAACGACCATTTTTCTTGAATCTGACCCTGGGAAAATAACATGAGAGATACTAAATCGATTTAATGGACCTTCAACGGAACTTCAAGAAATACGATCTGTACAATTTATAGTAGAGAACATTTTGTACTCTATAAAAAAAAGTGTTTTTTTCTTTCAACCGATTTAATACATGTTAAATCGACGCGAGACGTCAAAGGTTTTCCTGAAAGTGAGGATTCGATTACCAAAGATGTTTTTTCAAGCCTTTAGTTTAGATCAGGGATGGGCAAACATTTTCGGTCTCTAGCCAAAAATCGAAGAAAAAAAGTTTGGCGGGCCAAGATAAATTTTTCTAAAATTTTAAAAATATTTATAATATTAATAACCATTTATTATTACTATAATATTTATAATATTATTAACCAATAATAGATATACTTTATTTTTGAAATATTTTACGAAAATAACCCAAACAAGCACTAGCTACGTTATACTTTTAATAATTTCACCACTATTCACAATGATGCTATATGTTCGCAATCTTTCCATACGCATTCAATAATAATAGAACTCGCGCCAAATGAAAAAGCCGCTGGCTGGAGCGTAAAAGGCGCAGTCTGCCACATGCAAGATCTAATTCATCTATATTGGATTCCCATATGTCTGCTCCCCGAGAAAGAGATAACGCTTGTTGGCGCCAATCTACAGCTATAACTAACAAAGAACTTCTGCTTTTAACACTTTGTTGATTGAAAGCTGTCTGTGCTTGCTTTTTCCGTCGATTTATGTTTTGTAGAACAAAAATAGAGAAAGTAAAAAGATCACCAGTCCTTTGAAAAAAAGGAAGTAAAAAAAAATATTTAATCAAAGTAGAAAAGGAGATGGATATATAATATATAAATATATATGTCTTTTAATTTGTCTCGGACCGGCAAATTAATATTCCATCTGCGGGCCGGATAGAACCTTCTGGCGGGTCGTAGTTTGCCCATCCCTGGTTCCACATACTGAAAGCTTAAGAAACTTTTCTTTTCGGATCATAATTCTTAGAAACATGTTCCGACAGTGCAGATTTTGACTCCATTTCAGAGCCTCTGCGGTTCTTCGTGAGTGAATGGGACGAAAATGGCGTAATGCATTGCATGCTAGAGAAACCAAGGAACTATCCCGATTGCCAAAGTGCATGTTGAGTTCCAATTTAGTTGGCATTATTAGAAAAGACGGGCGTTAAAGAAATTGCTTCCGAACCTCTAACAAGCAGACATAAATCTTCCTTGTCCATTCCGTAAATAGGCGTGCTAAATCTCACTCTACGATATTCGGGTAGTAAATTCTTGCGGTGTTCGTATCATATCACGGTAGCAACCTGTGAGTGCACCTCGCGTTACGCACTGGTTAACGCTGAATTTACTACATATATATGCCGTTGTATTGGGAAATGTCCTTTTGTTCAACGTTCCTAGAGTTTGAAAAAAGTTAAAAGGACAGAATTTTAAGCATCAAACTTTTTTTTTGAAGAGTAACGATGCTACATTTTGGAATGTTTCAACTGTCTAAGTTTATAGGTCCATGATTTAGTCCATAATTTTTAAAAATGTAGTAGCTGTAGGTTGATCTACTACATTTTTTAAAAATTATGGACTGAGAATAATGTAAAACTTCAGAAATTTCCACAAAGAAGCACTGATAAGGACGTAATTTGTTCAATCATAGCAGTTATCAGCTCTCATATTCAGATAATATCCACCCTTTTCTTTGAAAAAAAAAAGTCCTTTGAGTTTGCGTTTATATTTGTTCAAGACAAAAAAAAAATCACTATTACTTGCATACATTATCATCAAGCTTGGTATACCTTCGACTATTATTGTCACTTGGCAAAATTATCTCCCTATTCTGTGATATAATAAGTTTGTGTTCTTCAAGAAAATTATTATTTGTTTCTTGGTTGAAATTTCCATTTGGCTGTTCTTAATAGAAATTTTTATTGGCTGATTTTCATGAAATCGTTATATGATTGTACTAGTTTGAAGTTTCCATTTGGCTGTTCTTCATGAAATTATCATTTGGCTATTCTCCAATAAAATTATTATTTGATTAACTATTATTCCATCCAATATTTATTTTACATTGAAATTTCCATATGACAGTTCTTCAATAAAATTTGCAAAGGGGTTGTTCTTCAATGAAATCATTATTTGGCTGTTCTTTACTGAAATTGGGTTGTTCAGTAGTAAAAACTTCAGTTGGTTGTTCTTATTCCAAAAATACTCATCGTCAGTGGCCTATGAAACTTGCCAGCCTGTATCGCATAAATCTTTTTAATTTGAAAGTTTAAATGCTTTTATGAAGTCATGAATTGCTTCAGATGGCTTTTTTTAAGAAACAACTTTTCTTTTGTGAGTTTTATTTCTCTATTTTTAAAACCAGACTATTATTTCCTTTCCGTCTTATTAAAAGTGTACAAAAAAGTAAAATGCATTTTAAATTCTGTACCGTTTTGACACTTTCTTCTATTGGAGTTCTGACGGTTTATTATTATTATTTGTTTACCACAATACGTCAGCCTTGCTTGTAATATTTACTTTTATGGCCCACATATCTTTAAAATTTCAAAACTATTGAATATTTTTACATTTTACAGGGTCGGTAATACGGATTTTTTCCACACGCTACAGTACCTTTCACTGACTGCGTTGCTGTCAAACCGATTTTATTTGTTTTTTATAAATTTTATATGGTCTTGTAATCTACATTTTAGTATTTTAATCATTCATGTATTACGTTTTTACCTGCCCTTTCATATGGCAATTATTTCACTTTGAATTATTTAAGAATTTTTTTAAAAAAACACCGTTGTTTCCCGCTTAATGGCCAATTCTGGCACCTTGTGCCATAAAACTACAACCAACCAACCTGTTCAGATGATAATTGTTTTATTGACATATTCCTGATTTTACATCATTTTTTTGTTTGTTTGATCTTGAAATTGCCTTTTTAGTATTTTAACCATTCCTATACCGACTTGTTTTTACCTCTTTACACCGTTTGGCAATTATTTTACTTTTAATCTCATCAGAATTTTAAAAAAAGGACTTATGTTTGGCGCAGCATTGCCAAATCTGGCTCTTTGCCATAAAACCCCAACCAACCTCATAACATGAAGGAATTGTTTCTCTTAAATAAAATTAACCGCCATACTAAGCATTTTAATGCAAATTATAACCTAATTATAGAAACTGTAAATTTAAATGACTCTACATTGCATTGAAAAACCATGAAATATAATATATGGCTGACTAATGTAAATGAAAAGAACCGAAACTTAAAATCTGAAAATGAACAAAAGAAATCTGAATTAATAAATTTATAAAGAGTTTTAACAGCAAACAAACAAAAAATTTCGATTGTTAATTTGCACGAGTTTGAAAATAAATTCAATTTAAAAAGCTTCGTTTTTATTTTTTCATTTTTTAATTAAACTATTGAAATCGCAATAAACAACTCGGTGATATTGTTGGGAAACATGTATTAAAAAAGGAAATTTCATTAAAGAAAACCATGACAAATATATCCATCTTAGTTTTTTATTTGGGATATTAGTAATTAAATCATTTCTGCTTTTTCTCCTTGGTCTATTAAAAATAATTTGGGGAATTAATTTTTTTAAAACTGTTATTTTATCACTTTGGGTCAAATTAATTGAAATTAAGATAATTTTTTTTTTATGAATCTAACCATTTTATTCTTCAGTTAATCTCATCCGAGGAGAAAGCTAATTTCCAGTCAAAGAATAAAAGGAAAAAAAAATCATTTGTTTGACCTCATAAATTGATTAGGAACACCATTATCTAATGTTATGGAAAGCTCATTAAAATAATTAACTTTTGACGCGAGGAATAAGACGCCGCGAGAGATAATGAACTCCCTCGAAAGCTTCCATTAAAAATAATTAATTTATTGTTCCTTCCAAAATGTAATTCTTTTGGGAATATTGCATTTCGAAAATCAACCTCCATTTCTCAAAATTAAAGACTGCGTTGAAACCAAACGAAATTATAGAAAGAAAAAAAGGGATTGTTTTAAAATGGCATTTTTCATTATTGCAGCTGTAATTACTCGTGTTCGAAATAGTTTTTCCTTTTTAAATTCCTGCTATTAGCTCACACTCTCACTATATATATCTTGTTTAAATTTTCAATCATTCATACAATACTTTTTGTTCATCCACTCGAGTTAAAATACATTTGTTTGTACTCTTGTAGTTTATTACACTTGATGTTAATACAGTTTTTTTAAATATTAATTCAGTAATTAAATTTAATTTATTAATTTTAGTTTTTCCTTTTTAAATTTCTTCTATAAGCTCACACTCTCCCTATATATATCTTGTTTAAATTTTCAATCGTTCATAAAATACTTTTTAGTCATCCACTCGAGTTCAAATGCATTTTTTTTGAACTTGTAGTTTATTACACTTGATGTTAATACAGTTTTTTCAAATATTAAATCCTTCATTAAATTAAAATTAATTATTTTTTTTTAGATTTAAGTTGCATGTATCTACCAATAGATGGCGCCAGATAAACTTAAAAAAATGAATGAAAATTATTTATAAAGGACTTTCTGCGTTATAGTGTAAAAAAAAGTAGGAATTGACTTTAATTTTTTTTTCATATTACTTGTTAGTGCTGAAGAGGGTAAACATCAAAATGATGTTAAAAAAATTGTTCTAAGCAACAGATAACACGTTTCTTTAGAAAGTTTTGGAATGCGTTTATCGAGTGTGATTTTTTTGTAGAGATAAATCCTTCGAGATTGTATCAATATCCTGATTTATTTTATCTCATTTTATCAGTCAAACTCTAACATGTTGAAAATATTTGTTATTAGGTGAGAATACCAATATCACCGATAAAAAAATGAGATTTTGCGGTGGCTAATGATTAAATTGTTTCTACAAATAACAATTAGATAAAGAACAATACATAATTTTATTATCCTAATGGAATCTTGGGAAATCAAGTGATATCAAATCCGAAAATATTATATCAAATGATAATTACTAAGAATTTGTGATTCTGAAATAAATTTTATCTGTAATGAAATGATACCAGTCTCATAAACATTAAAAAACATTAATCATTTAGAAGTTGATCATGCGATAGCGTTAAAACCGTTAAAATAGCTCATTGTTCTTAAAATTTAGATATTATAATAAACTGAAATATCCCTTTTTCAATTCCTTCTATTAGCTCACACTCTCCCAACATATATTTTGCTCAATTTTTCAATCGTTCATAAAACACTTTTTTATTCATCCACTCCAGTTCAAATACATTTTTCATTTTGAACTTGTAGTGGATGACACTGGATGTTGATACAGTTTTTTCAAATATTAATTCAGTAATTAAATTTAATTAATTCATTTTAGTGTTTTTTTTTTTTTTTTTTTTTTTTTTTTAAGTTACATGCATCTACCAATTGACGGCGCCAGATAAATTTAAAAAAATGAATGAAAATTATTTATAAAGGACTTTCTGCAATAGAGTGAAAAAACAGTAGGAATTGACTTTAAAATCTTTTTTTATATTACTTGTCCAATGGTGGATTGGATTATTTAAAAACAATTCTTTTAATTCTTATAAATGAATTAAATTGAAGCTCACAACTTTGAAGAGCGTTATTTATTCAGTAAAGAATTTCAATAGAAACAGGTGGGAAGATATCTTCAAAGTGATCAGACAATAATTTGACACAAATAAAATTTTTATGTATTTTTTATAATGATGACCTGGCTGATATGATAGTAAATAGGAGAGTCTTGGCGGCCAAATTCGATCCGAAAATACTTTTTTAACAGATATACTGCTAAGAGAAGGCATCATGTCAAATGGTTTACATTTAGAATTACGTTCTACTTCTATTGATATAAAAATTGCGAATGCAGTCAAAAGTTGACCAGTTTAGTCACCCCCACCCCCTTTTCTTTATATCATGAAATGAGATTAGAGAATCAATACATCTTTGTTGTTTTGTTTTGAGGTTAATTGAGTGTCACGAGGAAGAATACTACTGGGCCCAAAAAGTAAGACCAATTTTTATTTTTTTTTTCAAAATCTCTTTATTTATTCTTCCAAATTTATTTCATCGCCTTCAAAGCAATCCCCTCCTGACACAATGCACTTATGCCAACGTTTTTCTCAATCCTCAAAGCATGCTAAAAAAACATCGGCAGGGATGGCGTTCAAAGCGCTCGGCGATTCACGTTGAATCTCTTCGATCGACTCAAAACAGTGTTCCCAGTTGTGGTCTTTTGAGTTTTAGGGAATAGTACGGTGCTAAATCAGGTGAATGCGGTGGTTGTGGAACGATATGAGTTTCATTTTTGGAGAAAAAGTCACGAAGAATGAATGCAGTGTGGGGTGAAAGAAGCACTAAAAGCATGTTTTCAGCTCAACTATCACTGTTTATCCAAGTCTTAAGACAATTATTGTTTTCGAAAAAGGACCTACTTAACTGCCATGTTTAAATACTTACACGTAAATCGAAAAAAGTAAGCACTATTCAATGTAATAAGTATCAAATTTAATACCTACGAGTGTACTTCGTAAAAAAAGACATTTCTTTCATTTAAAAAATAATTAATCGTTCATGAAGCCGCTATCTATGGCTGGAAGCTGCTTTTCCTCAGTGCCGAAGAGAAATTCCTTATCGAAGAAAGACTCGACTTCTGAGGCCATCCCCCCATCAAGCCTTCGAAGCAGGTCATATGTTGTCGATCCAAACTAATGGTAATCACATGCAGCATTATCTGGAGAATAAGGGAAATGGGGTCCCATCATGACATAACTTTCAACTGGCTTCGTAACATGTCGCTGAGCAGTGTCAAGTTGGAAAAAAAAACAAATAATTTAAAAAAAAAATTTTTTTTAAGTCCATTCCTACTTTTTTTTTTCACTCTATTGCAGAAAGTCCTTTATAAATAATTTTCACTCATTTTTTTAAAATTTATATGGCGCCATCTATTGGTAGATACGTGCAACTTAAATTTAAAAAAAACCTAAAATTAATTTATTAAAATTTAATGAATGAATTAATATTTGAAAAAAAAAAACTGTATTCACATCCAGTGTCTTCCGCTACAAGTTTAAAAAAAGGTATTTGAACTTGAGTGGATGAATAAAAAGAATTGAAATAATAGAAGGAATTGAAAAAGGGATGTTGAGATAAAGGAATTTTCCTTACCTGAGATTTGGACAACTGAAAAAAAAAAAAAAAAAAAAAAAAAAAAAAAAAAAAAAAAAAAAAAGATCTGTAGGTTGGGAAATCCTGCCTTTATGACTGAAGAATTGGAAAAAATTATATATATTTTGAGTTTTTCAAATATTGGTGCCATTATGCAGGTGCAATGCATTATGCCACAGTGCTGTACGCTGGGTTACGCTGAAACTGCTATAGATTTGACGTTTCAAGGTGGCGAATGAATTCAAGTAAAAGAACCCAGCCTTCGGGAATAGCTACAAATGTAATGTTCATCTTGTTTGTTTGTTCAATGAAAAATATACTATCTATTTCGGAATGAAATGGTTTCATTTTGTTGTAGACCCAGTTTGACCCGATCACTAAATCGATTAATAGGATACTGATTTTTTTAATAATTTAATAGGAATTAAATTATTAAAAATTTCAGTATTTGCCCCGAGCTTTTAAACTTTAATAATGCTAAGAATTCAGCACACGTCATATTTCTATCTTGTCACTTTATATTTTCTTTGAATTTAGAAATTGATTTTGCAATACAATCTATGTCTTTAAAAGAATGGAATATTTCTGCAGGACGATAGTATGGATAATCGTTTTTTTTTCGCTCCTTTTATAAATAATTATTGGAATTTAAATTTGATTAAAAAATGTCGCCTGTTTGATGAATTTATTTCGATAAATACAGAATATGTATCAAACCGTTTATAATTAGAGCAGCTATCGGAAAATGAAATCTGACAGAGCGAAACAAAATGATAAATATCATAACTGTTCCACAAAGATTAGAAAGTAAAATAGGGGAAACATTTTAATGCATAAGAATATAAAAACAAAATCTTAAAACGGAAAAACTGACTCGAATCAAAACGTCTGCAGGACAAAATGACAGAAAAAATAAAGATTAAAATTTAAAAAAAAAAAATCCGGAAGTGATGCAATTATTTTTGCAGAATAAAATGTATTTTTCCGATGCACACGCAAGTTTTTCTCGTAAATACTTTTTGCCATGAGAAAAATGTGGAATACATTTTTCCTTGATGGAAGTATGAGCAGTTTGCAAATAGTCTGATGAACCTAAATAACTAGAAAATAGCAGAAAATCAATTTTCATTTTTTTTTTAAATACTACGATGCGATATACAATAACGATGGTGGTGGAATTCAAGGTTTCAAATCAAATACTGAGACAGTTGACTTTTATACCATAAGCAAGGGCTGCACCGATGTTACTCACTTAGCGCTACCCAGGGTATAACTTGAAGATAAGCTACGAACGCGGAGTATTATTACTTCGTGTAACAATACTCAATACCTCTGCAACGCTCTATGATTATGTTAGACCAGGACCTACAGCTTAAACTGAATTTCGAACAACTACAAACATCCATGGCATCGCCGGGTCTCGAACCCGAAACCTATGATACAGAGAGCCCGAGAGCTAGCCACTCGGCCATCTGGCCCCATATAAAGATTATAGAGTGGTTTTTTTCTTCTTTTTACCAAACACTACGTATGGGTATCAAATGAAAGTGAATTGCAGTCATTGAATTCAGAGACAAGTTGTTTCCATGATTATTGTGTCAGCACGTGCGTCCAAATTTTTAAACGGTTGAATGAAATCTGCATCACAATACAGCAGAGCAAAAGTTCGTCATGTCAGCTACACTTGTGAATAAAATTGGATATCATTTTTAGCGAACATTTTCATTAACTCACTTTGATGGACTGCTCGCTAAGTTTCTTCTCTTTGGGTACTTATTTCAATTTCTTCTGTTAGCTCCCTGTATATATCTTGTTCAAATTTCCAATCGTTCGTAACATACTTTTCACTCATCCACTCCAGTACAAACGCATTTTTTTGAACTTGTAGAGGATGACCCTGGATGTTAATGCAGTTTTTTCAGATAGTAATTAAATTTAATTAATTAATTAATTATAGGTTTTTTTTTTAGATTTAAGTTGCATGTATCTAATAATAGGTGGCGCCAGATGTCAGAGGAAAATTTCAATTTTATTTGTGAAGGACTTTTCTGCAACATAGTGAAAAAAAATAGGAATTGACTTTAAATTTTTTTTTTTTATATTACTTGTTTTTGTATGTAAGAAAATTGAATCCATCCCTAGAGTAGTCATAAAACACCCTATTCTAATTATATATTATTATTAGACCCTATTCCCACGTCCCCCTATTCTAATGGAACAGAAAATTGGAATCACAACATTTCCCTTCCTTTTCGTATCTGCTGTCTCGCATGTTGGCTTCTTTCGCCTTGTCCTCATTTATTTAGAAAACGTAAACATGATACGAATGGATTCTTCCTCACAAATATTACAGTTATTTAATTATGTGCTTACTACTACTTCTACACCACACCACATCATCACATGTGCCTAGAGCTGAGTTGCCCCTTTACAGTTTGGGAAGGATGTGGGTGAGAAGAAGTCAGATTGGGCTCCGTGACGTTCTATGGTCACAATTCGGAATCCATGTTAAACTCTCGGTTTAATTATCCAAAAGAGTGCGTAAAAAAAAGACCGTAGAGCGACAAATCAAACCGATCATTTGGTACTAAATAGAAAAAAAAAGCATTGCAAAGAGTTCATATAAATGGATATTTTATCTTATAATAATATTTTGGGGAACATATATCGCCAATTTTTGTCAAAATTGTAATAATAATATTTTTAAAAATTTTGCCATAAGAAAATTTATTAATAGAGTATTAATGCCAAATTCTAAGAAAAATTATATTTGCGTTTATTAAGAGCTAAAAAAAAAATGAATCATCACTTTTGAAAATCGTCGTAAGATGAGGAGACTTTTTTCCCCCATCCCGCCAGCAGCAAAACGTAGTGACGGCCAACATTAAGGAGTGTTTCAACTCATGAAATATATGTCTAAAACTACTTCTAAATCAGGGATGGGTAAACTTTTTCGGTCGTGGGCCAAAAAGCGGGGGAAAAAAAAAGTTTAGCAGGCCAAGATGAATTTTTCTAAAATTTTAAGAGCAGTATACAAGTATTGCAATTTAAATAGGTTAATGAGATGAATGAAATTGCGATTTCATTTTTAAGAGTTCCTTACATTGAGGTTCGAAGTGAGATGGACTGATTCTAAGGAGCGAGGCTGAATGCTCATCTGTCAGTCTACTTCTGAAATAATTCTTTCTGACGTTCATAGTTGAAAACACTTGTTCACGTATATAAGATGAAGCAAACATGGTACTGATTTTCTGGGCGTGAGATATTAAATTTGGGAAACTTACTTTCGATAATGATTTGTGAAACTTTAACTTGTTGGCGCCAATCTACAGCTATAACTAACAAAGAAATTCCGCTTTCAACACTTTATCGATTGAAAGCTGCCTGTGCTTGCTATTTCCGTCGATGTATGTTTTGTAGAACAAAAATAGAGAAAGTGAAAATATCATCAGTCCTATGAAAAAAAGGAAGAAAAAAATAATATTTAATCAAAGTAGGAGGAAAATTAGATGGATATATAATATATAAATATATATTTCTTTTAATTTGACACGGACCGACAAATTAAAATTCTATCATCGGGCCGATTAGAAACTTCCGGCGGGCCGGAGTTGGCCCACGGGCTGTAGTTTGCCCATCCCTGGCCTACATTCAAATTGTTAGCAGAATTAGAATGAACACTATTCTAAAAACAGTAAACACTAAAACACCGAATCGGAAATAAGGAGAAACTCTTCATCTGGATCTGGATTTTGTTTCAATAGAATTCCATTTTTGATTTAGTTTAAAACTTAAAATTCATAATAATTCATACTTAAATTTTAAATGAGAATTATTATGAAATAAATTTATCTGAATTGAATTTGCTTTAATCTTCAATGCATTGAATATATTTAATTTTATTTGATAGAAATTATGATAATTTTTATTGCGTATTTTATTGTCGTGGTCAAAGATTTTTTTATTTGAATTTTGTTTCTTTGTAAATGGTGTGTGCTATGTTTGATTAGTTATTGCTACAAGTATTCTATAGGGTGCTGAGAATAAATGCCCAAATAAGTGTACTCGACTTTTTTTTTATTTATTATCCGCGCCACATTTTTTATGAAGAGGAGTACCCCTCACAACATGATCATTTAACATATTGATATGTATCATAGCAATGATGTATTTCGTTATCTCTCGTGTATTTTACAAACTTAAAAATGGGAGTTGAAAGGGCATCATCAGTGGAATAGCCTAGGGCCTCTTTTCATCTAAATCCGGCCCTTAGTGCAGTCTATTCTTAAGCTCCTTTTCCCTCTGCTACGCAAGCAAACAAAACGACCCGTCCCGTACCAATGAAGGTGACCTTGAAAGTGACCAGTTAACACGTCACTCCTGATAATGGACAGTGACCACTGTAAAAGTCCCGTGAGATGTAGATAAGTGTTCACGTGGTATTTGTGTTTGCCTCAAACTGGCAATCCTATCCGACACACTCTTTGCTATATCACTACTTTGGGATCCAAGTGATCGCTAAAACTTATCTACTATATTCCAAAAATAAACAAAGGGCAATTACTGCGTCTTTAAATGATGTCACAAACCTAAACAAAATGCTCTAACGGTTATCAAACAAGGACTGGACTTTTGAAAACGTAATGAATAATGCACATAGCTTGTCATATCAAATGTTTGACACGCTCTATAAGAAAGCATGAAAGAAAAAGAATGACAAAGTTGTATTCGATAAATAAAACTTATCGCAAGCTGTATAATGATGGTGGGCATATTGCCTCCATACTCTCTTGACTTCTGTTCAGCTAAATCTATGATGATCATTTCTCAGGAATACTTTAATTCTGTAATTGTCACGGAATTGTTGTTACTTGTATCTTTTAACTCACAATTTCTAGTTTATCTTTGCATTGAGATAAATTCAACATAGAAGTGTCTTGGATTGGAGTTACTGGTCACTCTTACTCGTTTCTTCGACATCGCCGTAAGGTGCTCACTAGTAAAAAGTTTGTAAAAAGCAAAATATTAAATTGTGTGTAACGATTAAGCGATTTAACGTTAACTCCGTACATTCATTACTCACTTTTTCCGCACTAGAATCAATTTTATAAGATTCTCAATTCTATTGTATTACCTTATCATCAGTAAAGATCCATTGTGGAACCGGTGAAGTGAAATAAAACGTTTTTAATTTGAGTGAACTTTATTAATAAGAAATGCAGGCCAAAAGGACATAGGATCGTTCGACTAATTGTAGTAGAAAAATTATTCTAAAACTTTATTTATAGCTGAAAAGAATTTGGAAAATAAAATAGAAATAAGTCCTATATAATAGAACATTTAAACTTAACAAGAAAAAAAAAAATGAAGACATCACATAAATTTCAAAAATTTACCATTTCAATTTCCAAAAAAGTTTAAAAAATAAATTTTAAAAAAATCCCGTGAAATTAAGCAATTATGCCTCCAGAGAACTCTAGGCACCCTCTATTCACTACACATAATCTACTATGCTATATATATATATAGCATAGTAGTCCCATGACCATCGAATCACCCTATATATATATATAGGGTAATTCGATGGTCATGGGACACACTTTCAGGGAGGGTATAGCTTACTAAGACATTTTTTAAGAGTTGGAAGTGACGAACACAAACAAAATGAGACATGAAAAGTAAAAAATTGAACATTGTTCATTGACAACGTCGTTTCAAAGTGCTTTTTTTGATTCAATGCTTCAAATAGGAACCCCCACAGTAATACATGCTTTGTAACATTGTAGAACACGCTGTTCATTTGACGCGCACTTGCAGCAGCAATGAAGAGTCCTCGTTGCAGGATTCCCTCTAGGAGTCTCGTTGGAGAAAACATAATTGCAAAAACACAAACAGAGGAAAAAATAGAGTGCGCATCGGGTAATCACACCTTCGCCCACCTACGAAAGTACTGTAGATATCATACATACACATACATTGTTATATTTGCAGATACAGTAGAACCTCTGTAAGTCGAACTTCAAGGGAGACGCCAAATCATTCAAGTTATAGAGTTTTCAACTTATGGAGGATTTCGACTTATGCGGATTTTGTATGGAAGTAGTCGACTTGTAGAGGTTTAGATTCTTTCTAACTTATTTTGAGTTGGAGAGAAATAAATAAATAAAAAGAGGTAAAATGAATAAAAATTCAAGTTACAGAGGCAATAAACATGTTTATTTACAACTTAAAAATCATATTATGCTCTACTAAAAAAAATCAAAATAATTCCTAAATAATTTTGATTAGTCGAGTTGTAAAGGTTGTAAACAAGTTTGTAAAATCAAACATAGCTAATGTTCGAGATACAGAGGTCCAATTTTTTTTTCGAGTTACGGAGGGAAAATATATACCAAAATGGTTTGTGGGGATTGACCAATTATTTTGACTTATAGAGGGTTGAAATTTCGAGTCATGGAGGTTTTGGGGCTTGAAGGGAAGGGAACAAAAAAAATTTCGAGTTTTGGAGGTTTTCGACTTAAAGAGGTTCTACTGTACTACATTCAATGATAGCAATTGAGGATCTAGGAGCCGGATCTACGGTTCATAGTAGCCCGAGATCAAGGCTCCTACATGAATACCGGTCCTTAATCTCTTGTTCCCCTGATTTGGTGAATTAGGACATTGGACCAGTCACATCCGTCACCGGACGACTCACTTTCAGATAGGAGCTACGGATCAGCCGTGATTTTAAAAAATCTTTCTTTCATACTAAGAATAGAATTTCAAAGCCATTCTCTCGTTACTCCGTTTATTTCTCCTACCCTTCAGCATACGTGCTCAAATGTGTCATGACGGGCGTACCTTTTTTGAAACTTATCTACTTGACAGAAATAAGTTGGAGAAATCAAAATATTCCTTTGTACATAACAATGGCTTTGCAATCCAAAAATACCGTTCATTAAAAAATAAATTTCATAAAACACATTTCGCTGGAATCGCTTCGATTCCTGACTTCTACTACAGATCTTGACAAAATTCCTTCTTTCTTTTTATTAGGAATCATTCCAGGGAATTTTGTGTAGTGAATAGTATGGGGATTTTTTAATTCCACTGGATTGTGTTTATTTGTAGCAAATAGTGTTTTGAATTTTGCTAAACAAAATGGTCCTGTGTCCTATTTCATTTCTTGCCAGTTCTCTTTTGATTTTTGCCCCAATATGTCGTATTCTCTCTCTCTCTCTCTCTCTCTATATATATATATATATGTGTGTGTGTGTGTGTGTGTGTGTGTGTGTACAAATATTAGATGTATGTATCTTTTTCAGCACCAATCATAACATTTAATGTCCTTACTTTTTTCACTGAATTCCTTACTCATTTATCTAATTGAAAATCTGGGAATAATTATTGTTGATTTAATTTAAAAAACATACTTTAAATGGCATGGTTTTTAAAAAAATTTCTTGAAATTACAAATTTATGTATATTGATGTTTTCCAGATTGTGACGTTTTTAAAACAATTTTTTTGGTTGGTTTCAAGAATTTTCTCTTGCCACGTTTGTCTTAAGAAAATTTTTCCACCAACAACTCCTACTTGGCAATGTATAAGCTATTAATTCGAGTGAAAAACCGATATTTACATATTGCTGTAACGATATGATAGTTTAAAACATTTTGCTACATACTGCTGTCTTAAAAATTTATGTGATCGTCAAACTGGGGATTTTGAGGCTAGGATTCGGGTGTACGGTTCATAGTAACCCGAGGTCGAGCCTCATACACGAACGCTGGCCCCCAATCCTCTAGTTCACCTGTTGTGGTGAATCAGGACATTGGAGCCAGTCACATCCTGCGCAGGACGACTCATCTTTAGATAGGAGCTGCGAATCAGCCATGATTTAAAAAAGAGCATCCTTTCATATATTAAGAATAGGATTTAAAAGCGAATGTACTCGTTTTTTCCCGTTTTATTTAATATGGGCTGTTTTTTTCTGGAACAATCTCAGGGCGCAAATAGAAACGAATTTTTTAACTGCCTGCACACCAACATCAAGCTTGTAAACTAAATTATAAATTGTGCTTATCAAATCAATCTTCTTATATTTATCTGTTCGCCTTCTTTCCTAAATGGTAAAAGAAAAACATGAATTCCAATCATATGAATGCATTCGTGAACGGATCTGTCCTCATACCATTTGGTTTTAAAGCCCATTTGTTCTAATCAAGTACCCATCAATACTTAGAGACGTACAAAATTCATTCATTGAAACCGCTTTATTGTTTTTTGCTAATTTTCTAAATGGCTTAAGGTTCTCGTGCTCCTATCTTTCAACCTGCTCCCATCTTTTCTGTTTGAGTTTGACAATCCCCGATTTACATGAATCTTCACAATGTTATTTAGTCCTTCTGATATCAGAATTAACCCATTAGCTGCCAAACTCGTGTCAGCGCGTGATGTGCATGATAATTCAATGGTCAGTCACGCGTTCACGCGGGAGGAGCTGCGCCTCAACATTTCGTGTCCGCTTCAATCGGCAATCTATCTTAGGTGCTTCTCATGGTATTGGCGTGGGGTAAAGGTTAGAAGCTAGTTGTTAAGGTACGTCGTTTCGAATTTATAACTGCATTACTTATTAAAAAGAATCTTGTCCTATGAGTTGTAGAGACGACAGTTCTGCAGAACTTGCATACCCCCCAAAAGGTGCAACATAATTTTAACACACATAAGCCTTTAGCACGTGATTAAATCGTGAATGTGTTGGCTGAGCTTCCTGACACCCGAGTGATGTTATGACAGCGATGCGAAAGGTGACTCACAAATAAAATGTTAAAAAAATATTGTTTATGGTAATAATATCATTGCAACCAACTTAAATTAATCTATAACTAAATTAATTAATGGCTAGAGATAGTGTAATACCAAAGTAATGCACGTAAAAATTTTTGTTTTGTTTCATTTTTAAACACCCTATATCCTATTGCCCTAATAAGACAAAAGCGCGCTAGAAAAAGCCAAAATGAAACCCATATCGTTCCTCAACCACCGTAATCACCTGATTTAGCATTGTGCTACTTCTGGCTATTCCCTAAACTCGAAAAGACCGCTCCGGCGACACCGTTTTGAGTCGATTGAAGAGATTCAACGTGAATCGCCGAGCCTTTGAAAGGCATTACTGCCGATGACTTTTTAGCATGCATTGAGGATTGGAAATAAAAAGTTGCCACAAATGCATTGTGTCCGGAGGATATTATTTTGAAGGCGATAGAAATAAATTTGGAAGAATAAATAAAGAATTTTTGAAAAAAAAAATAATTGGTCTTACTTTTTGGGCACCGTAGTATAAGGCAACTCTCAGAGACAAAAACGTGCTCACCCCTTCCATTTAAAGCATTAAGACATGAATGAGACGCAAAAAAATTCTTTTAAGGTTTTTGATTATGAAGCGCGTGCCAAGTGTTATTTCGGCGAGCCCGTCCGACGAAAACAACGCCGGCTCCTGGCAAGCGTGAAATCGCTTCGTCAAAGTCAGAGCTTACAGCCAACAGCCGCCTTCTGTTCAGGTGCATCTCCGAATCATGCGGAGAGCTCAGACTGAGTTTTCTCGAAATCGCAACGGTTTCCCTTTAAGCTTTTGTGCAATCAGATTCGCTTCTCAATTATTCTCACTCTTGGGTGCGACAGACTCGTTTTTCGATACTTCTTAGGAAACCACAGTGAGTTTAAAGATATTACAGTGTAAAATAAAAATCATGTTGGATGAAACTGAAAGAGTATAGAAAATGTTTTTTTTTTTTTTTTTTTTTTTTTTGATTCAGAGAAACTTTTTAATTTTTTTTTTAATTCAGAGCTTAGTGGTTGAAAAGAACACAATTGGAAAAATTACAACGCATTTCATTAAACATTTCATTGATTCTTCGTGACCTTTTCGCCGAAAATGAAACTCACATCGTTCCACAACCACCATATTCCCCCGTGCGACTTCTGGCTATTCCCTAAATTCAAAAGACACAGTTTTGAGTCGATTGAAGAGATTCAATGTGAATCGCCGCGCGCTTTGAGGGCCAACTCGGCCAATGTCTTTTTAACATGCATTGATGATAGGAAAAAAACGTTGGCACATATTTTTCCCTAAAAGAGAAGTTTTGTCTTTCTATCTTTTTGTAGAAGTTCCAAACAGGCCTCTCGTGCGACGCCGAATTTGAGATGTTTGGTTTGGTTTGTCGCTTTAAGGTCATCTTGTGCACACTTTGGGGTAAATAGACCGGGACCTACAGTTTAACGTGGATTCCGAACTACTCACAAACATCCGTCCTATCGCCAGGATTCGTCCATAAAGGAGCTGTTGATAAATGCAAATTTAATTTTTCTTAGAATTTGGACTTTATACTCTATTAATAAATTTTCTTATGCAATATTTTATAAGATCAAATACTCATTTATATGAACTTATTTGCAATGTTTTATTCTATTTCGTACAAAATGATCGGTTTGGTTTGTCGCTCTAAGGTCCTTTTTTGTGCACACTTTGGACAGACCGGGACGTACAGTTTAACGTAGATTCCGAAACACTCACAAACATCCATGCTGTCGTCAGGATTCGAACCTGAAACCCGCGGTGCCAAAGGCCAGAGGGCTAGCCAATTGGCCGTCAGGTCGTACTCGAATTTCAGAATCGGGGAATGAAGTGACATGAGTGCACTCAACCCTAAAAAGAAAATCTGTTTTTCTTTATTAGACACATATTATTCAAGGTACATATATTATTCAAGACATATATTATTCAAGGTATTCATTTATGGAAATAACATTGACTTTCCTTCTAATAAATGAATTTCAATATTTTTTTTTTTTTTTTTACTTGAACATCAGAAAATACCATGTTCGCTTTCCGTATCATTAAAATTTGTGTTTCTATATTTTTTTATCCTGTGGATTCGCTTTTGTTTCTGGAATTCATAATCGTAACGGACATTTCCTTTGTGACAAAGCTTACGATGAAGTGTCAAAGAGGCCAAAAAATAAATATATATAACTGTTATTTCTGTTGATTTTTTTCAATTCCTACTATTAGCTCCCACTCTCCCTATATATATCTTGTTCAAATTTTCAATCGTTCATAAAACACTTTTTCAATTCCTTCTATTAGCTCACACTCTCCCTATATATATCTTGTTCAAATTTTCAAGCGTTCATAAAATACTTTTTCAATTCATTCTATTAGCTCACACTCTCCCTGTATATATCTTGTTCAAATTTTCAATCGTTCATAAAATACTTTTTCAATTCCTTCTATTAGCTCACACTCTCCCTATATATATCTTGTTCAAATTTTCAAGCGTTCATAAAATACTTTTTCAATTCATTCTATTAGCTCACACTCTCCCTGTATATATCTTGTTCAAATTTTCAAGCGTTCATAAAATACTTTTTCAATTCATTCTATTAGCTCACACTCTCCCTGTATATATCTTGTTCAAATTTTCAATCGTTCATAAAATACTTTTTCAATTCCTTCTATTAGCTCACACTCTCCCTATATATATCTTGTTCAAATTTTCAAGCGTTCATAAAATACTTTTTCAATTCATTCTATTAGCTCACACTCTCCCTGTATATATCTTGTTCAAATTTTCAATCGTTCATAAAATACTTTTTCAATTCCTTCTATTAGCTCACACTCTCCCTGTATATATCTTGTTCAAATTTTCAAGCGTTCATAAAATACTTTTTCAATTCATTCTATTAGCTCACACTCTCCCTGTATATATCTTGTTCAAATTTTCAATCGTTCATAAAATACTTTTTCAATTCCTTCTATTAGCTCACACTCTCCCTATATATATCTTGTTCAAATTTTCAATCGTTCATGAAATACTCTTTATTCATCCACTCGAGTTCAAATACATTTTTTTAACTTGCAGTGCATGACACTGGATGTTAATACAGTTTTTTCAAATGTTAATTCATTCATTTTTTAGATTTAAGTTGCATGTATCTACCAATAGATGGCGCCAGATAAACTTAAAAAATTGTGTGGAAATTATTTATAAAGGACTTTCTGCAATAGAGTGAAAAAAAAGTAATTTTTTGTGTAATTTTAATTTTTTTGTGTAATTTTAAGTAGTGGATGACACTGGATGTTAATGCAGTCTTTTCAAATATTAATTAAATTAAATTAATTAATTTTAGTTTTTTTTAGTTTTCAGTTGCATGTATCTACCCATAGATGGCGCCAGGTAAAGTTAAAAAATGAATGAAAATTATTTTTAAAGGACTTTCTGCAATAGAGTGAAAAAAAAGTAATTTTTTTTTTTTTTTTATATTACTTGTTTCAGATTGCATTAACTAGATTATATTTGCCTGTACCAAGCCCCAGGAAAATCTAATCTAGTTAATGCAATCTGAAAAATAAAAGGAAACGTTGTTATGTTCATTTTTCCTAATCTAAGAATATTTAGGATGCATTTAGAAATAATTCTTTTAGAATGTCGTCTAGAGGATTGCAATTCCGTTTTCTTTCCAAAACTCATGGTACAAATTTTTTCAATTCCTTCAATTAGCTCACACTTTCCCTATTTATATCTTGTGCAAATTTTCAATCGTTCATAAAATACTTTTTATCCATCCACTCGAGTTAAAATACATTTTTTTTTTTAACTTGTAGTGGATGACACTGGATGTTAATGCAGTCTTTTCAAATATTAATTAAATTAAATTAATTAATTTTAGTTTTTTTTAGTTTTCAGTTGCATGTATCTACCCATAGATGGCGCCAGGTAAAGTTAAAAAATGAATGAAAATTATTTTTAAAGGACTTTCTGCAATAGAGTGAAAAAAAAGTAAATTTTTTTTTTTTTTTATATTACTTGTTTCAGATTGCATTAACTAGATTATATTTGCCTGTACCAAGCCTCAGGAAAATCTAATCTAGTTAATGCAATCTGAAAAATAAAAGGAAACGTTGTTATGCTCATTTTTCCTAATCTAAGAATATTTAGGATGCATTTAGAAATAAATCTTTTAGAATTTCGTTCTAGAGGATTTCAATTCCGTTTTCTTTCCTAAACTCACGATGCCTATTCTTTATTTATCCAAGACTACGAATAAATAACACCTTGCGATAGAAAAATTCGTAATGCGTTTAAAAAAAAAATTATTTAAAAAAAATGTACAAAGTGTAGGTGAATATTACATGTGGCATTTCAAAGAGATTTCAAAACATAGGAAGTGTTCATTCAATTTTCGCTTTTAGCTGCGTTTATAAAGGATGTGACGTTACTGATACAACCTTTTTTTTTATCTTTTTTTCTTTTTGCATTTCGTATTAAATCAATCCCGAAAACGTGGTCTGTGATGCACAAGTACACTGACTTTAAGGCTGAGTGTTCCATGTGCAGAGCTCGTATCTTTAGGCTTCGGGTGAAATAGAATATTGGAAAAGAAAGAATTAACTCCTATCGTTCTCAAATATTTCAGGCCTCATTGACGGGTTAGTGATTTTTTCTCGGTTCTAGAAGCAATTAAAAAGGGAGATACTAACATCACTTCTGCGATAAATGTCCTGCTAGAGACTCTACACTGTAGAGGCGAATCATGTCATCTTCAATGGATTCCTGCACATGTCAACATTGAGGGCAACGAATGCGCTGACTCTTTAGCCAAAGAAGCCAGGGACGATGATCAACCCAGGACTATCATCACACTTGCAGACGCTAAAGCAGTTGCTAAAAGCCGACTCATTCCTCATAACTTTCAGGGGCCACTCATCACTGACTTCAACTGCCCTAGGAAGCTGACATCAGTTATCAGCAGACTCGGAACTAATCATTACAGAGGGATGAAGATTTTCTCAGACAAGACCAGGGAATACATCCCCTTCAGAAATTGCAACAACGCTTTCCTATTTCACCTAAGCACATTCTAGAGTGCCAGCACTCACTCCCCATATTTTGAAATTGGGTAGAGTGCTAATCGAGGCCAACTTAAGAGAAGTCCTGTAGAGTGAAGTGGCGCCGTTGCTAGCGGCCGCTATCGTGAAGACTTTTGACTTCATCTAACTTTAATAACAACTTTAATAACTTTAATAACTCTAACTTTAATAACTTTAATAATACAATGGACACAATAACAACAACAATAACAACTCCTATCATTATCCTCCTATCCTTTTCCACAAAAAATAGACAGAGGCCAAATTTGTAATAATAAGCTACATAGTTACAAAATGAGCTAAATAATTGTTAATTCATGATTTTGTAAAATTATACACCCAATAATAACAAATACTACGTGTCCAAAAAGTAGTCCTGTGTTTCAATTTAAAATTATCGGGGCTTATGGAATTTCAATTTCCTGGAAGAATTTTTAGTAATATTTTAATTTTTGTCCTAGTATATTTATCCTAGTGCAATTCCAGACATTAAATTTTTTGATATTTGTGTTTGTCAAGTGATTTTCAGTTTAGGTGCAGGAACTTATGCGCTACAGATCTTGACAAAATTCCTTATTTCTTTTTATTTGGAGTCATTCCAGGGTTTTTGTATTGCGAATAGTATGATGATTTTTTAATTTCAGTGTATTGTGTTTATTTGTGGCAAATAGTGTTGCGAATTTTGCTAAACAAAATGGTCCTGTGTCCTATTTTATTTCTTGTCAGTTCTCTTTTTGATTTTTGCCCCAATATGTCGTATTCTTTCTCTCTCTCTGTATATATATATATATATATGTGTGTGTGTGTGTACAAATATTAGATGTATGTATCTGTTTCAGGACCCATCATAACATTTAATATCCTTACCTTTTTCACTGAATTCCCTACTTATTTATCTAATTGAGAATCTGGGAATAATTACTGTTGATTTAATTAAACAAACACATTATATTTTAAATGGCATCGGTTTTTTTTTTGTTGGTTTCAAAAATTTTCTGTTGCCACGTTTATCTTAAGGCAAATTTTGCACCAAGAACTCCTACTTTGCAATATATAAACTATTAATTCGACTGAAAAACAGATATTTACATATTGCTGTAATGATATGATAGGTTAAAACATTTATGTGATCGTCCAACTGTAGCATTTGAGGCCAGGATTCGGTTCTACGGTTCATAGTAACCCGAGGTCAAGCCTCATACATGAATACTGGGCCCAATTCCTCTTATTCACTGCTGTGGTGAATCAGGACGTTGGAGTCAGTCACATCCTGCACAAGGAGCTACGAATCAGCCATGATTAAAAAATAGCATTCTTTCATACTAAGAATAGAATTTAATTGCTATAAGCGATGCTCTGAGCCTAGTTTTAGACTTTGAAGTACCTGACGGTAAGAGCTCAATACAGTATTTGAGGGATTGGCCAAGCATCCTGGACAAATTGGCTCAGGATATCGTTTCTAAACTAGCTGTTTTGGAGCAAATCGGATCGGTGTGATTGCAGTGGATTCCCTCCCAGGCGGGCATCTATGGAAATGAAATTGCTGATCTGCTCGCTAGGGAAGGTTGCGAACTTCCCAAAGCTTCTTCATCCAATCCGTCAGCTTCAGAGGTTCATTCCATGACTTTCTTTAGCCAGAGTGAATACCGCTTGGAGGTCGCCACCCATTCATGAATGGTACACAGCTGTATATCCTGGTATGTCCTTGCAGTGCTCCTGTCCTAGATCTGCTCAAACGGCTTTAACTAGACTAAGGACTGGCCACACTAAGAGTTTGACCTTCAATGAAGACGAGAAGACCCTTTGTCATTGTTCGGCCATCGCGTCTCCCTCTCATCTCATCGAATGTATGGGTGCCTCTGTGAGGCAACTGTTGAATGAGACCGTTTACGCTCTATTGATGTAGCATGATCTACTGGACTTGGTTTAGTATTCTAAATCAAGGGGATAAGCAACAACAACAACAACATAGAACTTCAAAGTGAATGTACTCGTTGATCCGTTTATTTCTCCTACCCTTCAGCATAATGCGCTCAAATTTTTCATGTCAGCGTGCCATTCTTCAAACCTATATACTTGATAGAAATACTACTGTGTCCAAAAAGTAAGACCCATTTTCAATTCAAAATTCCCGGGGCTAATGCAATTAAATTTTTTTTTTCTGTTTTAGGTTGTTGGCACTGCCCTTGACATCTGTGTGAAATTTCGCGTGAAAATATTTCTTAGTGTTTGATTTAAGCTTCGCTTTGTGAGAGATGCTAAAACCGATTCCGGCGATTTTTGAAATGTCTGAATTCCTTGAGCATAGAACTTGCATTCAATTTTGTTGTATATAGAATGTTGCAGAAGATATTCGTTGAGCATTCCTATATCGGAAGAAATGTTTACAAGTGGTATAAACAGTTCAAAGAAGACAGAGAACGCGTTGAAGTCGAAGAGCCCTCTGGTCGTACTCCAATCTCCACCGACGAAGCTCAAGTAAAAAAAAAAAAAAAAAATAAATAAATAAATAAAAATAAAACATTTAAAATTTGGTGCTTGCAAACCGACGAATTACAATCAGAGGCCTTGTTGATGATGTTGGAATTTCAAAAGGATCGGTCCCTTCCATTTTGGTCCTCAAACGCGTCAAATCTCGATGGGTACCGAAAACAATGAATGCGCCAGCTCTCACTGCATTGATTCTTCGTGACTTTTTCGACGAAAATGAAACCCACATTGTTCCACAATCCCCGTATTCACACCGTGCGACTTCTGGCTACTCCCTAAACACAAAAGACCACTCCAGGGACACCGTTTCGAGTCGATTGAAGAGATTCAATGTGAATCGCCGCGCGCTTTGAAGGCCATCCCTGCCGATGACTTTTTAGCTTCCACTGATGATTGGAAAAAAAGTTGTCATAAGTGCATTGTGTCCGGAGGGGATAATTTTGAAGGCAATGAAATAAATTTGGAAGAATAGAGAGTTTTTGAAGAAAATAAATAATTGGTCTTACTTTTTGGACGCAGTAGTGTTCTTCACGGATTGAACTATTCTATTTCAAACGTTAGCAATTTTCTTCAATTTTTTCTTTTTTTTTTCGCAATCAATCAAGATATCACGAAGCGACGTTTTCAATCATTTATTTTAATTAAGTTTCTTAAAAAAATGCATAATATCATGCGTGAAAAGACTCTCTTAATGAAACCATGTCCTAAGTGCTATTATTAACAAATGGTGTGATGTATAAAAAGAAAATCTCGATTCCTGCATCCAACAAGAAAATGTGTAACATTCACTCCATAAGTAACTCCAAATACAGTAGCTTCATAAGTAGCTCTATTTGGAGTGAGTTCAGTTGACATGAGAAAAACAAAAATGTCACGGGAAAATAAAATAAAGAATACTGTAAGAGCAAGGGAAAAAAAAAAAAAAAAAAAAGGCTTGCTTGAGAATAGGACAAAAACAATAATAATAATAATATAGTCGAACTTCAAGGGAGACAGGGGAGGGCAAATAATTCGAGTTATAAAGTTTTCTACTTATGGAGGATTTCGACTTACGTGGATTTTGTAAGGAAATATTCGACTAGTAGAGGATTAGATTTTTTCTGACTTATTTTGAGTTAGAGAGGTAAAATAAATAAAAATTCATGCTACAGAGGTAATAAACATGTTTATTTGCAACTTAAAAGTTTTATTATGTACTAGAATAAAAAATCGAAATAATTCCGACAAACCTTAAAATTAAAAATATTATGTATTATAAAAGACAATTATTAATTTATTTATTTATTTGCTTTAGACAAATCGATCGTTCTCTATCTATCGCTACAGTTCAAATGAAATAAATAGCAATCATAAGGATTATAATAAGAATATTTCGTAGAATTGGTTATTCTATTTACTGTATACTCATACAATGTTTTCTAAGAAAGAATGACGTGCATTGTCGGCAATCTTTAAAGTCGGCAACTTATTTTTCTTCGAGCTATAGAGGTAGATAGTTTCAAATGATCGAGTTGTAAAGGTTGTAAAATAGAACATTGCTAATGTTCAAGATACAGAGGCCCATATTTTTTTGTCGAGTTACGGAGGGAAAATATATACCAAAATGGCTTGTGGGGATGGACTCATTATTTCGACTTAAAGAGGGTTGAAATTTCGAGTCATGGAGGTTTGGGGGCTTGAAGGGAAGGGAACAAAAATTTTTTTCAAATTGTGGAGGTTTTCGACTTATCGAGTTCATCTAAAAGAGGTTCTATTGTAATAATATTCTTTGTACTTGGCATGCATTGGGTTCGACATTTTTTTTTTTTTTTCAAAAAAAAGGATAAGATTTCAATTATGATGCGACAAAATACAGAGATTATTTTACGCAAAACATGAAGTTTTTTAATAATTGGACATTTTGACAGTTATTTACAATTAGAATGACAAATTCAACATTACCAAGTGCAATAGGCTTCAACCCACTATACTTTTTGAATATATGCCTGAAGTGCATTACCACTGACTTCCCGGCCTACTAGTTTATCACCCCTATTCTCGCTGCGGTTCGGCATTACAAGTTAGGCTTCTAATAAAGGCTCTCTGTCTATAGATAAATTAAAATAAACCTTTGCTTTTTATTTAATTTATTTGAAATTAACTTTTACGCTCATTTTTTAGTTTTTCTTATGCATGCTTTCACAACATACAAAAATAGAATAGACCTAACAAAAACTTTAAGTTTCTTAAAAAAATTATTTTGCCATCTTTTTATCTGCTTGTATTTCATACGCATCAAAAAGTATAAACTACAGCTCATTTTTTTTAATTTATTGTTTTTTTATCTGGGCAGTAGCCAAATAGTATGAAAATAGTTATTAATTATTTTCGTATTGAATAAAAATGTTACTTTTACATTGCCATCAAATTTTCATGCCACCAGATGGTGCCAATTTAAAAACTGAGTGCTGCCATCTAGTGGTGTTATTATAAAAGGTAAATAAGAAATGAGTTTGTATTAGTATTAAATTTACTTTAAATACAAAAATTGTTGTATTATCAAAAAAAAGAACCTTTTGCAGATTAAAGGTATAAAAAAAACTAATGGGAATTGTTGAGTAAGAGTGATTGCTTTATTTAATAACTTTATACTATTTAAGAAGAGTTTTTATAATTTTTAAACCTCTAATTCTGTACCAATATTTTTCATGATAAAATTATTTATTTATGATAATAATAATAATAATTATTATTATTATTGTTGTTGTTATTTGTAATTCATGTAATGCCATGTCATATCAACTAGTTATGAACAATATTTTGTGTTTTTCTTAAGGTTGGTATAAAACAATTTACATGGAGCAGGGTTTGTGGAATTTCGTTTTTATATCACTGTAGCAAATAAAGGGTGTCAACCCCCTTTTGTACATGACATGGCCATTGAGGCTCTAGGATTCGGGTTTACGGTTCATAGTATCCCGAGGTCAAGCCTCATAGATTAACACTGGCCCTCAATCCTCTTGTTTAACTGCTGTGGTGAAACAGGATGCTAGAGCCAGTCACATTAAAGGCTCGTTCCCACCAAGGCGTGAGGCGTTTAAGCGTGAAGCGTTGACCCATCACTAGCCTCACTACGTTCGCCTGAAACTGGTTGAAATCCACCGCTTCAACTTGACCAACTTTCAACTCTCAAATGCTTGCCGCGTCATGTGAGTTGGTTCGAGCCAACAGTAGATCTGCCATCTGATATAGAAGTAACGGGAACTTCACTGGGCGTAAAGCGATTTCTGGCGCTTCGGTGTGGACGGGTCTTCCCTGCCGCGGGACGCGTCGCCGCCCCACGCCTCGCCTTTTAGGCAGGATGCTACCATCGAAATGAGACGTAGTATTTCAATTCTGACCTTAACCCAAAATTCAGGGAGTCTTAAAAATTTAAGGGACGCATTACGAAATTATGCAAAAATGAAGCTTTAGGTTCATTAGGGCTAATATATCAGATACTTTGTGCTAATTCACACACATCAATGCAACGAATCTCAGCTGCTGTAATTTACAAAATTTCTCAATTGATTATAAATACATGGTGTAAATACATGGATTCTATTTACAATCCATTGAGGATTGTATTGTAATACAAGTCGAAGTTTATTAATTTTTGTAATTTCCAATATTTTGTAAACACGTTTAATTGCTATATATTGTAATGTTTTTGCATAATTTTGTAAAAAAAAGTTCTTGAAAATTCCCAGATCCTGTGTATTACATGCATACATTGAGTGATGCAAATTTATAGTAAAAAAATCTTGTTTGTTGAATTTGTTTTTTATTATAGATTTCAGTAATCATATATATATGATTTACAAATCTAATATGTCCTGATTATAACTTGTCTCATCTTTAATGTGCTCGGGTAGCAGAACGTCCAAGTTTATATTCATACAGGAAAATGATTCGTATTTTGTGGCGATTCTATTTATTTCATATTTTTTTTAAATATTGAAATTTGCTAGCAAGCAAAATGTATTAAGTTAAAAGAGAAAGTAATTTCGCTATTAAGAATTTCGAAACGTGCTTCCGTAAATAATTGTCAACATGAATGTGATCATGTTGATTGTTACGAAAAAGCAAAACTATGGGTGTAAATGCAAAAATAAAGGAGAAAAACTGTGATCTATTCCTCTTAGCACCCTAATATCAGCTCAAGCCATTGAAAACCCCAAACATACAATATTCCGAATTTTGAAAAAAAAAAATCCACAAAATGAGGAAATCCATATCCATTTTAAATTCACGCATGTAGAGAAAACAAAGCTTCGCCACCGATGGATCCTGCGATGGACCTGCAAGTTTAAAATATTTTTTTCTGATAAAATTATTTGTTTATAATAATAATAATAATAATAATTATTATTATTATTATCATTTGTAATTCGTATAATGCCATGTCATATCAGCTAGTTATGAACAATATTTTGTGTTTTTTGAGATTGGTATAAATCAATTCACACGGGGCAGGGTTTGTGGAATCTCGTTTTTATATTACTGTAGCAAATAAAGGGTGTCAAGCCCCCTTTTTTAAATGACATGGCTATTGAGGATCTAGGAGTCGGGTTTACGGTTCATAGTACCCCGAGATCAAGCCTCATAAATTAACACTGGTCCTCAATCCTCTTGTTTAACTGCTGTGGTGAAACAGGATGCTAGAGCCAGTCACATTTAAGGCTTGTCCCCACCGAGGCGTGAGGCGTTTAAACGACAAGAGTTAGCCCATCACTAGCCTCACCACGTTCGCCTGAAACCGGTTTGAAATGCACCGCTTCGAGTTGACCCACTTTCAACGGAACTTCACTAGGCGTAATGCTATTTCTGACGAAACAATTCCCTTGCCTGCCGCGTGAGTCTTCAACGCTTCACGCCTCGGTGGGAACGAGCCTTTAGGTCAGTCACATTATAAGACCCCAGCTTGCTACACTCTCTCTATATTATACTTGGCACTAACGTACTGAACCAATCATCCGAAGGGGCATCCAGACTCGTGTCTTCTATCCAAAAAGGCAAAAGAGTAAGTTTTAATTTAAATCACACAATGAATAAAAGTAATAAAATGTTTAAACATTGGTATCACCGCCCAGTTGTTTTAGGGTGAAGGAATTTGTAGGCGAGGCAGCTATCTTTTATTAAAAGTAATGGAAATTTATCGAAGGAAATTTACTGATGGAAATTTATCGAAATTAGAATTTAATCATTGAATTTGAGCCATAAACAAAAATATTGTACATCATAAAGAGTCGAGCAGTTTTCCCGAAGATTCATTTCGCTATTCCGGTTTTTGAAATACTTTTAAGGTTATATTACAATATTTTTATTAATGATTGTATTAATTGAAATCTCGTATATATATATATATATATATATATCTGTAAATTTGTATAAATTCGTATTTTCTAGCTTGGATTTCAAACCAGTTTAGGCTGTGGCTTATATGAGACAGCGTGCTACTTAGAAAACTGGAGATCCCCCCCTCCTGATTTTCTGCCCTTGATTCCTATTCATTGAATGAGAAATGGGTTTTAACGAGCAATTTTTATAGATCCTAAATTCTCGAAACCAATGGCAGTTTTTCAATTCCTTCTATTAGTTCACTCTCTCGCTATATATATCTTGTTCACATTTTCAATCGTTCATAACATACTTTTTATTCATCCACTCAAGTTCAAATACATTCATTTTGAACTTGTAGCGGATGACACTTGATGTTAATACAGTTAATTCAATAATTAAATTTAATTAATTCATTTTAGTTTTTTTTTTAGATTTAAGTTGCATGCATCTACCAATAGATGGCGCCAGATGTAAGAAGAAAATTTCAACTTTAATTTTAAAGGACTTTTCCGCAATAGAGTGAAAAAAAAAGTAGGAATTGACTTTAAATTTCTTTTTATATTACTTGTTCAACTGAATTCTATGACCAGTAAGAAAGGTTTCAAAGGGGCCACACATTTCTAATGTACGCTATGTTTCACATTTATGCTAAACTTTCAATGCAGACTCTTTGATTGCAAAAACTGTATTAAACACATTAACTGGCTTCAGCAAATCTACTTTGTAATGTGCTTTGAAGGAGATATTGTTGATGAGGGAATTCGTTTTGAACTTTTTTTTCCCCATATCAGGAAATGTGGCAGTTTCATTTCGCTTTTGGTTGGATGATTCTGCAAGTGCATCGTACTTTATCATCCCAATAATGCCACCCAAGGAAATGGAAGGCGAACAGCTGCATTTAAGCATTTTAAGCTGCATTTATTCTCCTACCTGACAAAATTGAGGGAATATAAATATCGTGTATATATTAATTACACCCTAACAAATTACACCTACTATCGTTCCTGTCACTTTTATGGTTTTGATGAAATTTATAGGATCATAACTGAATTTCATTTTATTAAATCGTTATAATGTGAATTTTTACAAACAAATCTTTCAACATTGTTCTGTCTGAATGGAAGTTTACATAACCACTGGCCTAATGGGTTGCCTAAAAATATTTAATAAGTGTCTATAGTGTGAAAATATAGAATAAATAGTGTCATTTATAAGTCGAGAAAATGTTTCTTCTTTCTTTTCTTCATTTTATGCTGCAGTTATTCTCTTACCTGACAAAATTGAGGAAATATAATTATCGGATATATATTCAAATTACACCTACTTTCTTTACTTGCAGCCGATGGATCGGATCTACAAGTTCAAAATGCAGTAACGAAATGATTGAAAAATACAGAAACTATCTGAGCCCTCAGAATAAAGAGTCGTATTTTTTCATTTATTGTTTAATTTAATCTAGTTTTAGTAAATGTTGTGTTCTAAATTTATTTGCTTTTCTGCTATTATTATGGGACAAAGGGAATATATTTTACGGAGCAATAAATTCAAAACATTTTTAATACAAAATTTTCAAATGATTATTATTAATTGCAATTCATTAAATTGAACTGAAATGCAATATTAAGTAACTCTAAAAATTGAATACCTCACTGCAAAGTAATGCAACATTTTGACGTCATCATTGAATGAAAGAACCGGATTTTTGTTTTTGCGGTCATTCTTTGCATCTTCCAAGTCATTAGTTTGTATTTTATGAACAAACATTTCATTCTGATGTGTGATTTCAAAGTTCCGTGATAAAAAAAAAAAAAAAAATAGATAAATAAACGCGAACTCGATCGCATTTTTATGAAGATAATGAGAATTTTTAAAAATCGTTTTTATATTTAAAGTCGAGAATACCTCAATACTATTTATTATAATTAAAAATTTTATTTTCCGAAAGAAAATCTTACCTTTTTTCAATTCCTACTATTAGCTCACATTCTCCCTATATATATATACCTTGTTCACATTTTCAATCGTTCATAAAATACTTTTTATTCATCCACTCGAGTTCGAATACATTTTTTTGAACTTGTAGGGGATGACACTGGATGTTAATGCAGTTTTTTCAAATATTAATTCAGTAATTCAATTTATTTAATTAGTTTTATTTTTTTTTTAGATTTAAGTTGTATGTATCTACGAATAGTTGGCACCCGATAAACTTAAAAAAATGAATGAAAATTATTTATAAAGGACTTTCGCAATAGAGTGAAAACAAGTATTATAAAAAAAAATTTTTTTTAAGTCAATTCGTATTTTTTTCTCTCTATATTGCAGAAATTCCTTTATAAATATTAAAACTAAAAAAAAACTAAAATTAATTAAATAAATGATATACATAGGGAGAGTATGAGCTAATAGAAGGAATTTAAGAAAAAGTAGGAATTGACTTAAAATTTTTTTTTTATATTACTTGTTATGAAGATAATCAGATTTTTTTTTAATTGTTTCTATATTTGAAATCGAGAATTTCTTGCCTGTAAATGGATAATTATCAACACTAATGTAATTAATTATAATTAAAAATTTATTATAAAAATAACATATCCAATATCCAATATTGAATTTAAAAAAAAAAAAAAAAAGGAAAGTTTTTTTTTTTTAAATTCAATATTGTATATTGGATATGTAATTTAATTTTTATTTATTTTTTTCGCCCCTCCCTTTTCAAGCCTTCTCGGTCGCGCCCCACACTTTCAGTAATTAACGAGTTAACTATTTCCCCCTGTACTCCACTTCACCCATTTTCGCGCCATCTATCGACGAACACGTGAACTTCCGTCAAGGCTTCGACGAGCCCATATCGTCATGCACGCGAAAACGGCCGCGAGTCGTGCTATCCGCGGGCGCTTTTCGAACGTGGCGCCGTCGGGAAGTTACGGGGGATGACTGCGAGCGCATCCCGCGCGCATGGGGTGCGCCCCCCGGACCACGTGACGCACCGCTGCGGCGAAGGATCGATTCGCCGAGCGGACGGACGGCAGTCGGCTTCCGGGCTCGCGCGCACAACACACACACCTGTCGATCCATGCACCGGCGACACCTCCTCCTGCCCCAGGCGCTGCCGCCCCGCCGACACTCCTGGATATGCGGGTAAGCTCTCCTCTCTTCGCACGGCCTTCTCAGGATCACAGCCTCTGTTTACTTTCACAGCGGCTGCTGCACCCAGCTTAAAATTCTCTCTCTTTTTGAAATCGGGCGATTTTGTTTTGATTAATTAATTCGTTAGAATAACTCTGTGTCCTTTAAATGGTTGAAATGTTTATTTTTATTAGAAAATTATTGCTCGCAATTTTTTTTTATCACTTAATTCATTAGAATAAATAGTGTCTTTTAAATGATTGAAATGTTTATTTTTATGAGACAAATATTACTATTAAAACTATTACTTATTACTATTAAAATTATTGCTAGAAATGTGTTTTTATTTTTATTTTAAGAAGAAAACAAACAACATCAATGTTATCGATGCGAGCAAACGTTGTACATTGATTTTTTAATTTTTTTTTTTAATCTTAATGATTTCTGAATGAAATGATTTTTAAACTTCAAGCTTTAATCTTTACAATAATTACTGTTAGTGTATCTTTTATTAAAATGTTTTATCATTATTAGTAAAAAAAAAAATAATGAGTGATTGTTTAGAATTTTTTTATTTTTTTTTTTAGTTAATTCAATAGAATAGCTTTGTGTCCTTTAAATTATTGAAATTTTTACTTTTATAGAAAAGTATTGCTAGAAATTGATTTTTAGCTTTATTTTAAGAAGAAAACAAACAATAAGAATGCTCATCGATGCGAGCGAACATTGTACATTGATTGTTTATTTTGTCCTTTATTTTTTTTTTCTTAATGATTTTTAAGCTTTATGCTTTAATCTTTACTGTAATGACTTTACTTAACGTATCTTTTATTAAAATGTCTTTAAAATGGTGCCCTCTGTTTACTTTCAGAGCGGCTGCACTTAAATGTTCTCTTTTAATAATTCTCTTTTATAAATCGGGCGATTTTGTTTTTTTGATCAGTTATTTCATTAGAATTAATTTTTGTTTGTTTGTTAATGATTTCGGAATGAAATGATTTTTAAGTTTCATGTTTCAATCTTTACAGTAATGACTGCTAGTGTACTTTTTACTGAAATGTTTTATCATTATTAGAAAAAAAAAGAAAATAAAGATAAAACAAATAAGAAGTGAGTGAGTAGAAAAGTTTGTGATTAAAATAATTTTGTTTGTTAATGATTCCGGAATGAAAGGATTTTTAAGTTTCATGTTTCAATCTTTACAGTAATGACTGCTAGTGTACTTTTTATTGAAATGTTTTATCATTATTAGAAAAAAAATGAAAATAAAGTGAAAACAAATAAGAAGTGAGTGAATAGAAATGTTTGTGATTAAAATAATATTTTTTCTTGTAAAAAAAAAAGTCCATGTATCAATATTTATTTTATTTTATTAGAATTATTATCGTTCTGATAGTATAAGAAAAATTTGAATCGATTGATTGTGTTATTAGTATTGTCAAAATAAAGTTAAGAACAGAGACGTTACATAATTAAATAGAATGTGATTCAAATCAAGTTCATCGATAAAATCTGACATAGAATTCAGGTAAAAATATTTTTCTGCTCGGATAAGATTTAAGAGTGACTTTCAAATATGAGACAATTTCTTTTCCTCTGTTGTTTCTAATGTTAATAAATTGGGGGGGAAATTGACTATATGTTTTGCCGTGTCGTTTTATTATCTTTAGAAAGCAAGAACTTTTTTTTCATAAAAAATATTAAGTAATAAATTACGGAAGGAAACAATGATTTAAATAAGAATAGTTTCATATCAAAGCACTCTTTTAGAGTGTTTTTCACGAATCCTACGGTTTCTTCTTTTTTCATTGTTGTTGTTTTATTTTATAGCTAGGGTTTATCAGAATGTTTTCTCTTTTGTTTAGTATTCATTTACGAATCAGTAAAATTTGTGTAGTAAAAGTAGAAACTGTGTGAATTACTGAATGGAGTTAACAATTAAAATGAAATGTTACTTTTTGATATGTGCTAACAATCTTTCTAAGATATATGACTTTTTTATGCTGGTATTTTTCCCCCTATTTTCATAGCAAAAAATATACTGATGAGTAACATGGTGAGCAACATGAGTTGATAAAAACAAAAGAAAAAAAATATTGTTTTTTCCTCATTTTAATTCATTTAATTTCATTCTTTTAACTAACTTAAAGGTTAAAAAAAAAAAGAGTTCATTTGAGTTTTATTGTTTATAAACTAATATATATATATAATTTTTAAGTTTATCCTTTTTTTTTAAATGAAATTATTTTTTAATGGTTTAGAAATAATAGAAAATGAATAATGAATAATTTAACAAAGATTGAAACAAAAAGTTTGGTTTTTCTGTCGATTTTTAAAAATTTATTTTCATGAGTCAGGTGATTTATTCTTTGTATCGCTTTTGATCACTGAGAAATATTTTCCACGGTTTTGTTTATTTTAATGACATTTATTTTGTAATGTGCATGTGATTTCTGATGTGCATGTAGTGTATAAACGTGTGTCATTCATAACACTAAAAATCTAAAAGTTTTCTATGAAAACAATAAATACGTTCACTTCTAAATTGTGGAATCTTTGTTTTTGAAACTCTTCGTAAACGTTTTACTGTTTTTTTAAAAATTGTTTGTAGTTATTATTTTTTTTTTTCGTTTGTTATTTTTCTCAGAATAAATAAAGAACTTGTTAAGAGAATGATAGGAAATAATTAATAAATTGTTCACTAAAGTAAAAATATCTTCTGATCCATTATGTGTCTTCAACTCATCAATTACCTTTCTTCAGAAAATCGCCATCGAATCTTGACAATAGGGCCGCAAAAAAATGTCTCGATGGATTCGAACCTTCTCGCACATTCACCTGCGAAATAAAGATTCCATTCGAAAAATTCCGGTTTTTTTTTTTTTTCAATTCCTTTTACTAAATCACACTTTCCCTATATATATCTTATTCAAAAAAAATCTATTTGAGCACGAGTGGATGAATAAAAAGTATTTTAAGAACGATTGAAAATTTGAACTTGTAGTGGGTGACACTGGATGTGAATACAATTTTTTCAAATATTCATTCATTCATTCATTATATTAAATTAATTAATTTTAGTTTTTTTTAGGTTTAAGTTGCATATATCTACCCATAGATGGCACCAGACAAACTTAAAAAAATGAATGAAAATTATTTATAAACGGCTTTCTGCAATAGAGTGAAAAAAAGTAGCAATTGACTTTAAAAAAAAATTTCTATATTACTTGTTTAAGTTTAAATCCGGGATAAAAAGTTAAAAAAATAATTTGTCTAATTTTATTTGAAAACTTTTGACTTCATAAGATGAGAGCCCATTTCTAATGTGGATGAATGATTTTTTTATGAACGTTTTGTTCAAATGAGAAACTGTGAAATTTGAGAACCTACACGACTCACTTTGTAAATGCCACAAGTAACTTGTCATTAACGATTGTATACATGTACTACAAGTAACTGTCATTTGTAATTAAAGTCTCCTTGTGTTGTTTAAGTAACCAAGTCTGTGATTAGTAATCGTAGACGCACGATGCTAATGCAATTTTTGTTAAGCTCATTAACAGAAAAAGCACGTTAACACATTTTACAAAGACGATTCTATGAGTTAATTGTTAAAACGAAAATCATATTTATTGCCGTTATTATACGAAATATCATATTTTTTGCCGTTTTTCTAATGCAAAAGAAAGGATGAAAAGAATAATTTCCTAAAATTTGAAACTTGTTAAACTCAAAATTTACATTAAAAAACAAGTAATATAAAAAAAAATTTAAAGTCAATTCCTACTTTTTTTTTACTCTATTGCAGTTCTTTATTAATAAAGTTGAAATTTTCCTCTTTCATCTGGCGCCATCTATTGGTAGATAGATGCAACTTAAATCTAAAAAAAATATAATTAATTAATTAACTTTAATGAATGAATCAATATTTGAAAAAACTGTATTCACATCCAGTGTCATTCCCTGCAATTTCAAAAAAAATGTACTTGTACGTGAGTGGAAGAATAAAAAGTATTTTATGAACGATTGAATATTTGAACAAGATATATATAGGGAGAGTGGAGCTAATAGAAGGAATTGAACAAGATATAAATCCCCGTAATAAGAAGTGGTGGACCCTGTCCTGCTGAAAATATCTCCATCCGCATGACCTCTTAATAAGTAGTAAATGTTTAGAAAAATAATTAAAAAAATTTTTAAAAAAAGGAAAAGATTATTAAGAAAAAAAAAGTATTTTATATTTCAGATGCTTACATACTGAATTAAAAAAAGGGACAAACAATTCGGCAATAGTTTATAAGAATGCACAAAATATCTATTGCATAAAATTAAACAAAACAGTTGTGCAATTCAACGAAAAAAGTAAGTAAAACCTGTTCATTCACATTTCTTTTTTACTATAGAAATTACGCAAAATATTAATTTTTTCAACCACACTTGCTTTAAAAATGAAAGGCTTGACGCTTGCAGTGCAGACATTATTTCAAGCAGAACTGAATTGTCTATTCATGTAGACACTCAGATGATCAGATAATACTTCTACATTCACAGTTTTGTTTCAGCAAAGTGGTTAGAATTTTACGTGTAGGACAATCAGCGTAGTAATAGTTCAATACATCCGAAATATCGGGTGATAGGATTGCCTCGTTGAAAGTCAGCATTGGGCCAGGGCCGGATTTAGATGAAAAGAGGCCCTAGGCCATTCCATTTATGAGGCCCTTTCAACTCCCATTTTTAAGTTTGTAAATTACATGAGAGATAATGAAATACACGCCAAATACACAAGTAATAAAAAAAATACATAAATAAAATACATCATACTATAAATACATCATTACTGTGACATATATATCAATATGTTAAATGAAACTTGTGGTGATGGGTACTCATCTTTATAAAAAGTGTGGCACGGATAACAAATAAAAAAAGTCTTAGCTAAAAAAATTAGCTTAGTAGCATAAGGCACGTCAGTATTTGCCATAGCACTCTGTGACCATACGAACTATGCTTTGGTGCAATCCAGTCTATACAAACGAACAGACCCAATGAGCCGAACGCGTTGATCTTAACCAATGCGTTTTTATGTTTGCTTATTAATCGTATGTGTGGAATTACTGCTTATTTTCGATTCAGTGTTAACTGCTTTTAGAATAGTGTCATTCTAATTTTGTTAACAATTTGAAAGATCTTGATCTTGAGGCCCTAGGCTGAAGCCTAGTTAGCCTATAGGAAAATCCGGCCCTTATTGAGCCAAAGGCAGATTCGCCCAACGTTCACAAATGCAATGAAATACCATTTTTAGCACTTTATAAATTTAGTTAGTTTTCCCAGTAATCTATGTCATAGATATATTTCATTCTCACGTGTCATTGATAGGAAATAGGTTTAGGACAAGACCGTTTTGTGGCAAAAAATTCAACATGTATATATACATATATATGTAGATTTCTCTACCAGTCTAGTAAATTCTTAACGACAGAGGGAGGCAATCTAGGGGTGTATTTCAAAGCGAAAATAAAGAAACGTTGGCTTTCTCTCGACAACACATATTTTTTATTTTGAGATATCCCGTTACATCCAATATTTACATTACAATTCATCATTCACAACCATTTTCTCACGCTGCTTCACGCAGCGCGTTGCATTTTCGCCATCTCTCCGCGTTTCTCTCTCGCGCGCAACTACGGGGTTTCTTCCAGGGCCAGAGTTCGTCAAATACTGCCACTACATGGCAAACAAATCCTACATATATATATATATTTCTCCCGGACACCATGTTTCCTACCCTGTTTTTGTATTAATATTGATTTTCTTTTTTGATTTACCGATACGGTTGTTGCCATTCAACCTTTTGATATTTATATTTGCCTAATGATCTTAAGTTTTATTGTTGCGGTTTGTGCGCAATCTTTATCTACAACAATTTCTACTTTTTATATATGGAAAGGTTTTGTTATCCAATTCGCAGGGAGCGAATACAAATCGTGAGTTCTGACGTGCAAAATGGAAAAATCGTTAGCTCACTACTGTAGTGTTTGTGTTGTATTCTGCTCACACTCAATTTGCTGATAATATATATATTATGGGGCCTGATGGCCGAGGGGATAGCGCTGTGGAGTTCGATACCACAGGTTTCGGGTTCGTGTCCCGGTGATGCCATGGATGTTTGTTGGGGTTCGGAATCTACTTTAAACCGTAGGTCCCAGTTTCATAGTATTGTAGATCATTGTGGGGGGTAGTGTTACGCACGTCCGTAGCCTATCTTCAAGCTACACGTGCCTTCTGGTTAGTACTAAAGGAATCACAGCGGTGCAGCCCTTGCTAATGGCATAAAGATTAATTGTCTCTGTATTGCCAGCTGCATTAGAACAACAGCATCTATATAATTATCAGTTGTAATTTAAAAAAAGTTTTAGTCTAATTTTTAAAGTGATTTTAATGATCTTACCCAGAGTATGTCGAGAATAGTGAAGATGTTAAAACACGAAAGCGCACTGGAATGCTCGTTGCTCATTGCTGGCATCCGCTATGAACTCGCTGAAACTTTTTAATTGTTTTCCGCCACACGAGTTGGCACCATCTATCACTGGAAGGTGCGCTTCGTTAGATATATATATATATATATATATATATATAAAAAGACGATGCGTTGACGTTTCTTCGACTCAAGCAATATTTCACAGCAAAAGTTACGCGCCAAGCAAATGTCTCATCCATTGTGGATTAAAACAATATGGGATGCACGCACGTCGCTGGAAATGCTCATTTTACCTGACAAATATCAGTGGCCATTATTTTAATTATATCGTGGAACGAGAGTCAAACTTTAGCTTAACAAAAAAGGTAACGTTTAAATATGATAACATATTATTAGATTATGGCCGAGTGGCTAGCGCTCTGGCGCTCGGTACCACAGGTTTCGGGTTCGAATCCCGGCTGTGCCAGGGATGTGTGTAGTGGTTCGGAATCCACTTTAAACCGTAGGTCCCGGTCTAATAGGATCGTAGAGCGTTGCGGGAGCATTGTTACTCAGCGTCCGTGGCTTATCTTCAAGTGACACGCGCCCCCTGGGTAATGCAAAGTGAGCAACGTCTGTGCAGCGCTTGCCTTAAGGCATCCAAGACGTCCATGTCTGTTTGCCAGCTGCATTGGAAAAAAAATTGATTAGATTACAGATCAGAAGATAAGTAAAAACGTGCCAATGTAAGATAATAAATTCGTAAAAAATAATGCAGGACGACTATGACGTACTTCCTGAAATATTTTTTGCCAAGCACAAGTTCCATTTTAAAATCACACTCAACAAACTGCCTTGGCTTGGTGCTTATAATACAATAAAATACCCCAGCCTGTTTGGATCAGCATGCATGCCGGCGGAATTCATGACCACTTGTCCACCATAGTCAATTTTCGACATTCATTATTTGACCATAATTAGTCATCTATATCCACCCCTTGCCCATCCCCATAATCACTTATCCGTATTCACCATTTGTCTGTAATCACGCTACTTGTATGTCATTACTTGTCCATCCCTCAAAGGACTTATATCCCAAGTAATCACTTGTCCATTACAATTACTTATCCATATCCACCACTTGCCCATCCCCATAATCACTTATCCGTATTCACCATTTGTCTGTAATCACGCTACTTGTATGTCATTACTTGTCCATCCCTCAAAGGACTTACCCATTACAATTACTATCCACCACTTGCCCATCCCCATAATCACTTATCCGTATTCACCATTTGTCTGTAATCACGCTACTTGTATGTCATTACTTGTCCATCCCTCAAAGGACTTATATCCCAAGTAATCACTTGTCCATTACAATTACTTATCCATATCCACCACTTGCCCATCCCCATAATCACTTATCCGTATTCACCATTTGTCTGTAATCACGCTATTGTATGTCACTTGTCCATCCCTCAAAGGACTTATATCCCAAGTAATCACTTGTCCATATATCCACCACTTGCCCATCCCCATAATCACTTATCCGTATTCACCATTTGTCTGTATCACGCTACTTGTATGTCATTACTTGTCCATCCCTCAAAGGACTTATATCCCAAGTAATCACTTGTCCATTACAATTACTTATCCATATCCACCACTTGCCCATCCCCATAATCACTTATCCGTATTCACCATTTGTCTGTAATCACGCTACTTGTATGTCATTACTTGTCCATCCCTCAAAGGACTTATATCCCAAGTAATCACTTGTCCATTACAATTACTTATCCATATCCACCACTTGCCCATCCCCATAATCACTTATCCGTATTCACCATTTGTCTGTAATCACGCTACTTGTATGTCATTACTTGTCCATCCCTCAAAGGACTTATATCCCAAGTAATCACTTGTCCATTACAATTACTTATCCATATCCACCACTTGCCCATCCCCATAATCACTTATCCGTATTCACCATTTGTCTGTAATCACGCTACTTGTATGTCATTACTTGTCCATCCCTCAAAGGACTTATATCCCAAGTAATCACTTGTCCATTACAATTACTTATCCATATCCACCACTTGCCCATCCCCATAATCACTTATCCGTATTCACCATTTGTCTGTAATCACGCTACTTGTATGTCATTACTTGTCCATCCCTCAAAGGACTTATATCCCAAGTAATCACTTGTCCATTACAATTACTTATCCATATCCACCACTTGCCCATCCCCATAATCACTTATCCGTATTCACCATTTGTCTGTAATCACGCTACTTGTATGTCATTACTTGTCCATCCCTCAAAGGACTTATATCCCAAGTAATCACTTGTCCATTACAATTACTTATCCATATCCACCACTTGTCCATCCCCATAATCACTTATCCGTATTCACCATTTGTCTGTAATCACGCTACTTGTATGTCATTACTTGTCCATCCCTCAAAGGACTTATATCCCAAGTAATCACTTGTCCATTACAATTACTTATCCATATCCACCACTCCCCATGCCCATCCCCATAATCACTTATCCGTATTCACCATTTGTCTGTAATCACGCTACTTGTATGTCATTACTTGTCCATCCCTCAAAGGACTTATATCCCAAGTAATCACTTGTCCATTACAATTACTTATCCATATCCACTACTCCGCCCTTTCTTGCCCACCAATTGCATATTGAGTTGGAAGGATGCTCACTATATAACATGTAAGGTTTAATTATTATATAGCCGCGAGAGGTCGCGGCTGTGACCTTAACTGTTTGGTCCAGTGTGGTAAGTACATGCGGTCAGATCTTGAGACCACGAGGAGCACGCTAGGAGCGTCCGAGCTAGAAATACGGTCAGGGATCTGTGTTATGTGCGGTTATTAAGTATAAGATAGAACTTATATTGTAGAAGAGGCACATGGTGCCAAGTGTATCAAATTAAAAGTATTGTAAATATGGTCCTGAATGGCCGAGTGGCTAGCACTCTGGCGCTCGGTTTTCACAGGTTTCGGGTTCGAGTCCCGGCGGTGCAATGGATGTGTATAGGGGTTCGGAAATCTACTTTAAACCGTAGGTCCCGGTCTAATAGGATCGTAGAGCGTTGCGGGGGCATTGTGACTCCGCGTCCGTGGCTTATCTTCAAGTGACACGCACATATGATGCAAAGTGAGCAACGTCTGTGCAGCGCTTACCTTAAGGCATCCAAGACGTCCATGTCTGTTTGCCAGCTGCATTGGAAAAAAAAAGTATTGTAAATAAACTAATATAGATAGAAAGAGAGATTGGTATTACATCCTGACACAACTAGTCTCTTAGTCAGTAGCCGTTGGCAACAGCAAGTCTTCTTTTATGGCGAGTATGCCTCAAGTCAGGGATGGGCAAACGTTTTCGATCTCGGGCCAAAAATCGAAAAAAAAAAAGAAGTTTGGCGGGCCAAGATAAATTTTTCTAAAACTTTAAAAACAATATACAATAATTACAATTTAAATATGTTAATGAGATGAATGAAATTGAGATTTCAGTTTTGAAAATTCCTTATAGTGAGGTTCGAAGTGAGATGTACCGATTCTAAGGAACGAGGCTAAATGCTCATCTGGCTGTCTACTTCTGAAATAATCCTTTCTAAGGTTCATTGTTGAAAACACTTGTTCACATGTATAAGGTAAAGCAAACCTAGCACTGGTTTTCTGGGTGTGAGATATTAAATTTGCTTAAGTAATTAATCAACTCTTACTCTTAATTAATCTACTTTCGATAATGATTTGTAAAATTCTAATTTTGGCATATTCAGAAACAACTGCTTCAGTTTATTGTTAAATTGCAACTCAATTAATGGCTTAGTTTAAAGTACCCAGTCTGCCAAATATGAGGTCTAATTCATCTATATTGGATTCCCATATGTCTGTCATAGTTGAACACACTTGTTCACATATATGAGATGAAGCAAACATAGCACTGATTTTCTTGGCGTGAGATATTAAATTTGGGAAACTTACTTCCGATAATGATTTGTAAAACTTTCGTATATTTATTTAACTTCGGTATATTTAGAAACAACTGCTTGAGATCCGCCTTCTGCTTTTAAACTTTACCGATTGAAAGCTGTCTGTGCTTGCTATTTATGTTATGTAGAACAAAAATAGTGAAAGTAAAAAGATCATCAGTTCTTTAAAAAAAGGAAGAAAAAAATAATATTTAATCAAAGTAGAAAAGGAGATGGTTATATAATATATAAATATATAATTCTTTTAGTTTGCCTCGGACCGGCAAATAAAAATTCTATCCACGGGCCGGATAGAACCTTCCGGAGGGCCGGAGTTGGCCCATCCCTGGGTTATACTCTCCTCCCCCCCCTCCCGGGTGTTGATTCCAAATTCCGTTGGTAACAGCCAGAGCGGGTCTTCCTACAGGCTAACTAGGCTTCAGTCTAGGGCCTCAAGATCAAGAGGGGCCTACATTCAAATGGTTAGCAAAATAAGAATGACACTATTCTAAAAACAGTCAACACTAAAACACTGAATCGGAAATAAGTAGAAATTCGACACATATGACTCATAAACAAACATTGGTTAAGATCAATGCGTTCGGCTCATTGGGTCTGTTTGTTTGTATAGACTAGATTGCACCGAAGTATAGTTCATACGTTCACTGATTGCTATGGCAAATATTGACGTGCCTTATGCTACTAAGTTTTAATTTGTTAAAAAATAGGATAATTTTTATTGGATATTTTATTTTTATTATTTGAATTTTGTTTCTTTGTAAATGTTGTGTGTTATGTTCGGCTTATTGGGTCTGTTCGTTTGTATATAAATAAGTGTTCCCGACTTTTTACTTATTTATTATCCGTGCCACATTTTTTATAAAGATGAGTACCCATCATGATCCGTTTAACATATTGATATATATCACGGTAATGATGTGTTTTATTATCTCTCGTGTAATTTACACACTTAAAAATGGGAGGGCCTCATAAGTGGAATAGTCTGGAGCCCTTTTTTCATCTAAATCCCACCCTGGCAATGGCACGCATTTTTTTCATGGCGAGTGTGCCTCGAGTGGATACGAACATCGTGATTTCGGGCGGAATCAGAGGAATGGCGGGCTTCGTGGATCTTCCTGGATGTCTTCTGCCGTCTGGTATCGGAAGGACGAAGCCGATGACATCTGCTCAAACAGGAGCATAAAGTGGCAAGCTGCCAAGATCTCACGTTGTATTTGTCAATAAAATATGCAGAGGAAACTGCATTCCAAACAGATCTGTGCTTAAAATGCAGATCAGTGTTTTTTCAAACTGCGAATACGTACGCGAAAAATGAGTCAGTTCTGCGATGTCTTAAATCATATTAATTTTAGACAATAATGAAATGAAAACTACCATGAAATTGCGTTATTAAAATTTTTAAATGAAATAATTTTGCAATAATGTAAGCAGAAGAGATAAAAGAAAAATATTGCTTTTGTGTTGATTCTTCCTCATTGGAACAGAATCAATATAAATCACTATGGATCAGGGTCAGATTTAGATGAAAAGAGGCCCTAGGCCATTCCACTTATGAGGTCCTCTCACCTCCCATTTTTAAGTTTGTAAATTACTTATTATTCATATCTGTAGAATTTCTCCTTATTTTCGATTCAGTGTTTTAGTGTTTACAGTTTTAAGAATAGTGTAATTCTAATTTTGCTAACAATTTGAATGTAGGCCCCTCTTGATCTTGAGTCCTAGGCTGAAGCCTAGTTAGCCTATAGGAAAATCCGGCCCTGCTATGATCAAAGACGGCCTACCTAGGTTACCAGGAATCTATCGGATTTCCGTCTTATGGATACAGAGTGTTCATTGACGGCTTAGACACGAAAATGTTTTGTTTGGCTTAGTTGGGCGAATATCAAAAAGATTTCTCCCTAATTCGAAAAACTAAAGCGTCAGTTCACCAAACCTTGCAGAAAAATCAACAAATAATTTACTGAATCAACAAATAATTTAATTATACTTAAATACTGGACTGGAGGACACTATGTCCCCATTTCGAAGACAAAGTGTTCTTTTGCAGAACACAAGATCAGATTAGCGCATTAAAAAAGATAAATAATTCCAACTTTTTCTTTTTATAAATAACAAATATTAATACAATAGTTGAGCATCAATGTGCTGGCAGAATACATGGCCATTTGTCCATAAACACTTATCTATATCCATCGTTATTTGTCCCCCCACATAATCATTTGTCAACCATAATCACTTATCTATATTCAATGTTCATAAGCACTTAGCTACATCTACCATTGTCTATCATTACTTGGCCACCCTCCAAGAGATTACATAAATCTTCATAATCATTTGTTGACTATAAGCATTTATCCATATCCATCACTTGTCACTTCAGTGATTATGAAGATTTATATAATCGCTTGTACAACATAATCATTTGCTTATTTAAATGACTTAATCCCCCCCCATGTTTATGCCCATGAACATAATCGCTTATCCATATCCATCACTTGTCTATTTCTATTACTTATCCACTCTTGTAGTGTTCATATCTTTCCATGTAAACACTTATCTATCTATGTGAACACTTTCCATGTTATCACTACTTGTTCATAAACACTTAGCTACATCCATCACTTGTCTATCATTACTTGTTCAACCTCCAAATGATTATATAAACCTTCATAATCACTTGTCCACTATGAGCACTTATCCGTATTCATCCCTTGTCCACCATAATCACTTGTTTATTTCCATCACTTAACCCCTCCCAAATGTTTATGTCGATGAACATAATCACTTATCCATATCCATCACTTGTCCGCCATAATCACTTTATTTCCATCACTTAACCCCTCCTAAATGTTTAAGCCCATGAACATAATCACTTATCCATATTCATCCCTTGTCCACCATAATCACTTGTTTATTTCCATCACTTAACCCCTCCCAAATGTTTATGTCCATGAACATAATTACTTATCCATATCCATCACTTGTCCACCATAATCACTTTATTTCCATCACTTAACCCCTCCTAAATGTTTAAGCCCATGAACATAATCACTTATCCATATTCATCCCTTGTCCACCATAATCACTTGTTTATTTCCATCACTTAATCCCTCCCAAATGTTTATGTCCATGAACATAATCACTTATCCATATCCATCACTTGTCCACCATAATCACTTGTTTATTTCCATCACTTAAGCTTTTCCAAATGTTTAAGCCCATGAACATAATCACTTATCCATATCCATCACTTGTCCAAAATAATCATTTATTTATTTCTATCATTTATTCCCCCCCCAAATGTTTATTGCCATTAGCATAATCACTTATCCATATTCATCACTTGTCCACCATAATCACTTGCTTATTTCCATCACTTAATCCCCCCAAATGTTTATGACCATCAACATAATCACTTATCCATAACCATCACTTGTCTATTTCCATTAATTTATCCACTCTTGATATATCATTCCATGTAAACACTTATCAATGTCCATCGATTGTCCACCGTTCAGTTCAGTTTCCATGATATTGGTTTGCTGTTCGTGTGATGGGAAGCAATGGATGTAGAAACAGATTCCATTCGCCTGCGGTATTGAGGGCCCGAATGTGGATTCAGTACCACAGGTTTCGAGTCCCGGCGGTGCCATGGATGTTTGTAGGGGTTCGGAATCCACTTTAAACTGTAGGTCCCGGTCTGTTTAGCCTAAAGTGTGCACAAGATGAGAGTAGGGCGCCAAACCAAACCGGTGTTGGAATACAGCAGGAGATCCAATTTGAAGATTGAAAGTGCGGTTAAAAAAGGGAATTGCGAGTCAAGGTAGGAGTGGAAGGCTTTTGCATGACACGTGAAAAAAAAAAAAAAAAAAAAAAAAAAAGGCAAATCTCTTCAGCTGTCTTAGGCAAACCCGTAATCACACGAAAGCATCAGCACTATATAACATAGATATCCCCAATCCCTCAGTTCGTTCTTCGATGCAGCTGTAGAGATCACACGGAGAGATTTTCTCTGTTTCGCCGCAGCATTCGCACTCCCAACACTCATGAGGCTGGATCTGCCCAGGCACATTGGTATGATTTTAGAAAGGTCATTTTGATTTCATTCAATTTTTCATATTTTTGTATTAGAATTAATTTCATTTTGCGTATTTCACACATTTTAACCCTTTGCACTCGAGGGCTCCGGGACGGAGCCATTTAAAATATTTGTCTTCAAGCTCGAGGACTCTGCTACGGAGACAATGCAAATAACAATATAAATAATGCGCTTCTTTTAATGCGCATATCAAACTTACATGTGAATAGGATCTCAAGAAAATAATAAATAATGAAATAATGAAATAATTTAAATGACTCCGCTCCGGAGCCCTCGGGTGCAAAGGGTTAAGAATCACGTCGCGCGGGTTTTCTTTCAAGATAACACAGTTTTTCTTCTTTTTTAATTCCTTCTATTAGCTCACACTCTCCCTATATACATCTTATTCACATTTTCAATCGTTCATAAAATACTTTTTATTCATTCACTCCAGTTCAAATACATATTTTTTTTGAACTTGTAGTGGATGACATTGGATGTGAATACAGTTTTTTTCAAATATTAATTCATTCATTAAATTTAATGAATTCCTTTTAGTTTTTTTCAGATTTAAGTTGCATGTATCTACCAATAGATGGCGCCAGGTAAACATACAAAAAATGAGTGAAAACTATTTATAAAGGACTTTCTGCAACATAGTGAAAGAAAAGTAGGAATTGACTTAATTTTTTTTTTTTATATTACTTGTTTTCTATTAAATTAGTCATTCGCAATCATCTGGAGGAATGGCTCAAAAGAATCTATTTAAAAAGATCAGACATCTTTTGACAAGTATGCATTTCAAGTAAAATCACGTATACAAGTTGGAGAATTCGGATTCTCTTGCCAAAAAAAGGAACAACCGTCACCCAAACCTTTTGTAAAGACATCTCTTTCCACTCGATGAAACTGATGATCCGAGACTTTTTTTGGAACATTCTATCTGATAATCTACGTGAAGGCAACTCATCTAAAACCTGGTTTAACTTTATTCTAAACACCCCTGTTGATCCCAGGTTTAAAGCTGTTGTCCTTTTCAGACTCCTGACGGGCCATGATTGTTTTTCGAATGAAAATATTTGCGAGCCCAAAATGCATGCTCTGCAGTCTTGGAGAGGACATGGATTCATCTCACCTTCCTGTCTGCCCTGCACTTGTTTCCTCTACCGTGTAGGGTCGTTACTGGGAGGCTAGGGCCCTCATGGGCTAAACATGTCACTATGGGATTTCCTTCGTTTGTCGTTGTTGTTTTTATGTTCCTTATGTTCTTTTTTTTTATTATTTTATTACTTATCCTGCCATTGGAAATAAAATAAGTAATATAAAAAATAAAAATAAAAGTCAATTCCTACTTTACTTGCTTTATTCTCACTCTATTGCAAAAAAGTCCTTTATAAATAATTTTCATTCATTTTTTAAAGTTTATCTGGCGTCATCTATTGATAGATATATGCAACTTAAATCTAAAAAAAAAAAAAAAAAAACTAAAATTAATGAATTAAATATAATTAGCGAATTAATATCTGAAAAAACTGTATTCACATCCAGTGTCATCCACTACAAGTCGAAAAAAAAAATGTATTTGAACTGGAGTGGACGAATAAATAGTATTCTATGAACGATAGGAAATTTGAACAAGATATATATAGCGAGAGTGTGAGCTAATAGAATGAATTAAAAAAACGCGCAGCAATCTTTCGGCATTCATGCATTTCAAGTAAAATCACGTCTACAAGTTGGAGAATTTTTACGAAAAGCAACAATTGCGCAATGAGTATGTAATTTTTAGATCCAGAAACAACTTTCAAATTGCGTGGAATCTGCACATACACATATGAAAAGTCACAACGGTTTAGACAAAATATTTTTTCTCTTTGGAGCAGAAATTGGAAGTTGAGGGGAAAACGAGCTCTGTCGCCAGAAAAGTGTTACAGCCACACTTGCACACACGCTCGGCTGTCACCGACAGGTGTTCAAAGAAGCTGCCGGTGTTGCGTAGAGCGTTCCGCGAAAGTAAAAAAAAAAAAAGAACCTATTTATTTGAGGAGGAGAAAATGGTGGGGAAAAAAAATAGAATAAATGGTGCAGACAATGCATCCATTACATCTTCGTTCGCAAGATGTCACGTCCATTATGAAAGAAAAGCAGTCGTTGCCCTCTTTTCATGGGCTGATTGTTATTAGAATGCTCAAAAGTAGAACAAAATATATTTGTCAGGTGGTTAAAAATGTTAAGCCAAGTTGTGCACATGTCGCGCATGCGCATTAGAGCTCTCTTATGTGCGTTTTCTTTTTTTTTTGGAGGGAGGGGGAGGAAATTTATTCAATTCCTTCTATTAGCTCACACTCTCCCTATATATATATCTTCTTTAAATGTTCAATCCTTCATAAAACACTTTTTATTCCTCCACTCGAGTTCAGATAAATTTTTTTTAACTCGTAGTGGATGACACTGGATGTTAATACAGTTTTTTTCAAATATTAATTCAGTCATTAAATTTAATTTATTTATTTTAGTTTTTTTTTTTTACATTTAAGTTGCATGCACCTATCAACAGATGGCGCCAGATAAACTTAAAAAAATGAATGAAAATTATTTATAAAGGACTTTCTGCAATAGAGGGGGAAAAAAAAGGACGAATTGACTTATATTTTTTTTATATTACTTGTTTTTTGAGGGGTTAGGGGGGCGGGAGGCGCAGGAATGTATTTAAACAAGTTCACTGTAACATTAACGAATTCAAATTCTTTGATTCTTTCCGAATACTTATTGTTATATTTTGGTGTATTATATATTTATCATTACTTTTTGTGAAGTAATTTATTAATCTTGTAAAATATATGAAAAGCAACTTTTAACGTCGTGAATAATTTTGAATAGATTTACAGAAATTATTATAGACTATTCTAGATAATATCTTATTCTACTAATTCTTACTAATCTTATTCAATTCTAATTCTACTAATTCTTTACACTACTAAATCTTATTGTTTCTAATTTCTAGATATTAAATCAGTCTCTAAACTACCTGATTACCAAATGAAATTCATGTTGTGTTTCTTCGACAACTGAAGTGTCAAAATTCTGATGCCTATTTTAATTTTATTATCTAATAAACGAATTGTTAATATATTATTATAAATTTTTATTTAAAAAGCAACTATTAAAATGACCTATATATTTTTTTTGTTTTATATATTAAATACAACGGGCCCAATGGCCAAGTGACTAGCGCTCGGTGCCACAGGTTTCGGAATCCATTTTAAAACCGTAGGTCTCGGTCTAATAGGATCGCAGAGCGTTGCGAGGGCATTGCTACTCCCCGTCCGTAGTTTATCTTCAAGCTACATGCGCCCCCTGGTATTACTAATTGAGTAACGTCGATGAGCTCTTGCTTATGGCATAAAAGATCACGATCTTAGCATTTTCCAGATGCATTAGAAAACAAAAAAACATATTAAATGCAGAATTGAAATTTTTTGATATGGGGGTTTCGAAATAGTAACATTTAAGGAAAAAATTAGAATTTTTTTTTTTTTAAATACAGTTGATTATAAAAAAAACATTCCCGATATATGACCCATTAGCTATCATACCATTCCCAAAAAATAAATGAAATTTTGTTTTAGGGTATTTTGAGGCATGTGCTGGAGAATAGTTACTTTTACAGTGATAGGATTTGAAAACTTTCAAACAGCAGCACCTACTTCTTTTGGAAATGTGATCTGCAAAGTGAAAAATCGCAAATAGCATCGGAATGGTACACGTGGCAGCAGAATCGCCGGCGCTCGACAGACGAAGACGAAAAATGAAAACAACCAATAATAGCAACAGGAAACAAAGCATTTCAGTGTGTTTCACACACTTTCCACATGACCTCCTTCACACACGCTAACACTGTACATGCGGCAGATGGTGGGCAGCACTGAAGCACGTACCATGGCAAGAGGAATCTGTTTATCCTGACGTCTGATGGCTTCTTGGACGCGGTTTGCAGATTAAATGAATCTACTTTAGATATCCGATATCCCCACAGCCAGAAATCTATTGGAGTGAGATCGGGCGACATTGGCAGACACGGAAACGTGAGATGGCGAAAGATATTGTCACCAAATTTTTGCGTTAAGAAACGTTTGACAGAAGACCTCACAAATGGGGAAGCGCCATCTCTGCATCCACATGACTTCAGATAGAACATTTCGCTGTAGGGATGCTTGAAATCTAAAGCATACTACTACTACTATCTAAAGCATACATACTACTAAAGCATACTACTTCCAATATCATCAGCAAGGTCTCTAATTGTAAATCGACGATTTGCGAGAATCAAATCTTTAATTTTTTGGACGTGAGCTTCGTCGGTGGAGGTTGATGGTCGGCAAGAGGGTCCTTCGTCTTCAACGAGCTCTCTGCCTTCTTTGAACTGTTTATACCACTTTTAAACATTTCTTTCCGACACAGGAATGCTCACCGAATGCCTTCTGCGACATTCTATACGTTTCCGCAAACAAAATTGAATGCAAGTTCTTTGTTCAATGAATTCAGACATTTCAAAAATCGCCGGAATCAGTTTTACTTCTCACAAAGCCAAACGTAACTCAAACACTCATGAATATTTTGACGTGAAATTTCACACAGATGTCAAGGACAGTGCCAACAACCTAAAAAGAAAAAAAAATTGAAATTCCATAAGCCCCGGGAATTTTAAATTGAAATTTGGTCTTACTTTTTGGACACAGTAGTATGCATTTAATCCGCAAACATCATATATGATTGGGAAGATGCCATCAGACGTCAGGTTCAACAGATTCCTTTTGTCATGCTACGTGCTTCAGTGCCCCCATCTGCCGTCGCGTGTCTTACTGTGGTGTCAGCAAAACATTATATAACAATAATTAATAAATTAACATGATTTTTGCTTACGAAATTAAACGATATATTTTGTATTGTACTTTTAATTTACTTGGAAAAGTAGAAAATAGCACTGCATTATAAAAGGATAGATTGATATACTAGAAAAAATCTTTTTTTGCTGAGATTATGCAATTCATTCCTTTATTACATATAGTATGGCAAATTAAAAAAATGTGATAACACTAAAAAGAATTTTAAAACTTCTTCAGTTTTTTGCAGTTTATTTATAATAATTTTACAAAAATATTTCTGAACTGGAAATGGTTGTTCAAGAGAAACTGCTCCACATTATTTCGTTATCTGAGAGGGGGGGAGGGAAAAATTATCATCAGCAGACTTACAGTTTGTGAGGAAAGCTTCTAAAAATATGGATTTCAAAAGTACAAGTAAAAGTAAGATTGATTCGCATCTGTGTTGTCCCGCAAGATAACAGCTAAAGCTTTCACTGTGTCATTAATCAAAATACATTTAGGGCCCTCTCTCTCTCTCATACACACTATTATAATATATATATATATATATATAATTGCAAATTATATGTCGGAAAATCAAAGTTTTGGAAAATTGAACCGCAAATCTGCGTGTTTACAATTCTTATAAAAGAATGTTGTTTAGATCTTAAACTTCTTTTATTGGGGTTTTTTTTCTAATGCAGCTGGAAAACACTTAGACAGTTGTCTTTTATGCCTTAAGTTAAACGCCTCACCGACGTTACTCACTTAACACTACCCAGGAGGTGCGTGTAGCTTGAAGATAAGCTACGGACGCCGAGCAACAATACCCCCGCAACGCTCTACTATCATGTTAGATCGGGACCTACACTCTTAAAGTGGATTCCGAACCACTACAAACATCCATGGCACCGAGGGCCAGAGAGCCAGCCACTCGTCCGTTCAGGCCTTTTTTTATTGGATAAGATTGCTAAAAAACATTCATTTAGAGAAGTTAAAAAAATCTCTTATTGTAAATAGATTCTAGATAATGGCCTTTTATCGAATTCCGAACAATTTAAATTCGGGTTTGAGGAAAAGATTTTATTGTTTTGATAAAAAAAAAATAGTCGTAATGCATTTTATATCCGTTATTTCAATTCTTTCTAAACTTATCAAAGAAGCAAAATATACGTAACGCTGTAAAAATTGCAATTTTTTTCAGTGTTATTCTACTACTTTTAAAAATATTTCGAAGGATATTTTTTTTATCAATTTTAACTTCTCAAGTAACCAATTAACTTAATATGCGAGAGTCTTGAATTTCAAAAGATTCAAAGTAAACTCATTTTTCGTAAGAATTTGAAAAAACAAAAACGATGCCCCTTTTTTGCAGCTCTATTAACAAGTCTCCGAGGACTTCGTTAACTATCAAGTGCTTATTTAAATTTTCTTCAAATTCTAAATCCTTTTTTTTTCCAAAGAAACATCTTAGAAAAATCAAATTTTTTACTTGGAAAAAAGATTCAGTCTTTCCTCTAGAAATCTACGTAAGAGTTTGGAGAGCGTTTAGATTTTGAAAGCAAAATCTTTACTTCAAAATTCAAACTACATTTTCAAAATATTCTTCAAAATGTTTCGAGTGATGTTACTTAAAGCTATATTTACTAAAAGAGGTCCTTTTTAAAATTTAAACAAGCTATTAAATGTACAAAAGGATAAAAAAAAATGCTCTTTTTCAATTAATTCTATTAGCTCACACTCTCCCTATATATATCTTGCTCAAATTTCCAATCGTTCTTATAATACCTTTTATTCATCCACTCAAGTTTAAAGAAATGCATTTGAACTTGTAGGGGATGACACTGGATGTTAATACAGTTTTTTTCAAATATTAATTCGGTTATTTTTAGATTTAAGTTGCACGTATCTACCAATAGATGGCGCCAGATAAACTTAAAAAAATGAATGTAAATTATTTATAAAGAACTTTTCTGCAATATAGCAAAAAAAAAAAACTAGGAATTGACTTTAAAAATGTTTTTTATATTACTTGTTTCATTTTAACTTAGATTCTCTACCCGCAAATATTAAGGAATTAATTAAACGATTCAATCATTTTATGCGAAACGTTCTATTCATTCATCGCGAAATAGATTGCTTATGCAGAGATAAAACGTTATCATGCTTAAATCACTGGAGACCGTTGCACTAATTTGATTGCCAATGCATTTCAGAGGGAACTCCCTGCAAATAACGGCAACTTCAACAACTCTCTTTTATTTCAATGGCGAGATATTCCCTCTTACAAATTTACGGATGAGAACTTAGATTATGGTTTTCTTAATGAGTTTCTAAATAAACTTCTCCAATTTCGAAGCACAAAGTTTTTTTTTTTTCAGGTTTCGATCTCAAAAAATCCTCAAAAGGTTGACTATAAGGTGTATAAGGACACAAATATACAGAAATATAATCTAACCCTCCCCACCCCTTTTAAAGTTTATAACTGCACCGTCCATAAAGGTTTAAAGTGCCTATGCAATTTTTTCAAATTATTGTTCTATAAAAGGAAAAATTGGGATCCAAAACTAGAGATTTAAGGAAACACTTTATAGTAAATACACTGAAATGTTTCTCGAATCGCCATTTTGATTGAAATTTGTCACTGAAATTTGAATACACAACATATTCAATGTTACCCAGTAGGAGAATTCATTGAAAATAGTGTTACAGCAACTTGTAGCGAACATTTCTTCTGAGACACTAGGATCGAAATGGTATAGAGCGCTAATTAAACCTTCAACAACTTTCGTCACAGCCTAGGATGAACACGATACCTGCCAAGCAGATTGTCATTTTATTGAGGGAAGAATGTGGGGACTGATCTGCAGATCCCATTCCCCCACGGGATGTTATGTTCAAAATAGTGATTGCACAATGCGAGTGCAGGATAAAAAGATTCCGATACACACCTACCGTTTCAGTGGGCATTCGAAACAATAGAGAGTTTTTGCATAACGTTTTTTTTTTTTGTCGTCCGATATTTTTCTTCCTAGCGCGCATGCTCATAGGAAACTTTATTCATATTGCGCATGCATATCTGTAATACTGCACTACTGAGCTATTCCTATGAGCATGCGCGCTAGGGAGAAAAAAATATCGGACGATAAAAAACGTTATGCAAAAACTCTCTATTATCTCACAGCCTCCTTCACAAGGACAATTTAAGAATTTTCTTGCCCACAGATTTATATTGTCCCCTCGGAAAAGACAGAGGTACTTTCGGTGTGACTTCATTGATCGGAATTCGAACCGAATTTCCAAAATACAATGTTCCATCCACTCTTTGCCCTTTTTAGAATGTGTGTTCCAGTTTTGTCTTCCAATTACAACTATCTTCTTTGAACATGGATCTCCCCAATTCTAGAGAGAGAGAGAGAGAGAGGCAGAGAAGGCACTTGAGAGAAATTCGAGCTTTCTTGCTAACCGCACAAAAACCAAACCAAAAATCGATGTTTACTTTCCCAGTGTAAACACTGCTTCTGCCGCATTCATTTCGCAATTGAGATAAGGGCTCACTGAAGAGGCTCACAGATAACGGGAGGGGTGGTGGGGTGTAGCAGCAAGCTTATCGGCTGCAAGGAGCGACCCTTCACGCTGATGGAACGTCGAGACAAAGAGAATCAATGAATGGTTTAGCGATAAGTAGATCTTATCTGGTGGCACTTGCAGGGTACGTGCCGGAGATGATGGGTCTTCCTGATTCTTGCAAAACTCTTGAAAAAAATGTATCCCAAACTAATGGGTCTCTTGTGGTGGTGTAATAATATTTATTCACAAATTTTGAAGCATTTCATTTATATTCCTCAAGTTAATATATTTTACTATATATGTGCAATATATATATATAGTAGAACCTCTTTAAGTCGAACCTCGATAAGTCGATAACCTGCAAAACTCGAAAAACTTTTTTGTTCCCTTCCCTTCAAACCCCCAAACCTCCATGACTCGAAATTTCAACTTTCTATAGGTCGAAATAACTAATCAATTCCCACAAGCCATTTTGGTATGTATTTTCCCTCCGTAACTCGAAAAAAAATTGGACCTCTGTATCTCGAACATTAACTATTTTACAACCTCTACACCTCGATCATTTGAAACTAATTGTACCTCTGTAGCTCGAAGAAAAATAAGTTACCGACTTTAAGGATTTGCCGACAATGCGCGTCATTGTTTCTTAGTAAACAATGTATGAGTATACAGTAAATAGAATAACCAATTCTATGAAATGTTTTTATTGTAATTCTTATTCTTATAATTATAAAAATAAATTAAAAGGAATGTAAACCTCTACAAGTCGAACATTCCCTTACTAAATCCGCGTAAGTCGAAATCCTCCATAAATCGAAAACTCTATAACTCGAATTATTTGGCTTCTCCCTTGAAGTTCGAATTACTGTATATATATATATATATGTAATTTCTCAGGGTACTATTTTTTTATTTATTTAAATGTTTTTCATGAAAATGCACACAACAAACCCATTATGAAAAAAAATTATATTTTTTTCACGAGATCTCATGTTTTGTGATCTTATGTGAACATGTTGCTGTTCTAGAATGAAATATGTGATGTCCCCAAAAATTGCTGGGAAAGAAAATAAGTAAGAGTAGAATTATTACCTAAAACGGATTGATCTCATGGCGCTCGGCCAGAAACTCTGCATTTCGAAAATTTTTACTTAAAATAAAAGCTTGTCCTACTGTCAGGTTTGGAGTTCAGCTACGAAGACCAGTGTAATAGAAATTGTATTCAAGTTTTAGAAAACAAATTTCTTCGAATGATCTCTAACGCACGATAGTTTTTCTTAAATGATGACATCCATAGTTCTCCCCACTGTCATGATGTTTATTCTTCAAATCTTCACCCATTTTTTTCCCTAATGTATATGGGAAATAGACCGTGATCTTTTATCGAGATCTAAGAAGATCATAAGAGCTGCACCGACGTTACTCACTTTGTACTACCCAGGAGATAACTTGAAGATAAGCCACCGACGCGGAGTAACAATGCCCCCGCAACGCTCCACGATCCTATTAAGACCAGGACCTACGGCTTAAAGTGGATTCCGAACCACTGCAAACGCCGGGATTTGAACCCGATACCTGTGGTACAGAGCGCCAAAGTGCAAAGCGCCACTCGGCCATCATTTCTTTAAAAATCTCCACAACATTTCTAATCTGGAAATTCAAAATCTCCCCACTTATCGTCACATCCACCCTTTTAATTCAAAACGCATTTGGCCTGTTTTAAATATATTTTCTTAATAATTTGGTATTTTTTTCATTGTCATCATTGCAATTACTATATCACCCCTTTTGATATAGACTTTATATTTTTTCATCTTTCCTTAAAATTATCTTGGTTTTTCTTTTAATAATTTTAACTTCATTGACTTCATACATCGTTTTAATTTCACTTTTTCAATTCCTTCTATTAGGTCACACTCTCCCTATATATATCTTGTTCAAATTTTCAATCGTTCATAAAATGCTTTTTATTCATCCACTCAAGTTTAAAGAAATGTATTTGAACTTGTAGGGGATAACACTGGATGTTAAAACTGTTTTTTCAAAAATTAATTAATTCATTAAATTTAATTCCTTAATTTTAGTTTTTTTTATATTTAAGTAGCATGTATCTCATAATAGATGGCGCCAGATAAACTTAAAAAAAGCAATGAAAATTATTTATAAAGGACTTCCTGCAACATAGTGAGAAAAAAAAGAAGGAATTGACTTTAAAATAATTTTTTTTATATTACTTGTTTATGTTTTAGTTTTTATCTAATTTCAATTGGGTATTTGCTAATCTGTCCTCACACAAATTTCACTGTACTACTGCTCTTTATATCCATTGGACTTTTTAAAATGCCTTAACCCTGTTCAAGTTTACCAAGAAATGGGTTGCAGGCCATGGGGGAGGGGGTGACAAATAACTGGAAATAATTCCACGATCAACGAAATATTTGCCAATGTCAAGTCATGTGATTTTGCATTTCGTTTCGAACTGTCAGAATGTAAGAGGATTCTTGCTTCAATACAACCTCGGAATGTTGCCCAAGGATGAGTTATGCTTCAGAAAGTTGATTGAATCATCACTGTATTTTAAGTTCTGTTGATGAAGTAAGTAATAAAATACTACTGTGCCCAGAAAGTAACTTTTTTTTTATTTTTTGTAAAACTCTTTATTTATTCTTCCAAATTTATTTCATCGCCTTCAAAATAATCCCTTCCGGACACAATGCACTTATGCCAACGTTTTTTCCCAATCTTCAATGCATGCTAAAAAGTCATCGACAGGGATGGCCTTAGGGCGGTTTTCAATAGATTCAAAACGGTGTCCCCGGAGTGGTCTTTTGAGTTTAGAGAATAGCCAGAAGTCGCACGTTATGAATACGGTGGTTACGAAACGATATGTGTTTCATTTTTGGTGAAAAAGTCACGTATATTCAAGCCAGTGTGAGCTGCCGCATTCAGTGTTTTCGGTACCAATCGAGATTTGACGCGTTTGAGGCCCAAAGCATCTTTTAAATGTAATTTTGAGATTCCAACATCCTCAGCAAGGTCGCTAATTGTAAATCGACGGTTTGCAAGCACCCAATCTTTAATTTTTTGGACGTGAGCTTCGTCGGTTGAGGTTGGTGGTCGACCAGAGGGCACTTCGTCTTCAACGCGTTCTCTGCCTTCTTTGAACTGTTTTTGCCACTTGTAAACATTTCTTTCCGACATAGGAATGCACACCGAATGCCTTCTACAGCATTCTATACGTTTCCGAAAACAAAATTGAATGCAAGTTCTTTGCTGAATTAATTGAGACATTTCAAAAATCGCCGGCATCAGTTTTACAGTCTCATAAAACCAAACATAAATCAAACACTAATGAATATTTTGACGTTAAATTTCACACAGATGTCAAGGACAGTGCCAGCACCCTAAAAAAGAAAAACAATTGAAATTCCATAAGCCCCAGGAATTTTAAATTGAAAATGGGTCTTACTTTTTGGACACAGTAGTACGCTCACTCGCCATGAATTGAAATTCGTAAAAGGATGGTCTGTTTTTCACTTATTTTATGTTATTGTCGTACTGCAAGGATAAATGATGCGGTGCCCCAAAATACCTTGTTCCGTTTTGGGATTAAAATAAATGATATAAACGAAACATATTACTGATAAGTGAACAATGATTTTCTTTTTTATCATCGATGGTTGCAGTTATGTATGTCATTAAAAATCATCTGATTGACGAGGGTGCAGATGTCATTGTTTTGCTGAAGGGGAGGACTTTTTACAATTTGTATCGACGATAATAATTTCGCTGAATCAATTGAATTCTGCCGATGTTTTTGCAATAATGATTTATATTGATAAACGTTATAGCAAAAAAATGAATTGTTAAACATTCTGAGGAACCCTTGAATTATTCATTGCCTTTCGCTGTGCCCATACTCTCACTTTAAATAGTAGGATTTTGTTATTTTACACTCCTTAGATTAAACGATATAATATTATTTGTATGGTAAATCATACACTATATCCATGCCAAGTCTTGTAACTATTGTGTATTCTTTCTGTTTGTATTGTATATATTTTATGCTAGATATATAGTATCAAACCTTATTTATCTTAAGAAATTTTTTTATTTTAAATTTTCTTATATTTCCTTCATCACCCTCATCTTTTCAAGAGGTAGGGGTGCATGTTTTGATACGGGGGAAAAGGGGAGTAAAGTAATGTAATATCTAGCTACTGCTAAATGCTACTGGAGTCAGGTAATGTAATGACTGACTACTGCTTCATGAATCAGTTGTGGTTACTGAATATTGATATATTTGTGGAATTATGAATGTAATATAACCAATGTCTGTCACTACACGGACTGTCCATCTCTGTACAATCTCAAAAGTTTATTACAAAGATAAATAAAGAGACAGATATGTGAAAATGTTTACTAAATGAGAATTATATATATAATATTTTTACCTCAATTAATTTAAATTTAATTTTCTTCGCTACTTCTGTGGATTGACACCATGAGTTGCACAAAGCACCTCAAGGGACCATGTTCGCTGCAACGCACCTTCCTCCATTCACGAGCGATGCTCTGCTTCAGAAGTCTTTAACAAGACCCCACACAGGTCGAAGTGATGTCTGCTGCATGAGACATCCATGCTTGTGTTAAAGATATCGTATGTAAAACAAAAGTACGAGTCATTTGAAGCAGATAACGACATTGAAATGGGTATGCAACAGCTAACATGGCAAGACATCGAGTCCCGTTTTTCGAGCAAGTCGTGATATCCGTCTAGATATAAAATAATATTACATTAAAGAAAATTAGGTAAAATGGTGAGGTAAAAAGAAAAACTTAGATACAAGCATTTCATTTCGCAATGATTTTCACACATCTTTCTTTTCTTTTGACGTGTATTAGTGTATTCTCCATGTATTGTTTAATCCAATTTCTGCATGGTAAATTGAAATCCGCGAGAGAGCAGCAGTTATTTTCCTTCTGTTTTAAGTTACACTTGCATGCAAATATCGCATTAAGAATAATAAACAATAGAATTCACTTGTATTAATTTTCTGATGGACAATTTATATATTAATGTGACGTATATTTAAAATAATGGAAATCGATAGTTCGATACTTCAACGTATGATGGTACTTCACGAAATTGATTCCCAAATTGTCAAGTACGGACGCAAAATAGGGGAGGGGTTTCTTACAAGAAAAGGGCTTTAAAACAAAACTTAAAATGGATTTTTATTAAATGATTTTTTTTTAGTTTTTACTCAGTCTATTAAGACAGTCACATTACAACATCTATTAATTTATGCCATTAATAATTCCAGAATATGTAACCATATTCCAGAGTATGTATGCCATTATTAATTCCAGAATATGTAACGGGCGCATCAGAATATGTATATAATCATTTACAATCAGTTATAAGTTATATTCCAACATATTGTTCATGATATATATATATTATATATATATTTGTCAGGATATATATATATATATATATATATTAATTCTGATATTAGATATTGTATTAATAATTAATTCATTAGATTAATGATCTATATAGTATTAGATATTGTATTGATGGATCTTGGTCAAAAGATGAAGATGATGTTTTTATATGGAATTCCGATTCCTGAATTTTAGATAATATGATCTTTGCTAACGGCTGCATCAGAATATGTAAAATAAATTCAATGACTTTTATTCAACTCCCATAGCTATTAAAACAGTTCTTCCATAAAATTATTTACGACTATAAAAGTGTAATAGGGATACTCACTTAAAAATATTCTTGTGATATCATTTTGCTTACAAGTGAGTACATATGTGCACTAAATGAATAGGGTACCAACCTATCATACAATAGCTGAAGACAAGCAACTGAAAATGATACATTTTAAGCGCAAAGATGCCCTATTTGTTATGCATTCTATCTTATTTGTTCTTCAGAAAAGAAGAGCTTCTATAAAGATTTTCTTCCATGGTGGATCGAAGATAGCTTTGGATAAGACCAGGGCCGGATTTAGATGAAAGGTGGCCCTAGGCTATTCCACTTATGAGGCCATTTCACCTCCCAAGTTTCTAAATTACGCGGGAGATAATAAAATACACCATTACTGTGATATATATCAATATGTTAAAGGAAACATGTCGTGATGGGTACTAACCTTTATAAAGATTAGTACCTATCACGACATGGCACAGATAATAAATAAAACAACAACAATTGAATATAGGAATTGAATGCAACAATTTGAATGTAGGTCCCTCTTGATCTTGAGGCCCTATACTGAAGCCTAGTTAGCCTATAGGAAAATCCGGCCCTGGATAAGACTCAAAATTTGAGGTAAGTCTTTTATTTGATTAGCTAGTAAAGCAGTCACTGACTTTGCTACTGGCTACTGTATAATTGATGGAATACAATTCAAAGCCTTTTTCACATTTAATTTTTCTATTATTGCCTAGAATTTTGGAAAAATAGAAGATATTTTCTATAAAAGAGTCGGATTTTTAAATGACCTTTTTTAAATCACCTCCGTAAATGATGGATTCCTCACCTCTGCTTACTATTCCACGGGGTTGTAACAGGGATGGGCAAACTTTTTCGGTCGCGGGCCAAAAATCGAAAATAAAAAGTTTGGCAGGCCAAGATAAATTTTACTAAAATTTTAAAAACAATTTGCAAGTATTACAATTTAAATATGTTAATGAGATTAATGGAATTGCGGTTTCATTTTTAAAAGTTCCTTATAGTGAGGTTCGAAGTGAGATGGACTGATTCTAAGGAACGTGGCTAAATGCCCATCTGTCAGTCCACTTCTGAAATAATTCTTTCTAAGGTTCATGTTGAAAACACTTGTTCACATGTATAAGATGAAGCAAGCACGGCACTGATTTTCTGGGCGTGAGATATTAAATTTTTGAAACTTACTTTCGATAATGATTTTTAAATTTTAACTTTGGCATACTTAGAAGCAACTGTTTGAGATGATTGTTAGATTACAACTCAATTCATTCAACCTGCAAGTCTGACCTGACTGCTGCACAATTTACGTTGAAAGGCATGGTGAAAATATCCATTTCTGTTTGAATAGCATGAAATCTTGAAATCTGCGTTCGAACTCAAAATACAGTTTTTTCAAGCCTTCTTCATAATTCTTAAGCTTCTCTTCATTTACTGAGGGCACTGAATTTAACCTCGGGAAATGAGATAAATATAATAATATTAAAAATAATAATTTTTTTAATAAAAAAAATAATATTTAATCGAAGTAGAAAAGGAGATAGTTGTATAACATATAAATATATATTTCTTTTAATTTGCCTCGGACCGACAAATTAAAATTCTATCCGCGGGCCGGATAGAATCTTCCAAAGGGCCGGAGTTTACCCATTCCTGTTGTAAGTGGAAAGTACTTTCAAGTGAGCCCACAATAAGAGGGGAGCAGGGCCGGATTTTCCTATAGGCTAACTAGGTTTCAGCCTAGGGCCTCAAGATCAAGAGGGGCCTACATTCAAATCGTTAGCAAAATTAGAATGACACTGTTCTAAAAGCAGTCAACACTGAATCGAAAATAAGCAGAAATTCTACATGCATGACTTATAAACAAACATAAACATGTATTGGTTAAGATCAACGCGTTCGGCTCATTGGGCCTGTTCGTTCGTATAGACTATATTTTTTATTTATTATCCGTGTCACATTTTTTATTACCCATTATGAGTACCCATCACCACATGTGTTCATTTAACATGTTGATATATATCACAGTAATGATGTATTTTATTATCTCTCGTGTCATTTACAAACTTAAAAATGGGAGGTGAAAGGGCCTCATAAGTGGTAAATAGCCTAGGGCTTCTTTTCATCTAAATCCGGCTCTGGAGGGGAGCATCCTTTCCGAAAATGCTGCCGGTGGTTCAATCGATCGACAGGCAGCTGTGCTGTGAAATTAAGTTTGCATGTGTCAAGCGCCTCGTTCACACCTATTTTTTTCTACTCCGTACAAATGTTTCTTCTGGCAAACTAGATTGCGAAAAGTGGGGATCCTTTTTTTTTCTTTTTTTCCCTCACTAACTTTTTTTCTTTGTCGCGCTAATGAGGAGGATACGTTAGATAAATGTTTGAAACATTGTTTAAACTTAAGATAACGAAGTTTGTTCTGCTACGAATCTGTTTTGATTTATTATTTGTGCCCGTGATGATCTAATTTGCCTCGCTCAATAGTCTCGCCGTATGAGTGGGTAAATGATAACTGTTCTACTTCGGTTAGTATATTCTTAAGAAAAAAAAAAGTGACGCAGTTTTTGCCAAAATCAATTTTCACTTCAAGATTCATTTTTTTTTCATACAGTGGAACCAGTTCCGAAATTCATTTTCTGTTATTCAATTCCTTCTATTAGCTCACACTCTCCCTATATATATCTTGTCCAAATTTTCAATCGTTCATGAAATACTTTTTTATTCGTCCAATCGAGTTCAAATACATTTTTTTTTAACTTGTAGGGGATGACACTGGATGTTAATGCAGTTTTTTAATACAAATATTAATTCAATAATTAAATTTAATTAATTAATTTCAGTTCTTTTTAGATTTAAGTTGCATGTATCTACCCATAGAGGGCGCCAGATAAACTTAAAAAAATTATTGAAAATTATTTATAAAGGACTTTCTGCAATAGAGTGAAAAAAAAGTAGGAATTGACTTTAAAATTTTTTTTTATATTACTCGTTTGTTGTGTGTGTGTCAATGAATCATTCGAATATCTTTTATTAATACCTCAAATGAAATTCTTTTCAAAATTTTGAAATGTTTCACAATTTTCCATGTTATTTTTTTCTTTCATGTTGGATTATGGATTATAGCAGTTCATAGATGTACAGAATTAAATAATTAATTTTTAAGACAATCACGGAATTACTTATTTTTAAAATAAGAATTTTTTTTATTTAGAAAGAGAATTCCGTTCAAACAGAAATTATTCTTTCAAAAAATGAATTTCATTTCTATTTAACTTTATAGTGAAAAAAAAAAAGTAGGAATTAACTTTTTTTTATTTTTTTTTTTTATATTACTTGTTTATAAAGTCCACAATTGGGAAAGAAGTCATCTTTCGGTGCGAAACTTCTCCTTTGGGGATGCTTTAAGAGAAATAAATTCGCGTTTCTGTCACACGTTAGAAAACCAAGAAATATCTTTATTGCCTATGAAAAGAGGCTGTACGATGAAAAAAAACAAGGTTTTAACTAAAAGAAATTAATATTTATAAACAAGTAACATAAAAAAAAATTTTAAAGTTAATTCCTACTTTTATTTTCAGTCTATTGCAGAAAGTCCTTTATAAATAATTTTCACTCATTTTTTTAAATTTATGTGGCGCCATCTATTGGTAGATAGATGCAACTTAAATCTAAAAAAAAAAACTAAAATTAATGAACTAAATTTAATTAACGAATTAATATTTGCAAAAACTGTATTAAAATCCAGTGTCCTCCACTACAAGTTCAAAAAAATGTATTTGAACTCGAGTGGAGGAATACAAAGTAATTTATGAACGCTTGAAAATGTGAACAAGTTATGTATAGGGAGAATGTGAGCTAATAGAAGGAATTGAAATAATGTACAGATAAATGAAATTATATAGAAATAAATTATTGCAGCAATAAACTGAGGTGCCGAGTCATAAACCGAGCTGCGAGTTAACGTTCATATGGCGAAATTCTCCAGTAACACATTGAGTTGTTTTAGCTTGCAGTGAGGTGCAGATTGTAGGCCTGTCTCCTAAACGTCAAGATTAGGATATTACGAAGGCTTGTCCGTTAAACGTCAGAATTGGGAAACCACAATAGATATATGAATTATATTGTTCGTATATTCGCTATGACTTTCATTATTATTATCTATCCGACACATACATAATTATTCTTAAAATGGATAATAAAAAATGCATGCGATTTTTTTCCTTTAAGTATAGCATTTATTTCATTAAAAAATTAATTCAAATTCAATCAAACTATTGCCCATCGCTAAACATTTCTCTTCACTCGCCCCAAATTTCCTACAAAATACAAATTACAATAAAAAATGGCCTTTTTCTAAAGAATATCCAGAAATCAGATTTTGATTTCCATAAAAGAATGGAGGTGCTGCACAGACAGTCATCAATTGAAACAAGTTTTCATCAGAAGGAGCAATGTCTGGAGAAATAGGTAGATGGCCATAGTTTTTAAATTCCTTCTATTAGTTCCCACTCTCCCTATCTATATCTTGTTCAAATTTTCAGTCTTTAATGAAATAATTTTTATTCATCCAATCGACTTCAAATACATTTTTTTTGAACTTGTAGTAGGATGACACTTGACGTTAATACAGTTTTTTCAAATTTTAATTCAGTAATTACATTTAATTAACTAATTTTAGGCTTTTTTTTTAGATTTAAGTTGCATGTATCTACCAATAGATGGCGCCAGATGTAAGAGGAAAATTTAAACTTTATTTATAAAGGACTTTTCTGCAATAGAGTGAAAAAAAAAGTAGGAATTGACTTTAATTTTTTTTGTATATTACTTATTTTGACTTTATTCGCAACACTGTAGTCGAGCAATCCTTTTTTCGTATTTTTCCTCATATTCAAGCCATTTTTTCTTTCAATGTTCTACTCGAACGGTTCCATTGGCAGTGTTCACCAGTAATGGCTTCACCCTGTTTTAGTTGTTCATGTCCTTTTTCAACCAACAAGGGCTTTCCGTATTAAAATCGCCATCTTTGAAACTATGGATCAATTTTTTCCTTCAGCTGATTGCGTGTTCTCTGTAAACAGTAATTCGACCAATTAAAACACAAAAGTAAAATTACGCTCAAAGGTCTTTTGTTTTTCGGTACAATATTCGACGTATTCAAACTCAAAAAGCTGCTATTCGCATGTTAATCATGAACAACAGTTATTTAATATAAAGTAGTTATCAATCGGATTGATTTAGTCAGAAGAATAGTTATCAGAAAATCGAATGAATTAAGTTTAATACCTGATGATTTTGCATGGATTATTGTCTGCCGTGAACCTATAAGTTGGTTCCTAGTAATATCAAATAACATTTGTTAAATAGTTTGCTTACTTATTAAATAATATAAATTATTTAATATAGGATCGAATACATAATTTTCTTTGCCTCAACTAACGCCATATCGGAGAAACCAATAATGTTCCTTACATAACAGAAAGTGCCAATATTTTGGAACTGTGTTTTAAATGCAATTAATTTCTCACGCATTTCAATAAAAATTCAGACTGTTATAAAAAGACAAATATTGATAAAATCTGTATTATTTAAATTCAAATGACCAAACATAAATTGTTACAGAATTTAAAATAAAGAGAAAAAAAATTGTTTGAATTACAATTTTCTCCACAAAACTTTTATTTCTATTTCGAATTGTAGTTTGCGGAGACAGACAATTTATTTTAACAATTCAGACTATTTCAGACTATTCAGACGATTTCTACAGAAATGAGAACAGTTCTTTGAAATGCCCAAATGGTCTGGATTTTTTGGACATTTTTTTTTGCTATAATGGAGTTAACACAACAAAATTCCCTTTGTAGTACAATCTGTGTCAAAATGCGCAACGTGCAAAATTTCGCAAGCAGAACGAATCATCCTTGCATTGGAATTCTGAGTGTCATCTAAAAAGTCTTCAAAGATATAAATTCATTTTGTACGAGCAAATGTTAAATTGCCCTTTGCTTTTATCGGTAAGTAATGCTTCGAAGCGATTTTCAGTAGCCTGTCTATCCTTTGCATGTGGACAGGGCCGGATTTAGATGAAAAGAGGCCCTAGTCTATTCCACTTATGAGGCCCTTTCACCTCCTATTTTTAAGTTTGCAAATTACACGAAAGATAATAAAAAGCATCATTACTGTGATATATATCAATATGTTAAATGAAAATGTTGTGATGGGTACTAATCTTTATAAAACATGTGGCATGGATCATAAATAAAAAAAAAATCGAGAACACTTATTTGGACATTTATTCTCAGCACCCTATAGAGTACTTGTAACAATAACTCATCAAACATAACACACACCATTTACAAAGAAACAAAATTCAAATAATAAAATCTTTGACAACGAAAATAATTATTTTTACGTTTAATTTAATTATTTTTACATATACATTTTTATGTTTGTTTACTAGTCATATGTGTAGAATTTCTCCTTATTTTCGATTCAGTGTTTTAGTGTTTACTGTTTTTAGATTAGTGTAATTCTAATTTTGTTAACCATTTGAATGTAGGCCGCTCTTGATCTTGAGGCCCTAGGCTGAAGCCAAGTTAGCCTATAGGTAAATCCGGCCTGCATGTGGTACAGGAGAAAAGTATGTTTGTCATTAGCCTATTGTAGAGGATAAAATTCGGAAAATACTGAACAGATTTTCGATGTTATGTCACAATCACTTAAAGGTTCTGCTGCGGTTTTCAAGACAGTGATTGGACAACTAATTCATTTGTTTGCACAATTTCTCACACGTACAATCTACAAAATGGAGATTTCCTCAATGAGTGTCAATTGTCTCACTAACTTAAGTTGACTGTATTTTGTGCCTTACGAAACGTTAAAGGGTGAAAACCTGTTATCCTTTGCTGCCCTCCCGCTTGTTAAGTGCCAAATATATGGTGGAAAAGTTGAAAAAAAAAAAGAAAAAATCTCACTGCCCAATGCAGTTGCAGATAATTCAATTTTTTAATGGCCTCTTCTCAATTTGAGATAAGCCTAATGCAGTCCTGTTTTAAAACAGTCACTTAATTTAAATATCGGCAAAGTAATGATGACTAATTTTTTTAAAGAAGAGATTTAGAAAGATTATAATTTGACTATTTTACTTTGTTGATGAGCTATTTTATTTTCAGCATTTTGCGTCACATTTTAATTATTAAAATGTTGGTTTTTAAAATTTTCTCCTTAAAACTCATGCTTTATGTCTACAATATCGTATGTGTATGAGTAGTGATCAATTCGAAGTAAGAAAAACGATTTTTGATCTTTCCTCTAAATCCAGTAATAGAAAGTATTCGATTCAACTGTCAAAGACACAGTTGCATTTTGATTTTTTAATTATGGGATAAAAAGGCATATTTGAGCAAAATGAAGAGGCCTGGAATATCCTTATCGTCTCAATAAGGAATCAAAAACAGAATTAGAAGAAAAAACAAATTGCTTTTATTATCACAGCTTATTATCTAAAATGTTATGTAATATTATCTAAAATTGTTTTCATTATCTAAAATCGCATATTTATATAAAAATAAATTATTAATAAAAAGTATAAGTAACTAAATACTTAAGTAAAAGTATATACTTAAAATAAAGTATTACATAATAATATTTTTACATAAATATATATTAGAAAAAAATCAACTTCATGCATGTCATTCAGGTAGTGGTCTTTTCCAGAAATACCTAACCTGTAGACGTTAGACATCTCTGAAAACCACTCATGTGAAAAATAATTATCTATAAACCACAGAATATGAAACTCTCAAGGAATTATTCGGGTAAAAAGTATAAACATATTTTCTGAACGATTGGATCAAATTTCGTTTCCTTCAAAATCGAAGTATTTCGCCTCTCGGGAATCCATAGTTGCCATATGAGGTTCATCTCTGAGTAATAAAGATTTGGTTTGGCGCTCTATGATCATTTTTTGCACACTTTAGGCTAACTGGAGCGGAACCTGCTGTTTAACGGAGACGCAATAAAGGAGAATAAAACTTAATACCACTGGTGGATTTAAAAGCCCACGAGAATCTACTTTCGTGTAAAAAGCATGATCTGTGCCCTCTGTTCTGATGAGAACAGATTGAGACTTTCATTCAATTCCTTCTATTAGCTCACACTCTCCCTATATATATCGTGTTCAAATGTTCAATCGTTCATAAAACACTTTCTATTCGTCCACTCGAGTTCAAATACCTTTTTTTTGAACTTGTAGTGGATGACACTGGATGCTAATACAGCTTTTTCAAATATTAATACATTCAATAAATTAAATTAATTAACTTTAGTTTTTTTTACTTTTAAGTTGCATGTTTTTAATAATAGATGGTGTCCGATGTAAAAGCAAAATTTCAATTTTATTTGTAAAGGACAAAAATAGAGTGAATTTAATAGATATATTGATAGATATATTATTAGATATATTTTAATAGATATATTTTATTTGCAATAGAGTGAAAAGAAAGTAGGAATTGGCTTTAAAATTTTTCTAAGATCTTCTGAAGCAAACAGTTTAAAATCAAGGTTTGCATTGAAGCAACTATGGAAAAAAAGTGTTAAAGAAGTCTCCCTCCTGTGATTTCTGACATTTCTGCAAGCCAATGAAACGAACGTTAACAAAAATACGTTTTTAAAAACCAAATGACGACAAAGGCCCGTCCCCTAACAAAGTAGTAACTTCGCAGAGTGAAGACAGTACAGCTCAATTTCGAGTCCGCCGGTGATGTGCGTTTCGATCACAATCGAGGATAAGCGTTGGCTATTGGGACAAAGTGTGCCTTACATTCACAGTCAAGCTGACAGGTGGGAATTTTCCATCTTTACTACCACAAGACAAGTTCTCGTCTTTTAATCGCCATTAGGTGCAGCTATTTGTAATATAAATCATAGAGTAGTAATAAAATAGAGAGTAAATAGGGGTTGCCAATTTGGGGCCAACATAATACTCCCGTGAGCATACACCTCACGTGACTTACAGTCGCTACTGCCAGCCAGGAGTGACGTGACACTTTTAAGGTCAGTCTGCCATACCTTTATACTGGACGGATAGGCTTATTTTCGCTCTATAATACAAATAAACATTGTATTATAGAGCGAAAATAAGCCTATATTGCATTGTGGAATAAACTGTCCACCTTTAGAATGAATTTTCGGCGTGTATTTCAGGATTTTGTGATTAAACATATGCAATGACAGCTTGGAAATTTTCAATTCCTTCTATTAGCTCACACTCTCCCTATATATATCTTGTTCAAATTTTCAATCGTTCATGAAACACTTTTCACTCATCCACTCGAGTTCGAATGCGTTTTTTTGAACTTGTAATGGATGTCAATGCAGTTTTTTCAAATATTAATTCGTTAATTAAATTTAATTCATTAATTTCAGTTTTTTTTTTAGATTTAAGTTGCATGTATCTACCAATAGATGACGCCAGATGTAATAGGAAAATTTCAACTTAAAAAGTTGGAATTGACTTTAATTTTTTTTTTTTTTTTTTTTCATATTACTTTTTTTGCCAACAATTTTTCCCGTTGATTCGAAGGGAAAGAACTATTCTCCTACAACGATTTTCGAAAAAAAGGGTTAGTTTTTTTTGTTTTTGTTTTTGTTTTTTTTTTGTTATCAATAAGTGTTGATTTAATTTTTCTAAATATTTGTTATTTATATTCTGTTAATAAATTTTCTCGTGTAATAAGTATTCCCCAAATTAGTTAAAAAATAAAATATTCATCTATATGGACTTCACGTAATGTTTTATTTCATTTCTTACAAATGATTAGAGATATAAATAGAATAACATCATTTCTCATATTTCTTTATCTTCAGTAAGCACATGCCACAATAAATGTAAGACTTGAGAAGAATTTCTGAGAATGTTCAGAATCGCTTGGCGGCTTGATGGCCAACTGGCTAACGCTCTGGCCTTTGTTATCCCAGGCTTCAGGTTCGAATCATGGCGGTGACATGGATTTTCGTTGGTGTTTCGGAATCCACGTTAAACTGTAGGTCCTGGCTATTTAGCCTAAAGTGTGCATAAGATGACCGTAGAGCGACAAACCAAACCAGAATCGCTTCGTAACATGTTTGCGTTTCTTAAATAAATGCGTGCATGGTAAGGGCACTAAGTGGCGATAGAGTGCCAACTGTAGCACGAAATATTGGCACCCACTTTCTGGAATAGATGGAGTATTTTTATGACTATTCCATACACATGGAGCAAAAAATATAAGACTATTCATAAAAAGAACAAAAACGATAAATAAGAAAACAAAATAGTACTAAAATAAGTTATGAAGATAAACAAGTAATATAAAAAAAAAAAATTTAAAGTCAATTCCTACTTTTTTTTTCACTCTATTACAGAAAGTCCTTTATAAACAATTTTCATTCCTTTTTTTATGTTTATATGGCGCCATCTATGGGTAGATATATGCGACTTAAAAAGAAAAAAAAACTAAAATTAATTCATTAAATTTAATTACTGAATTAATATTTGAAAAAAAACTGTATTAGCATACAGTGTCATCCACAACAAGTTAAAAAAAATGTATTTGAACTTGAATGGATGAATAAAAAGTTTTTTATGAACGATTGAAAATGTGAACAAGATATATATAGGGAGAGTGTGAGCTAATAGACGAAATTGAAGAAAAAACGAAAAAAAAAAAAAAAAAAAAACCATGTTCATGTTTCTTAAATAAATGCGTGCAAGGTAAGGGCGCCAAGTGGCGATACAGCGCCTACTCTAGTACAAAATATTGGCATCCACTTTCTAGAATAGATAAGGTTTTTTTATGACTATTCCATACGCATGCAGCAAAAAACTTAAGAGTATTCATTAAAAGAAAGAAAACAATAAATAATAAGAAAAAAAAATAGTACTAAAAGTAAGTTATAAAGAAAAAAAAAAAGAAAAGAAAAGGTCCTGGAGTTTAGAAAAAGAAACAAGTAATATAAAAAAAAATTTTTTTTAAATCAATTCCTACTTTTTTTTCAGTCCTTTATAAATAATTTTCATTCATTTCTTTAAGTTTATCTGGCGCCATCTATTAGTAGATACATACAACTTAAATCTAAAAAAAACTAAAATTAATCAATTAAATTTAATTACTGAATTAATAATTAAAAAAACTGTATTCCACTGCGAGTTCAAAATAAAAATGCATTTGAACTCGAGTGGATAAATGAAAAGTATTTTATGAACGATTGAAAATTTGAACAAGATATATAAAGGGAGGTAATAGAAGGAATTGAAATAAATGCGCGTGAGGAAAGGGAGCCAAGTGGCGATACAGCGCTAACTCTAGCACAAAATATTGGCATCCACTTTCTGGAATAGATGGGGGTTTTTTTATGACTATTCCATACGCATGGAGCAAAAAATATGAGAGTATTCATTAGAAGAAAGAAAACGATAAATAAGAAGAAAAAAATATATATATAATAAAAGTAAGTTATGAAGATAAAAAAAAAACAAAGAAAAGGTTCTTGAGATTAGAAAAAGAATAAGCCTTCAAACTAGTTTCGTTTTATTATCACCTGGCAGATTGCAGAGGTTTTCAGTTCCGGGCAACAGTGAGCCACTTTTCGGACTTTCCATTTTAATTCCATCTGGCAGCCTCAGTCGGAGTTATATGAGAACGTCTCAGATGGTTTGTTTTGCAGCCTTGCTGAGACGGGGTAACTCAAAGAGTTCCGCAAATACTGCGGCGCAGGAAATTCTCGCTGACACATCTCACTCGAGCGCCTCAGACAGGTTGCGAGCGTTCACTTCCTCTTTTGCAGAACGGCGCGATGTTGCGAACTGAACGCGAACGAATCGTTTGACTGCTCATTCGATCATACACTTCAAGAAACGAACTGAATGATTCGGACTCGGAAGAAACAAGCAGAGTGAGTATGTGCGTTATGCTTTTGCTATTTTTAAAGAAAGTGCCGACGAAGAATCTTTATTCAATTCCTTCTATTAGCTCACACTCTCCCTATATATATCTTGTTCAAATTTTCAAACGTTCATAAAATACTTTCTATTCATCCACTCAACTTCAAATACATTTTTCATTTTAAACTTGCAGTGGAGGACACTGGATGTGAATACAGTTTTTTTCAAATATTAATTCATTCGTTAAATTTAATTCATTAATTTTAGTATTTTTTTAGATTTAAGTTGCATGTATCTACCAATAGATGGCTCCAGATAAACTTAAAAAAATGAATGAACATTATTTATAAAGGACTTTGTGCAATAGAGTGAAAAAAAAGTAGGAATTGACTTTATTTTTTTTATTTTTTTATATAACTTGTTTTGATATAAAGGACATCCTTTAAGAAAAAACAAAAAGCACATGGCAGGAAAACGGTTAAAGTTAAAGGAGAAAACAATTCTAGTTGTAATCGCATAGGACAGGGGATAATTTTTATTATTACTGAAATAAAAATATTAGGATCGTAAATAATGAAAGATAATTAGAACAATAATAATAATAACAATAATAATAATAACAATAATAATAAAAATAATAATAAAAAAATTATATATTAGTAAAGCATACTATATATACTACTGTGCCCAAAAAGTAAGACCCATTATTTTTTTTTTCAAAACTCTTTATTTATTCTTCCAAATTTATTTCATCGCCTTCAAAGTAATCCCCTCCCGACACAATGCACTTATGCCAACTTTTTCCAATCCTCAATGCATGCTAAAAAGTCATCGCAGGGATGGCCTTCAAAGCGCGCGGCGATTCACGTCGAATCTCTTCAATAGACTCAAAACGGTGTCCCCGGAGTGGTCTTTTGAGTTTAGGGAACAGCCAGAAATCGTACGGTGTGAATACGGTGGTTGTCGAACTATATGGGTTTCATTTTTGGCGAAGTCACAAAGAATCAGTTCCGTGTGAGCTGGCGCATTCAGTGTTTTCCGTACTAATCGAGATTTGAAGCGTTTGTGGCCCAAAATGGAATGGACCGATCCTTTTCAAATTCCAACATCATCAACAAGGTCTCCAATTGTAAATCGATGGTTTGCAAGCACCAAATCTTTAATTTTTTGGATGTGAGCTTCGTCGGTTGAAGTTCTTTGCTCAATGAATTGAGACATTTCAAAAATCGGCGGAATCAGTTTAAGCGTCTCACAAAGCCAAGCGTAACTCAAACCCTGTTGTTGTTGTTGTTGTTTCGTATCCCACTTGGCTGGCCCAGCCGACGAGCCCATACGTACTCATGATTGAAGGGGAAGGAAGCAGCTTCTGTTGTGATGGAGCACCCGTAGGTAGAAGTCTGACTTTGGCTCCGTGACGCTCTTACAGTCGTAGGAGACCGGGACCTACGGCTTAAAGTGGATTCCGAACCACTACAAACATCCATGGCACCGCCGGGATTCGAACCTGAAACCTGTAGCACCGAGCGCCAGAGCGCTAGACACTCGGTCATTCAGGTCCCAAATTTGCCAACGGCACGCAATGTTCCCAGGTGGTCACCCACCCAAGTACTGACCACGCCCAATGATGCTTGACTTCGGTGATCTAACGAGAACCACTCAAACCCTAATGAATATTTTGACGTGAAATTTCACACAGATGTCAAGGACAGTGCCAGCAACCCAAAAAAGAAAAAAAAAATGAAAATTCACAAGCTCCGGGAATTTTAAATTCAAAATGGGTCTTACTTTTTGGACAGTAGTAAAGGCTTGTAATATCTATAAAATAAGATAAATTTATATAATAATAAAGTATTTTGAAAATTTTGGCACCATTCAAAGTACGCTATGAGGTAACATTTTTCTTCATCATTTATTATAAATATATAGATGTATACTATTTTTTGAATATTGCAAGGTTTCATAAATACATATTTATAAATATAATCTCCTATTATTATTCTGGTTATAAAGCGTAACCTATATTTCTATACTTTATGGATGCGTATATTCATTATAAATAATAGTGGAAAAATGTGACGTGATTCTATTCAGGCGCGCTCTCACGTGCATTTGGAAAGAGGAGGAATGGTTCGTTTCGACCTTGACCGTGTTCTCATTTTTTGAAAACCTTTGTCCGGTAGGCTCAAGCATTTCAAGTTACACGATCGTAGAATTTCAAACCGTATTTTTTCTCATTTTTTCGAACAGAATCGTATGGATGCTTTTTTTTTCATTTTGAAAATACAGAAATTAAATCTTTAGTCGAATGATTTCTTTGAAATGGCAAGGCAAATGCTTCGTTATTATCTTGCAAAACATATTCAATAAAAAAAACCTGAATGCGACTGAGTGTTGTCAGTCTTAAGTATTTGGTGAATTTCCTTCGTTACCGCTTACTTTTTTTTTTCAATTCCTTCTATTAGATCACACTCTCCCTATGTATATCTTGTTCACATTTTCAGTCGTTAATAAATTACTTTTTATTCATCCACTCAACTTCAAATACATTTTTTTTTTTGAACTTGTAGAGGATGACACTGGATGTGAATACAGTTTCTTCAAATATTCATTCATTCAATAAATTTAATTAATTAGTTTTAGTTTTTTTTAGATTTAAGTTGCATACCCATGGACGGCGCCACATAAATTTTAAAAAAATGAGTGAAAATTATTTATAAAGGACTTTCTGCAATAGAGTGAAAAAAAAGTAGGAATTGACTTAAATTTTTTTTTTTTTTTTTTATATTACTTGTTCGTATTAACCTGTAAAAGCTTAACTGAGTAAAATATAGCATTCTAGTTTAGTTTGGCAAATTTCATTGTTATAGTGGATACATTTTTGAAAGTTTAAAACATTAGAAAAGATTTTATTTGTTATTTTTTTATTGTTAAGAATTTTACCTTTCAAAAAAAAAAAAAAAAAAAAAAAAAAATGCTGGTACGTTTCGTGAAAGTTTTTTTCCCCCGAATTTGATTTCATGCTCAAATAAAAGCGTTTTTTAAGAAACACCTCTCTTTCGCTGAAAAGTTTCATTCCAACCGATTCTGCTTATTGAAATACTCTATTTCAAGGAACGAGCGATGCTCTTTTTGGAATACGTTTTTCTATTCATACCTCTGGTTTTGAATCGTCAGGTGCTTATTTTTATTCATTATGGTCACGTTCCTGAGCTATTCATTTTTTTTTATTTTCACCATGAAGCTGTTTTATATCCGAAACTTCGTGTGGCATGGTTGTTTGTTCGTGGTTCGAAATTCCCGTTAAATTGTAGGTCCCGGTCTGTTTAGCCTAAAGTGTGCACAAAATGACCGTAGAGTGACAAACCAAACCAAACTTTTTTGGGTTTCGATTCCAGGTCGGCTCTTTCCGAAACCCGATCCACCGTCCAACAATCTGCTTTCGACCTTAACCTTGAACTTCGATGAGCGCCTTTCAAAATGTTGTGGGCAAATAATTATTCTCCTCGCTCTCATCCTTCATCTCCTCTTGATGAGAGCTTCGCAATCTCGTTATTCTCGTGCGTTCGGCTCCCTCTAATGAATGAGTATCGACGTCGAAATTAATCCTCTTCTGACAGGGTGCTCCCCCTTCCGGGAGCGATGCCTCATTACTCGCCTCTCATCCTCATAACGATCTTCCTTTGTTTCTGGAAGATACTCGTCTCTTTCATTCTTTTACAGATTTGAAAGAAATTCCACCGGCTTCAAACTGAGAAAGTGTACTCCTTCTTCTTTTTTTTTTTACCGAATAGACATACATGCATATGCATGCATGCATACCGATAGAAAATAGACTTTTTCAATTCCTTCTATTAGCTGACACTCTCCCTACATATAGCTTGTTCAAATTTTCAATCTTTCATAGTATTCATCCACACAAGTCCAAATACATTTCTTTTTTTTGAACTTGCAGTGGATGACACTTCATGTTAATACAGTTTTTTCAAATATTAACTCAGTTAAGTAAATTTAATTAATTAAGTTTAGTTTTTTTTAGATTTAAGTTGCATATATCTACCATCTATAGATGACGCCAGAAGTAAATTTATTTATAAAGGACTTTATGCAATAGAGTGAAAAAAAGTAGGAATTGACTTTAAAAAAATATTTTTAAATTACTTGTTCATTGAATAGGTAACGAATTCACCATGAACCAAGACTCACCATGAAGGAGGTAGTGCTACGCTGCATTCCCATGTTGTACTAAAAGTTTGAACAAATCTTAAGTAGGTGTTCTTAACCGTCTCCTCTCCTTGGATTTAGAAAAAGTATTTTCGCTTTACAGATTTATCGTGTCTATTCCAAGATACGAAAACTCTTTCCAAGGCGTCGGAAGTTCGGAAACATAAATGTGATGTCCGCCATTCATGGCAAATATGAAGACAGTGCTTTAAAGAATTGATGTGTCGAAATGTCCGTCATTTGAAAACAACAACTATAGCACATTTTCTTTTGTATACACATTTTTTAACTTTAACTTGGTAATGTTTTCTTAAGCTGGATATTTTGATATAAGTCATTCCTTACTAAAATGTCACAGATGTAGCAAATGAATTTGTCCAGGGAAAAACCACGGAAGATCTCTTAAAGGCACACCCATTTTAATACCCTTTTGTTAGTTTCACCTGTATGTTTGTTTATACCTGACTCTTTGGGCTCGAGTTTGCCCTACTTTAAGCGATCAGATTTAATTGAAACGTTGTAGACTTATCAAGGACACTATAATATTTTGATAAGTCTATTATATCATCACGATTAGGATCGCCAGGATTGATGATTTCATTTTAACTTAGGAAGAGCAATTTAACCCAAGTAGAATGAAAGTACCTAAGACACTCAAACCTACTTGGGACAGTGGCACAACGGATAATGCACCTGACTACGGATCAGGAGATTCCTTCTTCGAGACCTAGCTTGCTCGACCTATTCGCCTTTAGCCTTTGTTTTACTCACAATTAAATTATTGTAAGAACTATAGTTCCAGTCCTCCGTACCGGGACCTCATTTAAATATTATAGTTTAAAAACACACACAAAAAAAATCACGCTTTTAGAGTTAATCAAACTAAAAAGTAAAAAGTAATTGTTAACATAAGAATAAAATGACTGACGAGAAAATTAATTCTATAAGCTTGGGGTGCTTTGTATGACATTTTAAAACTAACTCTGCATTTCGGAATGACACTAGTGAAAAATGATAACGATTGATATCGAGCACCCCACGCTTTTAGAACAGTGACATTCATTTTAGTCTTATGTTAACAATTATTTTTTACTTTTTAGTTTGATTAACTCTAAAAGCGTGTTTTTTAGTTTTTTTAAACTATAATTTTTTACACTAAAATTATGAACGAACATCGTCAGTAATAGTGTGTCTAAGAGGTTCGCTACTCCCTGCCCTGCTCTACGAATTCAGCAGAAGGATTTTCCTGCTTACAAATTTATCGAGTCCTTCCGCAGCATAAACAGATGAACTTTTGGTTCGTCTTTGTTTAGAGCGATTTCTGATTAGAGCAACAAAACTCTATTAAAAAAGACAATTCTGTGAAAATTACGTGTTTGTTTTTTTAATCAACCATAAGGTCAAATGCTGCATAGGCTTCATAAACTTGCTACTACAGAATTTAAATTTATGTTGTTTCAAAAAAACTTTTTTTACGAGATTTGTGCTGTACATTTTTTGTTAAATTTTCTACAAAGTCATACACATAAGCCTTGTTAAGTAACTCCATCTTCTATAAAACACACTGCGCTTCACTAAAATAATTTTTAAAGACGTTCAGCCGTACATATAATGTATAATAAACCTGATTATACTGCCATGTATTAGTAAAATAAAGACCGATTATACATCTTAAATCCATTTGTAAATCAATTTTTACCAATTCTTAGTTCATTAACGATATGTAGGGCAGGCATAATGTGCACACATACAAAATAAAAGTAACACACATACAAAATAAAGTATACGCATTTTTAATTGCAAAGAATACATATAATTTTTTTTCAAAATATTTGAGAAAGTAGTACTTTTTGGCAAGTCCAAAATACAATGGGCATTGGGTCTTCAAAATAAAAATTCAATTGAAGATGCAATGTTTCGGTCTCAAAATAATCTTAAAATAATTTTTCTTTTAGATAAAACGTTCTCTTATGGGTGTTAGGCAGTTCGTTTCTTTTTCAATTCCTACTATTAGCTCACACTCTTCCTATATATATATCTTGTTCACATTTTCAATCGGTCATAAAATACTTTTTGCTCATCCAGTCGAGTTCAAATGCATTTTTTTGAACTTGTAATGGATGACACTGGATGTTAATGCAGTTTTTCTAAATATTAATTCAGTAATTAAACTTGTTTAATTAATATTAGTTCTTTTTAGATTTAAGTTGCATATATTTACGAATAGATGGCGCCAGATAAACTTTAAAAAATGAATGAAAATTACTTATAAAGGACTTTCTGCAATAGAGGGAAAAATAAGTAGGAATTGACTTTAAATTTTTTTTTTATATTACTTGTTTACCTACACTTAAATTCTAAATGTCGAATAAAACGCCCCTGGGGTCTCTTAAAGGGTAATTCAACAAGGTCCCAACGAATTTGAAGGATTGACCAGGAATACAAAAACAAATCAATTACAGCCAGGATCCTATGGGCAAAAACGTTTTCGCTTTAGATATCGTGGTTTGGGTCGAAAGAGAATTGGTTACACGAATTATTATTCCCGTCGTACATTGTTTCCATATAGTATATATCACCGTATTTACAGCATTATATTGCAGCACTTCTTCGACAACGCATGTGGTTTGGTCACGATTCACGTTCAGTCAGCATGAAAGTCAGTCTCACTTATCAGCCAGCATATTCTAAAATATCTGAACCATGCCTTCTTGGCGCGATCCATCGGCTGGGACGCTATCTACGCTTGGCCAATACGATCTCCCGGCCTGTCTCTAATTAATATTCAAGAATCTTATGTACAAGATTCTTGTAACTTTTGAAAAAAATCTCTTATCAAGTTTTGTTAAATCAACAAAACGTGTCTGTTACAATTCTAGAACATTAGAACATGTCCACCAACCCACGATTTACCGTTGCTAGGTTTGTATTTTAGCAGATGACAGCATTATGAAAACCCATTGTTTAATAATCTTGTTTCGTAAAATCCAATTTGCATTTCTTTGTTTTTCACCTTTTCTGTTTATTTGTGCTAACACGAGATTTGTCCACTATGTTCTTTTTGTAAAATTCATTCATTTTAAACCATTGCAATAAACTTATATGAAATTATGAAAAAGCATATAAAAATATGAACTGAGATTTTTAAAAAATGGCAGGAGAGAGTGGTTTCTTTTAACTTCAGCAAGTCGAGTCGCAGTCGTTCAGCAAGTCGAATACCATGTGGGTTCGAAACACGCAGAATGCAAACTTCTACGAAACTGAAAACTTCTACATTATATCAGTTATAGGTATAGTATTGATTAGGACTAGGCAGTAAGACAGTTGGAATCTCCCATTTAGCTGCCACATGATTTATTACGTTTTGAAAAGACAGTACAGTGCATTTGATACATATTATACATGAGAATAAATACACGAAATCCATCTACAATGTCCTGTTAAACAAAATCTCCTAATGGGATACCCTTTCAGTTGCATCGAAAAGGGCTGGGTGTCCTCTCGGTCAGATAGACTGCTGACTTTATTCCTCTAGCATTGAGCTCTAGTCCTGAAACTCTCTATATTTGCGATTTACAATTAATATATATATATATATATAAACTCTCCCAAATATATATATATATATATCTATATATTACTGTAGCAAACAATCCCGCCAAAAGTCCTACATGAAACCTGTTTCGAAGGAAAGATCAGTTGACCTTGATGTTTCTATGCTCCTATTCCTTGGCAGGGACCTGATGGCCGAGTGACTAGCGCTCTGGAGCTCGGTACCACAAGTTTCGGATTCAAGTCTCGGCGGTGCCATGGATGTTTTTTAGTTGTTCGGAATCCACTTTAAACTGTAGGTCCCGGTCTGTTTAACCCTCGTGTGTACAAGATGACAGTAGAGCGACAAACCACACCAATCTATTCCTTGGTTGTTGTTTTTTCCCGTGTGAGGTCTGCCTATGGGATCCAGCGTTTCCCAGGAAATGTCCTTGCTGTTTCCCACAGAATGATTCCCTTTTTTCTGTCACTTTGTCTGCTAAATAATTCCCATGGGAACGGATGTTTCGGCCGACATGAAGCTGATTTTTACAGGAAGGATAAACACGTACGCCTGGAAGTTTTTTGATTGAGATCGAGAAGTGGATGAGGATGCACACCAGATTCTTGTCATGGTGGGAAAAGTGTATAATGTAGCTTTATTGGATCTATTGAATCTTCTATATATATATATATATGCGGCCTGATGACTAATCGACTAGCGCTCTGGCCTTTAGTACCACAGCCTCCAGGTTCGAATCATGTCGATGGCATGGATGTTTGTGAGTGATTCGAAATTCACTTTAAACTGTAGGTCCCCGTCTGTTTAGAGTCTTGTGTGCACAAGATGAACCGTAGAGCGACAAACCAATTAATCAAACCAATCTATATATTACACGTTGTTATCGTAAATGACCTCACGTCAACCCTCCGGCATTAAAATATTTTTCTACGATCTGGCATCAATATTCAAGGTATTTAATTTTTTTTATTGTTTAGTACTGAGCAAGTCATATTCCTCTTACAATATCATCCTCAATGTAATCATCCAGATAGAAGTGCATGGCAGCCAGCGCTGCCAATATACTCGTTAAAGTCGTTGTTGGTTTTTGTTTAGTGTTGCGATCATAAGGAATGGGATGATCTATTGCTATTGGAAATAGAATCAATTGTAGAGCAAACAGATCTTACTTAAGTGCAATGAACGTTGATTGCTTCTAGAAGACGAAACTCTTTCTGCCGAACCGCCCACACCAAACATAATTCGCAAAAAGCCAAAACGCGATCTGTCAAAAAAGCACCGCATCCAAGATTCCCAGCTATTTATTCCATTTCAACCCTTTCCCGTTCGACTGTCCTTTGATCCCTGCCAATTGGATGGTGGCCAGTTGCACCTGCGGGAACCGCTATAAAATATGAGTCCTCCATATTCCATCTTTTAATTTGGGATTCTCCAGCTGATTTTACTCTGGGCTCTTTTTTTGGATTACGTGTTCCTGGATAAAGTTACTGAAAAAAACCCAGTCATAAGTGGAAAATAACTTTGTTATAAGTTGCTACTTATTTGAAAGATTTTGCTTCTAGAACCTATCACATTCTTTGGTCTAATTTCTGCGAGTTTTTAAGAATCTTTTTGCATGGCTGTTTTGGAATTCTCGTCGATTGAAGAGACTGCTTGGGAAAAAAATCTTTATCAAAGTGGAAAGTGACTTTGGTGGAAGTTTGGTCGATTTCAAAATAGACGATATTTTTGATTAGAAGGATATTTTTGATTTGTGAGGACATAAATTCTGATCGACAGCTCCAGCCTAGACATCCACATGATAAAACGATCGAAGACTGTAGTGACTAAAATGTCATCGACTGTTTGGATGAACATAAGGTATTTACTTTCATCTTTAACTCTTAGATTAGATTTTTGAGCAATTATGCATACTGACTTTCAATAATTCTTATGTTGACTTATTTGGTGAAAGCTTATTAAACGAATAAATAGTATTTAAAAGCATCAAAACAAAGTGCCTTTTAAAATACACTTCGATTTCAGTAATAAGCTAAACATCGAAAATTCTATTTAACAGTAAAGTCATTTAAACTACAATTTTTCAAGAAATGCAATGCAACACTGTAGAAATAAAGATAAGGAAAGGAAACAAAGGGTATTCCCGAATTTTTAGTATAAGTCATCACTTCAATTACAGTTTCGCGCATTTTACTTGACCCTAAACACAAATGGAAAATGATTTAATAATTTCTTTTAATTCTTAAGAAACAATTTCAGCTATTGGTTATAAAACTAAAATGTCATGGGTTTTCGGCGATTGTTTGAATGATTTAAAAGTATTGGAGAAAAAAAGATAGACAAACATAAAATTAGTCTTGTAATGATATTAAAAGATTTGGAATGGAAAATAGTACGTCTTGTTTTAGAAATTTAAGCCGCTAGATTATAGGCAGAATTAGGGGGGCAGAATAGGCAGAACCCTTCTAAAATTGCCGCTACGATTTCTTTATCCGAAGGATAGCCTTCATGAAATTGAAGATGAATCAAAAGCAATATTCAGAGGCGGCCTACTTCTAAGTATAAAATTCAGGTAGAATCGAAAACTTCTAAATGTTTCGATTACAAAATTCAAGCAATAGGAATGCTAAGGTAAATTAAATAGTGTTTGGTGTTAAGTGCCCTTTGTTTCTATGAAAATAGGTTATTTAAACGTATATTTTTATTATGTTAAAATAAAATGGTGTACAAATAAATAGAACTTTCTTTGCGTCTTATTTACAAAGAATTTCGGTATGATGAAAAACATTTTAGCATAAATTTTAGCAAGATTTTAACAAAATTTTAGCACATAGCAGATTTTAACAAAATTTTAGCACATAGCAAATTTTAACAAAATTTTAGCACATAGCAAATTTTAACAAAATTTTAGCAAATTTTAACAAAATTTAGCACATAGCAAATTTTAACAAAATTTTAGCACATAGCAAATTTTAACAAAATTTTAGCACATAGCAAATTTTAACAAAATTTTAGCACATAGCAAATTTTAACAAAATTTTAGCACATAGCAAATTTTAACAAAATTTTAGCACATAGCAAATTTTAACAAAATTTTAGCACATAGCAAATTTTAACAAAATTTTAGCACATAGCAAATTTTAACAAAATTTTAGCACATAGCAAATTTTAGCAAAAATTTTAACATATTATTGATTTCTAAGCGCGTGTGTCGTTATCAAAAGGATGCGACGTATTTCGTTCATTTCACTTTCTAAAATAGGACATTGAATTAAGAACCAATCAATTCAATTTTCATTTAAATAGGCTCTTCTGTGTTCATTTCTGAATTTAAAAAAAAAAAAAAAAAAAAATTAAGACGTAAAATAGGACTATTCTTAAGATAAAATTTAAACTACATTCAATCATTTGATAATCCGCATAAAATGATTATATTTTTCCATTCACTTCTATGCTCAATGTATTCAGTAAACTGATATCGATCAGGTCACATCATGTTTTGTTGATGTATGTAGTCATGAAAATAGTAAGTAAATAAATTACTAGTTTAAAATAATAAGTAAATAATAGTAATATTTTATTCACACATTTTACTTTTAATAATGGATTTTTGTAATGTATTATTTTAAAAACACATTTTTTGTTTCGTGTATAATCCACATTATCATCGAATTATGATGCGTTCTTTTTAAACTAGTTAAAAAAATGTTATTTTTTTTTCTATGGAGGAACGCGATGGGCAACGAAGCACACGTTTCTTTCATGGTGATGCTTCTAACAAGCATTTAATAACTTGTAGGGGCTTCATTTTCATTCGTTTCCGTTTTTTCTTTTTGCCTATTCGAATTCAAGCCTTTATCTATGTTATAAGTGATTCTCATTTGTTTTATGTCCTTTATTATAGAATGTTAGTGTCCTTTAGTATATTTCTGATGTAGGTCAAATATAGCACACACAATTAATTTGTTCATTGGCCTGATATTTAGCGTAATTTTTTTAATTATAAATTCGTTTGAATAGTTTTGTAGTATAAATTCGTTTGAATAGTGTGTTAAAGTGGTACATGAATGATAATTTGGTGATATTATTTCATTCCATTCCATTAAAAACAATAGAATATTCTATGCGGTTTTATTTTGTAGATGACATAAATTGTTTTTGATACTTTTTTTTAAAAGGTATTTATCAAATTAATAACAAAATTCATTACTAAAATAGGACATAAAATTATGAAGCATTCAATTCAATTTTCATTTAAATCGGCTCTTCAATGTCCATTTCTGAATTTAAAAAAAGTGTTTATTAAAACTTAATGGGACTATTCTTTACATAAAATTTAAACTGCATCTTGTAGCATTCATTCATTAGATAATCTCTAAAATGAATGAAGCTTGTATTCGACTTTTCCGTTGACTTCTATACTCAATGTATTCAGTAAGCTGACATCGCATCCAACTTTGTGAGAATGTAGTCATGAAAATAGTAAGTGAATTAATTATTATTTTAAACTAAATAATAGTACTTTTCTATACACTTATTTTACTTTTAATGATGGATTTTTGTAATGTATTTTTTTTAAGACGTATTTTTTGTTTTGTGTATAACGGACGCTATCATTGAATTATGATGAGTTCTTTTTAAACTAGATTTTAAAAAATTGTAATTTTTTATACGGATGAACATCAAAGCATCAGTTTCATTTAATGTTGATGCTTCATTCTTATCATTTTCATTTGTTTACGGGTTGGGTTTATTTCCCCTGTTCTAATTCAAGCAGTTATCTACTTTATAAGTGATTTTCATTTATTTTAAATATTATTTTAGATAATTTAAATATTACTTTATTATAGAATATTAGTGTTCTTTAGTATATTTCTGATGTAGTTCCAATATAACATGCATAATTACTTCGTTCATAGGCCTGATATTTAGCAATTAATTTAGCGTAATTTTCTTTTGTTATAAATTCATTGAATAGTTTCGTAGTATAAATTTATTTGAATAGCATCAAAGTGGGCATTCATGATAATTTGGTGCTATCATTTCATTACATTCCATTAAAAATAGTAAAATATTCTATTTTATTTATTTTTTCTTCTAATGCAGCTGGCAAATAGACTGTGATCTTCGCCATAAGGACTGCACTGATGTTACTCACTTTGCATTACCCAGGGGGCGCGTGTAACTTGATGGTAAACCACGGACGCGGAGTAACAATGCTCCCGCAGCGCTCTACGATCCTATTAGGACCGGGACCTACGGTTTAAAGTGGATTCCGAACCACTACAAACACCCATGGGCAAAGCCGGGATGTGAACCCGATACCTGTGGTACCGAACGCCAGAGCGCTAGCCAATCGGCCATCAGGCCTCTATATCCTATTTTATAGATGACATAAATTGCTTTTGATACAAAAAAAAGTTATTTATAAAAAAAAAAAAAAAAAAAAGTTGTTTGTTGAAAGTTATTTATCAAATTTATAACAAAATCTAATGCTTTTATCTAAATACCAAATATAAATCGAAAATCAGTAAAAAAAATTTATGAGATTTTTTACGCGGATTTTGTAAGGAAATATTCGACTTGTAGAGGTTTAGATTCTTTCTAACTTATTCAGAGAATTACAAAAATAAGAATTCTAATAAGAATATTTCATAGAATTGTTTATTCTATTTACTGTATACTCATACATTGTTTTCTAAGAAACAATGACGTGCATTGTCGGCAAATCCTCAAAGTCGGTCACTTATTTTTCTTCGAGCTATAGAGTAATTAGTTTCAAATGATCGAGTTGTAAAATCGAACATTGCTAATGTTCGAGATACAGAGGTCCAATTTATTTTTCGAATTTCGGAGGGAAAATCTATACCAAAATGGCTTGTGGGGATGGACTCATTATTTCGACTTATAGAGGGTTGAAATTTCGAGTCATGGAAGTTTTGGGGCTTGAAGGGAAGGGAACAAAAAAAATTTTTCGAGTTGTGGAGGTTTTCGACTTATCGAGGTTCTACTGTAGTAAAAAAAATTTCAATGACAAATGTTGCGAAAACGAGATCGAATAGTGAGTATTTATTTCTATAATTGAATGACTTAAAGTCAGCATGATGAGAAAAAATGATTCTCACAAGAAAAAGCCGGTTTGTGATTTTTAAACTTTGGCACATTACATAACGCAACATTCGTGTCCAGTTTACACAACAATCTTCATTTAAATGCATTTATGTAAAATATAAACAACGCACAACGAAAGGAATTGCATCGTTTTGGATGCAATAGGGATCATAATTTCAGTTTAATTGATAAATATTTATAAGGGTGATTTTAAAAGTTATGAAAAATGGTTGAGATTAGATGTGAAGAAAAACGGACGTCATTTTCCCTTAAAGACATTTAAAAGAAAAATTTTGATCACCTTGAATGTTTTTGTGAGCTGCATTATAATATGAAAAAAGTCGGGAGGACCTCACAGAAAGCACGTTGCTTTTAGGAAGTAAAGGATCTCGGTTCAAAACACCTGTGATTGACGGCGGCCAATGGCTAGCGCTCTGACCTTGTACCACAGGATTGTTTGTTAATGGTTCGGAATCCAAGTTTGTTCTTCGCTTTCTTCAGCTCTGGGCCTGTTGACCGAGTGGCTAGTGCTCTGGCGCTCGGTACCACAGGTTTCGGGTTTAAGTCCCGGCGGTGCCATGGATATTTGTAGTGGTTCGCAATCCACTTTAAACTGTAGATCCCGGTCTGTTTAACCCTCGTGTACACAAGATGACCGTAGAGTGACAAACCAAACCTATGATCGATGTTTGAGCTTGGGAAAATTCCAGTGTCTATTCTGCACATAGATCTATAGATCGGCGAGTCCTTCCTTTGAACTCTAAGACGGAAGGAGACAGACATGAATTTTTTAGTTTATTTATATGTGTTTGTGCTAAATTACAGTAATGAACCTGGTGAACAAATTCATAAAACAACCCATCAAATTAGGGTTGCACACTGCAGATGCAATGCAGCAGATTTCCATTCGTGCATCCTGGGTAACGCTAAATCTCTTGCATATCTGCCAGTTTAGTTAAGTGTTTTCCATTTCAACACGCCCAGCAATGAAAAATCACATTTATAGTGAAAGGTTTTCGAGATATCGACTATTCAAAATCTAAACGAACAATAGAATGAAATGACTGCATTTTAGTCTTCTGCTCTGCTCTCATTAACAAGTAATATAAAAAGCAAATTTTTTTAAGTCAATTCCTACTTTTTTTTCACTCTATTGCAGAAAGTCCTTTATAAATAATTTTCATTCATTTTCTAAAGTTTTAACTGGCTATCTATTGGTAGATAGATGCAACTTAAATCTAAAAAGAACCAACGATTAATTAATTAAATTGAATGAATGAATATTTGGAAAAACTGTATTCACATCCAGTGTCATCCACTACAAGTTCAAAAAAATGTATTTGAACTCGAGTGGATGAATAAAAAGTAATTTATGAACGATTGAAAATTTGAACAAGATATATATATATATATAGGCAGAGTGTGAGGAATTGAATAATAGAATTAATCATAGTTTTCCCTGTTTTTCAGGAGCGGTACAATTTGTATTGCTGAAAATTTTTTATTTTCCTGAAAAATGATTGTTTCTTGAGACAAGCACTGAGTAACCTTTTAGAAAAACAAGTTTTTTTTGTTGCCATGTTTCATATTTTCAAATCCCTTGTAAATAATAATTCTGCCCCTCCACCTTGAGATGTTTGTTTGTTAGTTTGTTCTTCGACAATAAAAAAACAAAAATGCCTTTAAATATTCCCTCCAGAAAGTTGAAACTTTTGCAGACTTTTGTTAACAACTATTTCTTTTGACATTTCATTTTAAAGAATGCGTTTTATTTTTATTTATTTCGCTGCTTGTTCTTTTCATTTTAAAAACGTTTCTCAAATGTTTTCGCAACTTTTCAAATGTTTGCGAACTTCTTTTCTCTCTCCGATTGCCTGCAGTATTTAAGAGATATATTTCCCAACAAATATTATTTCTATTTGAAATGGAAAATATTTCGGGAATAATAAAAAAAGTTAGCATTTGTTATTTGTTTTCCTAAAATTCTATGTATTCATTTATGAGTGTATATATATTTTTTTTTTAATACCTAACTAAACTAAAATTTTTAAATAAACTTTTCTTATTTCTATAAGGCCCTTTAAACGCACTTTGGTTTAACATTGTTAAACCAAAGAAATGCAGACAATAATATGCGTGCAGATCAATTGCTAAATATTCTATGTTAACATCGCACGACGGCAAGAACTCAACACTAAAGACTCGTTCCCACCGAGGCGTGAAGCTTTGAAGATTCACGCGGCAGGCAAGAATTCTTTCGACCCCCTACACAGCGAAACGTCGGAAATCGCTTTATGCCTTGTGAAGTTCCGCTTGGAGTAGAAAGTGGGTGAACTCGAAGAGCTGATTCCAAACCGGTTTCAAGCGAACGTCGTGAGGGTAGTGATGGGTCAGCTCGTCTCGCTTCTCGCGTGCCCACTAAGGCGAGAAGATGTAAGCGAAAAAATTTGACCAATCACTAGCCTCTCCGCGGTCGCCTGAAACCGGTTTGCAATGCACCGCTCCGAGTTGGCCAACTTTCAACTGGAAGCGGTTTTTCACTAGGCGTAATGCTATTTCTGACGTTTCGCTGTGAAGGGGTCGAAAGAATTTTGTCGCTTGCCTCTTGAATCTTCACGTCTCTCGCCTCGGTAGGAATTAGCCCCACAAATAGCCAAAAATGGTGTCCAGTGTTCCGGAAAACTTATTAACATACGTTTGGTCTCCAAACATTTGATTCAAAAAAAAAAAATTGTTGTAATATCGTGCTAATTTGTGAGTCTTAGTTAGCCCTCCATGATGTAATATTTAAACATCTCCACCAGACTTTAAAATAGCAACGTCAGCAAAATCTGAAAAGTCTTAAAATTGCTTTTAATTTTTTGTGTGTAAATTTTGGAAATATTTATTTTCACTCTTCCTACTGAGTTGTCGAAAATTCAGCCCATTATTTGCGACTTGCCATCTGGCGGTAAGCTGGCAAAAATTCAAAATATTATTAATAAATAAATGGAATTAATAAATTGTATCCCAATGTAAAACAGAGTTTATGAATGCCCATCTATTTGCATTGTACTTCCGCCCTTTTTAATTCTTTCTTTAACAGTAGTTGCTTACTTTTACTTATAACATTCAATAATTTTAGTAGAATTATTTAACAATATAACTTGCCAATTTAAATTATGTTGATGTAGTGAATTAAAAAAAATCGAAGCCGAAATGTAGGATGCATTTTAAAACTTACGTGTGAATAAAAATTTGTAATAAAATCTTAATTGAAAATGCTTGTATAATGTAGATTCCTGTCTTCCCCTACAGAGTATTCAACTCGCTTATTGCAAAAGGCCTGTTTAACGTGACTTACAGTTTTATAGTCAAATCAACTGGTTACAAATAGTACGTTAAAAGCGAGGGGCAACATTTAACTTTTCTTGACAGTTACGAACGTTGTTAATGCAATTGGAATGGGAGAGAATGCCAAAAATAATTTCATAAATTAAATTTTCTTTTTTCCCCGTTTGAAAGTAGAAAAGCCTGCCGGCTACAGTAGAGATGAAATCAAATGTTCAATAGGATATGCTGTGCTATCCAAGAGCGAGAGAGAAGGTATTAAATTAGAGGGCTCAAAAAAACTTTAATAAAAAGTAGATTTTATTTCTAAAAATAGTTTTCTTTGTATTAAAATTTTCAATAGTGTTGCACACTAAAGATGATCTGCTATATTTATGGATTCATTTGTGACATTAGAAGTGTTGAATGCCCGCTCACAAAACTCCGCGTCATTTAGCTTTGTTTTTATGTATTGAACAGAATTTCCGAAATGCAGATTTTACTCGGCGTTAGTTAGGGTAGAAGCAGATTTCGTATTCGGGTCTCTTTCATAAATTATGTTAAGAATTCAAGAATTAAGTTGTGTTATGTGAAGATCGTCATAATTAAATTATAACAGGAATTAAGATATATCATTTCACTTAAAAAAATTCACGCATTCATGTTGTGTTTATTCAAGAAGTCCCAATCTTGCCATCTACTTGAGTTGCTGTTGGTTCAACAGGGAGGTAAAAGAAGTTTTTTTCTTTTCATCCGATGCATAATAGTGAAATGTTTGAGTTATAAAAACTCTATTTTAAATTGTAGCCCTGATGTTTTAATTTTCTCTGGGATGCAATGGGATCTCAAACTGTTTACCTTTGCGATCCTTCAACAAGAAAAAAATTTTGCCATGTTTCGCAGTTAATTTTTATCATATCATGTAAAACAACTAATTTGTGCAAATAACGCAACTAAACTGTGTAGACAATCCCCGAAGAACAAAATTTCTCCCTGTAAGAATAATTAGACACATATAGTCACAAGTAAAAATGTTAGAAATATTATTAGACACTACTAGTAAGAATGTTACACTATTAGACACTACTAGTAAGAATGTTACACTATTAGACACTATTAGTAAAAATGTTACACTATTAGACACTACTAGTAAAAATGTTACACTATTAGACACTACTAGTAAAAATGTTACACTATTAGACACTACTAGTAAAAATGTTACACTATTAGACACTACTAGTAAGAATGTTACACTATTAGACACTACTAGTAAGAATGTTACACTATTAGACACTACTAGTAAGAATGTTACACTATTAGACACTACTAGTAAGAATGTTACACTATTAGACACTACTAGTAAGAATGTTACACTATTAGACACTAATAGTAAGAATGTTACACTATTAGACGCTAATAGTAAGAATGTTACACTATTAGACGCTACTAGTAAGAATGTTACACTATTAGACACTACTAGTAAGAATGTTACACTGTTAGACACTACTAATAAGAATGTTACACTATTAGACACTAATAGTAAGAATGTTACACTGTTAGACACTACTAGTAAGAATGTTACACTGTTAGACACTACTAATAAGAATGTTACACTGTTAGACACTACTAGTAAGAATGTTACACTATTAGACGCTACTAGTAAGAATCTTAGACACTATTAGACGCTGCTAGTAAGAATCTTAGACACTATTAGACGCTGCTAGTAAGAATGTTACACTATTAGACACTACTAGTAAGAATGTTACACTATTAGACGTTACTAGTAAGAATCTTAGACACTATTAGACGCTGCTAGTAAGAATCTTAGACACTATTAGACACTACTAGTAAGAATGTTACACTATTAGACGCTACTAGTAAGAATGTTACACTATTAGACGCTACTTGTAAAAATGTTACACTATTAGACACTACTTGTAAAAATGTTACACTATTAGACGCTACTAGTAAGAATGTTACACTATTAGACGCTACTAGTAAGAATGTTACACTATTAGACGCTACTAGTAAGAATGTTACACTATTAGACGCTACTAGTAAGAATCTTAGACACTATTAGACGCTACTAGTAAGAATCTTAGACACTATTAGAGGCTACTAGTTAGAATGCCAGACGCTATTAGTGCAACTTCGTAGCAACCAAAGCTAAAAACACTCATGATGTTTTGCGAATTGTTCACGTTGCTATTGGATTGTTATCTTGTGTGGCGCCCACAATGTGAGAACCGCTGGGGATTTCGGCACTCCAACTGCGGCTGAGAACAAAATATGCAGATCTTAATAGGACTGCATTGCATCCAATTCTCACGTCTTCCTGAATAGATAAGTGGGAGCTTGAAAATTTCATGAGCATTTCAGAACTGGAGGAAGGAAAAGCTGTGGTCGAGTGAGCGGCCCAAATGGAAACGTAATCGGAAATTCCACTTCCTTCCGTTCGCTTGATGCTCTGCGCTATCTTCCAATTGTTCGGGAGCTCAATCGATGGCCGGCCTTGAAAGTGACCACCACAAAAGTGAGCACTCGTGATGGCTTTGTTGGGAGATGTGCTGACTTTTGGGAAAGCATGGGTTTTCACATTCGTTCGGCGAAGGATCGGGGGGAAAAACTCTTGAAATTAGCTCGTTTATACACATGTCATTTATTCGTGTATGAGAAATAAACAGCATTGCTTGATAAAAAGCAAGTAATATAAAAAAAAAAAATTTAAGTCAATTCCTACTTTTTTTTCGCAGAAAGTCCTTTATAAATAGTGTTTGTTCATTTTTTTAAGTTTACCTGGCGCTATCTATTGGTGGATATATGCAACTTAAATTTTAAAAAACTAAAATGAATAATTATATTTAATGAATGAATTAACATTTGAAAAAACTTTATTAACATCCAGTGTCATCCACTACAAGTTCAAAAAAATGCATTTGAATTTGATTAGATGAATAAAAAGTATTTTATTAGCGATTGAAAATTTGAACAAGGTATATAGAGGGAGAGTGTGAACTAATAGAAGGAATTGAAAAAAAAAGCAATTAAAGAGTTGAATGCATGATATTTGTCTCTTGTAGTTCAATGAAATGAGTAATTTAGTATTTTTTTACTTTTGTAGTACAATGAAATGAGTGTTTTCTGATTTCATGAGACTGAAAAAATAAGTGTTTCAATTACTGCATGAGACTTTTTTGCAGTGTTTTTGTATTTGTTAGATCCTACTCACGTGTGAAGAATCAAAACAAATTGTTTTTTGTTGCGATTTTTATTTTATACATTCATGCTTGACAATACTGGTTTATAATTATAAGGTTAATACTTCCAATAGTTATTTCTTGTTAATTGTTAATACTTCCAATAGAATCGTACATTTGAATTCTTTGTTTATCAAGAACCCTTTTAACTTGAAATCTATTACAGACTAACTAAATGAAATCTTTGAAATAAATTTTAAAATCAGTGAAGAAAATAATATTTTTCAGACAATTAAATCTTTATTCTTTAACAAGCCAATGCTGTGTTCTGCTTCTTGTCTTAATCTTTCATGAAAATCCGTCATTTTTGTAGCTTATTAGTTTTATTTTTGAAATGGAAGGACCTATGAGGGTCACATAGAGGTTTAATTTATTATTTATTCATTAATCACGATTTTTCACTATTTATGAATCACTAATCACACCTATTTTTTTAATCACAATTGAGTAGTTACAGAAAAGTTTAATCAGAAAAATATTTGATATTAATGACTGCCAGCATCAGCGAATTGGATTATGTCTCGGGTATTTAGCCCTCCCCTGACGATTCTCAACTTATGGGTTTTACTTCTTAATCAAAAGTACCTCTGAAATTTCGTTGTATACTTTTTTTCCGATAAAGTTGTTGGCAAGTTTCTTGTCAGGATTAAAAATGTATGTGTTGCTGTGACATGTAACTATGAAAACCATTCTTATGCGAACGCCATTTTCTTACCCTTTTGGTCTTCTTCATGTAGGGTGTATAGATGTGCATGTGATATATATTATATAATTATTTGTATAATGTAGTGATATGTCTATACATTATGTGTGTAAAATTCTAGTAAATCGGCGTATAAAATTAACTCAAGGATTCTCTTTTTTAGTTAGAGGTTAACAAAAACAAATATTCATATGGATTCGTATGTATCTGTAATATTGTATGTAGCTGTATCCTAATCATTAGCATGAGTTATCCAAAAGAGTTTCATAGAATGGATCAGACGGCTTTACTTAAGAATACAATTGCATAAGAATACGAAGAACTGCCACGTCCTTTGCTTTCGGATGTGTCAAAATGAGTAGAAAAAGCCAAGTGAATGGGTTTTCATTTTTAAGAGCTATTTCAGTTTTAAAAAAAATAGACTTTTCTATGTAAACAGATGAGTTAGTGGGTCGAAAAGTAGCCTACAAGATATCTGGTTGAGGATAACGCATCATTCAAGGATACTCGAGGGTGATACATTCGAAACTCGCATTCCTCAGCTGCATTTTGGGGATTTTCTGGTTTCTCTACGATAAATACGGTTCTCAATTGCGGGGCCTTTGGGAGCTCTGCAGGAATTTCTCCATACATTTGCGGCGTAGAAAGGTTTAGTTTAGTTTGTCCCTCTACGGTCATCTTGTGCACACTTTGGGCTAAACAGATCGAGACCTATAGTTTAAAGTGGACTTCAAACCACTCACAAACATTCATGCCATCGCCAGGATTCGAACCTGGAGGCTGGGATACCGAAAGCCAGAAAGCTAGCCAATTGGCCAACAGGTCGCGTACACAGGAGAGCTTCATCGATTTACGAAATGCATAAAGATAAAAGCTCTTTTTCCCCATGAATCTCTTTTTTTCTTAGCCACTGCTTATCCAAAAATAAGAAAACACCTTTTTAATGAATTAAAACAGATTTTTAAATTACAAAACAGAATTGACTTCCTTAGGGCTTAAATGAAATGCAATCAGTCGATTGGTTTTCAAACTTTTTTTAAGGTTTTGTCTTTCTCTTTACACAAAATGGTATCGATCCTTGCTTTTTCAATGGCTTTTTGTAATTAAATACGATAACTTGAACTTTTGATGCAGTTTATTTTAGCTTTATAAGAGATTTTGCAAATATATATATATATATACCTTATTGTTTTTCAGCAAGACAGTCGGCTGAACGAAATGTTAACTATAACAAACTTTGAATTTCTTTCATCGGAAAACAGATGAAGCAGGGCATTTAAACATTGCTCTGTTAATCAGTCTTTAAGAATGTGTCTTCAAAACAGGCTGCTGTTCTGCTTGTTCGCATTTTAAATTTACAAGGTATAGCCAAATAAAAATATGTTTTCGTAATAAGAACTTTGTTCTGAAAGAATTCGCGTTCTTTGGAATCTTTTAAAATCGAAAATTCCATAACAGTCGTAGAGTATTTATTTGAAAAAAAAATTGATGTGTAAATTAAACATAGAATTTCTAAAATTCCTCCTTGTTAAATTTCGTAAATTTTCTAATTGATTAATTGTGAATCATTGTTTAAACAGAACAAGTGAGTGTTGGTATAGTCCAGCGATGGGCAAACTCCGGCCCGCCGGAAAATTCTATCCGGCCCGCGGATAGAATTTTAATTTGCCGGCTCGAGACAAATTAAAAGAAATATATATTTATATTCTATATATCCATCTCCTTTTCTACTTTGATTAAATATTATTTTCTTCCCTTTTTTCAAAAGACTGATGATCTTTCTACTTTCTCTATTTTTGTTCTACAAAGCATAAATCGACGGAAATAGCAACCACAGACAGTTTTCAATCGGTAAAGTGTTTCAAAGGTTTTAAAGATTTCAATCGATTAGTTCTTTGTTAGTTATAGCTGTAGATTAGTAAAGTTTTGCAAATCATTATCGAAAGTAAGTTTCCCAAATTTAATATCTCACGGCCAGAAAATAAGTGCTATGTTTGCTTCATCTTATATATATGAACAAGTGTTTTCAACTATGAACCTTATAAAGAACCATTTCAGAAGTAGACTGACATATGAGCATTCAGCCTCGTTCCTTAGAATCAGTCCATCTTCCTCCGAACCTCACTATAAGGAACTTTTAAAAATGAAATCACACTTTCATTCATCTCATCAACACATATAAATTGTAATACTTGTATAGTGTTTTTAAAATTTTAGAAAAATTTATCACGGCCCGTCAAACACTTTTTTTTTTCCCCCGAATTTTGGCCTGCGACCGAAAAGGTTTGGCCATCCCTGCCATAGTCCAAAAGAGAGTGTGGACCAGAAGATTCCGTTGGTGTTTTAGGGAACTATCGATTCAGCCTGCAAGGGCCCCGACTTCACGGAGCCTGCAAGGGATGGGGCGTGGGGGGACACTTCCCCCCCCCCATCCCAACCAGGCGATAATTGGCACGGGCGAAATGCTCTTGATCCTTATTGCTGGCTGAAGAAGCCTCTTCAGTTTTAGCAGCCGACAATAACCAAAAAAAAAAAAGAAAAAAAAGATACGTTATCGTCTGGAATGTTTTCTTTAATGAAACTATAAGTAAATCAGAACATTAAACAATAACGCATCATCTCAGAACTAACGCATTAAATCAATTATTACTTCTTCATAAAACAAGTAACATAAAAAAAAATTTAAAGTCAATTCCTACATTTTTTTCACTCTATTGCAGAAAATCCTTTTTAAATAATTTTCATTTTTTCAAGTATATCGGGCGCCATCTATGGGTAGATGCATGCAACTTAAATCTAAAAAAAACTAAAATTAAGGAATTGAATTTAATGAATGAATGAATTAATATTTGAAAAAACTGTATCAACATCCAGTGTCATCCACTGCAAGTTCAAAAAAAATATTTGAACTCGAGTGGGTGAATAAAAAGTATTTTATGGACGATTGAAAATGTGAACAAGATATAGAGAGGGAGAGTGGGAGCTAATAGAAGGAATTGAATAATTTGGAAGGACATTGTAATGTAACACATTTTAATTATTCTAATTTTCGTATTCGCTCATAATTATTTTCCTGATTGGTAAGTTTATTTCAGATATAAAATCAAAAAACTCTTAGGATTCTTATCACATTGATGTATTTTCTTTCTATCTTGCTTCTATAATGTCAAATGTTATTTTATAGTAAGGTAAGCGAGTCATTGCAGTCAGAAACAAGATAAGATGCCGTTTGTGACAATGTGTGTAACTGATACACAGGTTGCCTGGTGGGAGTTTTCCGGGTTTTTTCTCGTGCGACGTAAATACTAGGCAATTATCGCTTGAGTTTTTACTAGAAGGCAACGGCCTTACCTTCATTTATAGGCATGCAAACGTGGATTTTTTTTTATTAAAGTTTCAATAAATTACAAAAAAAAAAAAAAAAAAAAAGATGCAGTTCTTCTTTAATTTTTATTTTCAATAGCAATTTTTATTTTTACCTGCCTAGGTAAATGACCACTGTTAAAAATAAAAAAAATAGGTAATTTACCTAGAACCCTTCCTTATATACGTATGTCATATTTTTTATATTTTAAAAGCATCACGAGTAAATTAGCTTAAATAGTTGAAAATAATAGTTTAGCATATCTTGTTTGTAATTTTAAAACACGAATTTATTCGATAGATTAGTAATATAATAGTGCCCGCATCGGGCATTTTTTGCCAACAATCTTCGCCTTTGGTTAACGGTACTCTACGATGTTAGCTTAAAGGGAAAAAAAAGGCCTACTATCACACAGCGATTTTCAAAAGAAATTCTTCGATCGTTTAATCGATGGGTAGAAGCTCTAAAATAACTTTTATTTGGCGCCCTTACGATTCAGACTAACCGAGATCTATGAAAAGTGTATATCACAAAAAGTATTGCCATTATATATATATATATATATATGTATGTACTGTAGAGTTAAGTGGAATCCTTGATAAGTCGAAAACCTCCACAACTCGAAAAAGATTTTTGTTCCCTTCCCTTTAAGCCCTAAAACTTCCATTTCAAGCCAAAATTTCAACACTCTATGAGTCAATAATCCCCACAAGCCATTTTGGTATATATTTTCCCTCCCTAACTCGGAAAAGAAGATTGAACTGTATCCCCAGCATTAGCAGTGTTTGATTTTACAACTTTTTATACAACTATAGATAGAGAGCGATCGAAATGTCGAAAGCAAAAAAATAAATAACCAATAATGACTGACTTTTTTAATACATAATATTTTTAATTTTAAGGTTGTTTCGGAATTATTTTGATTTTTTATTGTAGTACATAATATAGCTTTTAAGTTGGAAACAAACATGTTTATTACCTCTGTAACTTGAATTAACTCAAAATAAGTTAGAAAGAATCTAAACCTCTACAAGTCGAATAGTTTCCTACAAAATCCGCGTAAGTCGAAAACTCTAACTCGAATTATTTGGCGTGTCCCTTGAAGTTCGACTTATAGAGGTTCTACTGTAATAAATTTAACTTACTTGACAAGCACAAGACAACTGAAAAACCCATAATATAATTTTCATTATTAATGTGGCCTCTTGCAAAACATTTTTATTTATCCTTAACTTTATATCAGGCATGTTCCTAAGAAAGCTCATACCTATGTAGGGACGTTCATCGCATTTTAGAACTTTCTTTCATTTTTGTGCCTTCTGTTTTATTAAATTCCAACGTTTCATTGACATGACATTTTTAATTAAACAAGTAATATAAAAAAAAATTAAGTAAATTCTTATTTTTTTTGCACTCTATTGCGGAAAACTCCTTTACAAATAAAGTTGAAATTTTCCACATACATCTGGCGCCATCTATTATTAGATACATGCAGCTTAAATCTGAAAAAAACTAAAATTAATTAATTCAATTTAATTAATGGATTAATATTTGAAAAAAATGTATTAGCATCCAGTGTCATCCACTACAAATTAAAAAAAAATGCATTTGAACTCGAGTGGAGTTATGAACGATTGAAAATTTCAGTCGCCCGGCTAGCTCAGTCGGTACAGCACGAGACTCTTTATCTCGGGGTCGTGGGTACAAGCCCACGTTGGGCGGTATTTACTTTTTTGGCCGAGTAGCTACTGATGGCCGAGTAGCTGGCGGTATTTACTGATGGCCGAGTAGCTGGCGGTATTTACTGATGGCCGAGTGGCTAGCTCTCTGTCACTCGGTACCACAGATATCAGGTTCAAATCCCGGCGTTGCCATGGGTGTTTGTAGTGGTTCGGAATCCACTTTAAACCGTAGGTCCTGGTCTAACAGGATCGTAGAGCGTTGCGGGGGCATTGTAACTCCGCGTCCGTAGCTTATCGTGAAGTTACATGCTCCCTCTGGGTAGTGAAATGTGTGTAACGTCTGTGCAGTCCTTATGGCTTAAACAGATCGCGGTCTATTTGCCAGCTGCATTAGGCAAAAAAAAATTAAAAATGTGAACAAGATATATATAGGGAGAGTGTGAACTAATAGAAGGGATTGAAAAATCATGATGGAAAACTACACAACGCATATGGCAGTTCAGTTTTTGGTCATGCATTTAATATATAATTGAGAACATCTCAGTCGACGTAATTCGTAAATGATCCATTCCATTTGCATTTTAACAGTGTACGAACTTTTATCGCCTGGATCCAGAAGGACACGTTCATTGTCGGCAAGGGGGGGAGGATGGAAAAGGAAAGTGCAGAAGGACGTGAGCCGAATCCGAGAGCTAGCCGAATGAACCCGAAAGGAATTCTGAAAGGGTATTTTGGAGAAGTCTATCCGTTTTTATTTTGTTTCGAAACGACGAGAAAGTATTGCATTGAGTCTCCGCTTCATCCACGGTTATTCCATTTATCCCCATTTTTCATTCGTGACTGTTGACAAATGTAATATTTGAAGGCGGCCTTTGATAAAGTGGAGAAAGGTGGGATAGACACAATTTCATCCATTTTTCTTGTTTAGCTTTATATTCTAACCAAATAATAAGAATTAAAACCGTCCCCAAACGTCAAATCCGTGGTCCTTCAATTAAAAAACTTTAAATGTAAATAGCACCTCAGTATTACAGTATGTACCACTGTGTTCAAAAACACAGTAGCACATAGATTGGTACCGAAAACACTGAATGCACCAGCTCACACTGCCTTGATTCCTCGTGACTTTTTCGCCAAAAATGAAACCCCTAGCGTTCCATAACCCCCGTATTCAGCTGATTTAGCATCTTGTTACTTATGGCTGTTCCTTAAACTCAAAAGACCACTGCGGGGACACCGCTTTGAGTCGATTGAAGAGACATTTCAAAAATCGCCGGAATCAGTTTTAGCATCTCACAAAACCAAGCGTAACTCAAGCACTAATGAATAATTCGACGTGAAATTTCACACAGACGTAAAGGACAGTGCCAACAACCTAAAAAAGAAAATAAATTGAAATACCATATGCCCATATATGACACGGCAGTACCTCGTAAATAGCAGCTCAACTCGGACTCCCGTGGCAACGTGTGCAGCTAGCCTGTAGGTAGGCGCGAGTTCTTATCAACTGGTAGTAATCACAGTAATCCATTGTAATCACAGAGTAGTAGTAAAATAGAGCACCTTCCCCTATTCTAAAGGAACAGAAAGTTGGGTCAAACGTCTTCCATGCTTTATGTACTAGAGTGGGTGCTGTATTATCGCTCTAGGACAGGGATGGGCCAACTCCGCCCCCCTCCCCCGGAAGGTTCTATCCTGCCCGCGGATAGAATTTTAATTTGCTAGTGCGAAAAAAATTAAAAGAAATATATATTTATATATCCATCTCCTTTTCTACTTTGATGGAATATTATTTTTTTCTTCCTTTTTTCCAAAGAACTGATGATCTTTTTACTTTCTCTATTTTTGTTCTACAAAACATAAATTGACGGAAATAGCAACCACCGACAGCTTTCAATGGGTAAAGTGTTAAAAGCGGAAGTTCTTTATTAGTTATAGCTGTTTACAAATCATTATCGAAAGTAAGTTTCCCACATTTAATATCTCACGCCCAGAAAATGAGTGCTGTGTTTGCTTCATCTTATATATGTGAACAAGTGTTTTCAACTACGAACCTTAGAAAGAATTATTTCAGAAGTAGAATGACAGACGAGCGTTCAGCTTCGTTCCTTAGAATCTCACTATAAGGAACTTCTAAAACTTAAACACAATTTCATTCATCTCATTAACATATTTAAATTGTAATTATTGTATATTGTTTTTAACATTTTAGAAAAAATTTTCTTCTTCCGCAAAACATTTTTTTTCTTTCAATTTTTGGCCCGCGACCGAAAAGGTTTGCCCATCCCTTATTCTAAAGGAACAGAGCGTCCTTTTTCGTACTAGAGTGGGTGCTGTGTCGTCGCTCTAGGAGAATGCGTTTCTTTTCACTGAGAGCATTTATTTAGCATATTTCAACATGTTGCGAAGGGATTGTGAGCATTCTGAGAAATTCATCTTCTCAAGTCCTACGTTTATTGAACTATGTGCTTACTCGAGGTAAATATATTCAAGGAATGTTATAACTCAGATCACTTTGTACGAAATATAAGGCAACATTACAAAAAGATTATTATATTATTATTACGTTATATTTCATTCATTATTACATTATATTTCATTTTTTAATGATTTTGGTGGAAAAATTTATTACTTGAATATAAATGCCAAATATTTAGAAAAATATAAAATTTATTTTCAACTAAAATAAAGAACCCTTTATTTTGAAAATCGCTGTAGGATGGTAGAGATTTTTTTCTCCCTTCGCGACAGTACCAGAGGCTGGCAAAGGGCAGCAGTAAAAAGTGTTGCCAAATATCGCCAGGCTATCATTGTATGTGTTAAACGACAAATTAAAAGTCACGTGAGAATTTTGTTTGCCCAAAATTTGCAACCTTGATTCGTTCTCTATTATTTCACGGGCTCGAATCCTCACCAGGGCCGGTTTTTCCTATAGGTTAACTAGGCTCAGCTTAGGGCCTTAAGATCAAGAGGGGCCTACATTCAAATTGTTAACAAAATTAGAATGACACTATTCTAAAAACAGTCAACACTGAATAGAAAATAAGGAGACATCTACACATATGACTCATAAACAAACATAAAAATGTATTGGTTAAGATCAACGCGTTCGGCTCATTGGGTCTGTTCGTTTGTATAGACTAGATTGCACCAGAGTAGAGTTCATACTATTGCTATGGCAAATATTGACGCGTCTTTTTATTATCTCGTGTATTTGGCGTGTATTTCATTATCTCTCGTGTCATTTACACACATAAAAATGGGAGGTGAAAGGGCCTCATAAGTGGAATAGCCTAGGGCCTCTTTTAAGCTAAATCCGGTCCTGATTCTGGCGAGGACATGTGTGTTTGTGAATGGCTCGGAATCCACTTTAAACTGTAGGTTCCGGTCTAATTAGCTTAAAGTGTGCACAAGATGACCGTATGGGCCTGAATGGTCGAGTCGCTTGCTCTCTGGCGCTCGGTACCACAGATTCGAGTCCCGGTGGGGCCATGGATGTTTGTAGTGGTTCATATTTCACTTTAAGCCGTACGTCCCAGTCTCATATGACTGTAAGAGCCTCACGGAGCAAAAGTCAGACTTCTACCTACGGGTGTTCCATCACAACAGAAGCTGCCCCCTTTCCCTCCATCCATGAGGAGATCACTCATGGGATGTCCGTCCCGCACTGCAAGACATTGAGGATTAGTCAACAACAACATGAGGATTCTGTTGGCCCAATACTGGCAACCCCGATTCGCGCTCTATTATTTCACGGGTTCGAATCTTGACGATGACATGGATGTTTGTGAGTGGTTCGGAATCCACTTTAAACTGTAGGTCCGGTCTAATTAGCCTAAAGTGTACCCAAGATGACCGCAGAAGGACGAACCAAACTGACACAAACCAAACTATTATTACACGATTCTATGTTCCTCTTCCCCCCCCCCCAAAAAAAAGCGAACAGAATATTTTGGGTTATTGTTCGGATTAGAAATCAAGGATCACCTGGCAACGTGTGGGAATCGATGTCTGAAACTCTATCGTCTGCGCCAGGGATGGGCAAACTTTTTCGGTCGCGGGCCAAAAATCGAAGAAAAAAATGTTTAGCGGGCCAAGATAAATTTTTCTAAAATTTTAAGAATAATATTTATAATGTTAATAACAAATTATTATTACCATGATATTTACAATATTATCAATCAATAATATATATACTTTATTTTTGAAATATTTTTCGAATAACCCAAACAAGCACTAGCTACGCTATACTTTTAATAATTTCCCCATTATTCTCAATGATGCTATACGTCCGCAATCTTTCCATGCGCAATCAATAATATTAGAACTCGCGCCAAAAGAAAAAGCCTCTGGCTGGAGCTTAAATTGCGCAGTCTGCCACACGTGAGGTCTAATTCACCTATATTGGATTCCCATATGTCTGCTCCCAGAGAAAGAGATAACGCTTGTTGGCGGCAATCTTCAGCTGTAAGTAACAAATAACTTCCGCTTTTAACACTTTACCGATTGAAAGCTGTCTGTGCTTGCTGTTTTCGTAGATTATGTTTTGTACACCAAAAGTAGAGAAAGTAAAAAAATCGTCAGTCCTTTGATTAAATATTTTTTTTTTCTTCCTTTTTTTCAAAGTAGAAAAGGACATGCATACATAATATATAAATATATATTTCTCTTAATTTGCCATGGACCGGCAAATTAAAATTCTATCCGCTGATCGGACAGAACCTTCCGGTGGGCCGGAGTAGGCCCGCGGGCCGTAATTTGCCCATCCCTGGTCTGTGCGGAGGGGGTCAAGCGCTGAGTATCCGAGATGAAGTATGAGGCGGAGGGAACGTCGTCTTGGGAAAACAACCCCGTTGACCTTTCTCACTGCAATAATCGTCTTCGCAGCACCCATTGGCGGATAAGAATGGCATCGTAAATCCTATCTCCGTATTAATTGAGTGCGCATCGTTCTTCCACGAAACCGATGACGTAGGGAAAAGTTTCTTCGATTGCCCCTTAATTAACTGTAAACGAATGACCCACTCATTAGGGATGGGAGAGGCTATTTCTCAGCAAGGGTGGTGTGGAGGTCACGTTATTTTGAACTAAGTTTTTTTTTTTTCTTTAACAAAGTATTAGTTTAAGTGAGTTCCAACACGTTGTTCATGAGATTTTTTTTTTTAATTCTGACATTAGATTTCCTATATATGAGGGGTCGGGCAAAAAATGTCCAGCTTTCTGAGTTTCCTACTATTAGCTCACACACACACACACACACACACACACACATATATATATATATATATATATATATATATATATAATCTTGTTCAAATTTCCAGTCGCTTATAAAATACTTTTTATTCATCCACTCGAGTTCAAATGCATTTTTTTTGAACCTGTAGTGGATGACACTCGATGTTAATACAGTTTTCTCAAATATTAGTTCAGTAATTAAATTTAATTAATTTTAGTTTTTTTTTTTCAATTTAAGTTGCATATATCTACCAATAGATGACCCCAGATAAACTTAATAAAAATGAATGAAAATTATTTATAAAGGACTTTTCTGCAAATATAATGTAAAAAAAGTAGGAATTGACTTTAATTTTTTTTATATATATTGCTTGTTTTTTACTGATTTCCAACTCTTTTCTGTTATTTTATATGCTATGATATGTGTACAACGCATGAATATGGAATAATTTGTGCTATAGTTTTTTCACACCAATTTATTTCTTATAACTATTAAGATACAGTACTTGCATTCAATTGAAAAGCATTCTTGTACTCTCCATTCGCATGTACAAAATGCATAAATTGTATAAATATAACAGTATCGAATGATTAGATAGCAAGGTATGTATTACGGAATGGACAAAGACAAGCAAAAGAAAAATATTGTCTCTGTGTGGCACCTTAAGTTTTGTTTTCTCTTAATTATAGAATAGCTTCAATAAGATATTCTTTCCTCAATGATACAAGAGAGCTTTTGATAGGTCTCAATGCCCAGATGATTTGTTGTCGACTGCTAGCATCTGGTTGTGTCAGATAGTTTTGTGCTGTAGGTGTCTGGTGGATGGAAAACTCCAATCTCTTTATATTATTTCTTTTTTTACAATATTAACAATACTTTAATACACAAGGGTGTAACCTGTACCTCCTCTATAATATCAATTCTTTTGTATACTTAAAAATCGTAAACACATCACATAAGGTCCCTGTTACCTACTCAGACGCACCTATCGTTCTGCCTCGTCATCTCCAAATCTAATCGCTCGTACTTACCAGTTCGCACAGTGGCGACCTCTCACGTCTATCTAATTATAGTTAAAACTATATGAACAATTTATAAAACAACCTGGAGTCCCATTTCTAAAACTACTCCTGAATGCTCGACTCCCTTGACAATGTCCTCCCTTTATACGCCAGGTGTGGATTGCTCAAGACTTAAAGAAGGAACAACGAAGCGCACCGATGTTAAAAAAAGTTAATCTAATTAATATCATAACTTAAAGTCATTATCAGCAACTCTCGACTCCGATTCCCCATCGCTGATAATGACTTTAAGTTATGATATTAATTAGATTAACTTCTTTTAACATCGGTGCGCTTCGTTGTTCCTTCTTTAAGTCTCGAGCAATCCAAACCTGGCGTATAAAGGGAGGACATTGTCAAGTGCCGCTGCTTACCAAGTCTGTTCAGGTCAATTAAAATATCTAGACATCTAACTACAATAGATCTATTGTACGGTGTTTATTGCCGAACTATTATGCATTAAACTTTCATTAGACTGGATGAATGAGCAGAATGGTTCCAATTCAAAATGTGTCATCTGTACGGATTCGCTTTCGTCTTCAGAATCATTGAAAAACATTGCATCGTACAGCAGTAGTATCGTTTATGCTTAAAAAAAATCTCATCTGTACTGAACGTTCTTTTTTTTTTTAAATTCAGCTGGCAAATAGGCCGTGATCTTTTATGCCATAAGGGCTGCACCGACGTTACTCACTTTGCACTACTCGGGGGGCGCGTGTAACTTGAAGATAAGCCACGGACGCGGAGTTACAATGCCCCCGCAACGCTCTACGATCCTGTTAGACCGGGACCTACGGTTTAAAGTGGATTCCGAACCACTGCAAACACCCATGGCAATGCCGGGATTTGAACCCGAAACATTTGGTACCGAGCACCAGAGCGCTAGCCACTCGGCCATCAGGCCCCAGTACTGAACAAACTATAACCGAATTTTTTTGCATTTGGTCAAATAGGAATATTCTGCAATGAAAGAAGCTTATTTTAAAATACACTCAATGATAAGGCCAATGATAAGTGGAATTCATTCTGCATAGGATCATTGCCTCTCTCACAAAGAAGTGCTTTCCCTCTTAGCCCGTCATTTTTTCAATTCCTTCTATTAGCTCACACTCTCCCTATACATATATCTTGTTCACATTTTCAATCCTTCATGAAACACTTTTTATTCATCCACTCAATTTGAAATACATTTATTTTTAAACTTCTGGTGGATGGCACTGGACGTTAATACACTTTTTTCAAATATTAATTAATTCATTAAATTAAATTCATTAATTTTAGGTTGTTTTTTTTATATTTAAGTTGCTTATATCTACCGAAAGATGGCGCCAGATAAACTTATAAAGAATGAATGAAAATGATTTATAAAGGACTCTCAGCAATAGAGTGAAAAAAAAGTAGGAATTGACTTTAAAAAAAAATTATATTACTTGTTTTTACTCATTTCAGAATCACTCATGAATTGAACATGGCTATTTTAACTCCCATTTAAACGGACGTGAAGAATGTTCAACTGATCTTTGAAACTTCAATGTATTCGCATTTTTTTAGCTGCTCCAGGCTTGAGCATCTAGAAACATTTTAACGAAGAAATTGCACTCCAAAAAGTTAAATGGCCACTAAACTTTTATCAATTTGTTAATAAGAAGTCTCCTTTTACAGCCATTTTGTAATTTTGTTTATTCTAATTCTTATAATTCTTAAATCTCTTCTCTATGTGTCTTTTATTTTTTTTTTTCCTGTAATGGCACGTGTACTTTTAAATTTTCTATTTATGTGAAGTATTCTATTTATTTATTTTTCTATTTATTCTTTGTCAATTATTTCTGTAATCCTCGCGTGATAGTTTGTGGTACACGAGGATTTTTTGTAGATTTCAATGAAATAATAATAAAACAAGTAATATAAAAAAAAATTTTACAGTCAATTCCTATTTTTTTTTTTTTTTTTTTGTCACTATAATGCAGAAAGTCCTTTATAAATAATTTTCATTCATTTTTTAAAGTTTAACCTGCGTCATCTATTGGTAGATGCGTGCAACTTAAATCTAACAACTTAAATCTAAAAAAATAACTAAAATGAATGAATTAAATTGAATGAATGAATGAATATTTGAAAAGACTGCACTAACATCCAGTGTCATGCACTACAGGTTCAAAAAAGAAATGTATTTGAACTTGAAAGGATGAATAAAAAAGTATTTTCTGAACGATTGAAAATGTGAACAAGATATATATATAGGGAGCTAATAGAAGGAATTGAACAATAAAGAAGTAGTTTGGGAAAGCAATGCAATGAGTACAGAATCCTTTTTGATTGTCTTTGTTCTTAAAAAATTCTGCAATTCTGTTCGTTTCTCGATTAAAACAGCATTCTCTTCTCTTCTCTAGTATTTAACAGAATCCCTTCAAGAAATAAATGCTTTTGAAACCTCCATGATTTTTGATTATAATTCTAGGGGTACACATCTAAATTCAAATTATGTGCCTGAATGATAAAATGGACCCCTCACTGATTAGGTTTTATGGTTAGAATATTTTTTTAAGATTTTTACCTTATTAGTTAGAAAGGATAAGACGATAAAACAACTTTTAATTAATGTACTTTTTCCATATTTACCTTTTCGAACTTGTTTTGCCAATTACAATTATTGGCATCCACAATTCTGGTTTTTACGAGTCATGAAAATAACTTTTCAATCTATTTTAAGGGCGTAATTATCCCACGCAAGAAGTGAAGTCACACTTTAAGTAAATCAAATATAATAAAATAAAATTTTTGAAAAGCACAAAATCGCGCCATCGCTATTTTTAGATAATAAATGAATTATTATTTGAATATACAGAAAAATGACTCTCTGATAAATAATAAGCTAAATTCTAAATTTAAAAACGTTGAAAATCGTTATTTTTTTCGCAGCATGATATTTGTGCTAGAGAGATTTTTATTAATTGACTGCTGTTTAAAAAAAATATATATTTTTTTCGTCATTTAAATGAATCTGAATTTTACTTGAATCCCGATATTTAGCAGATTGCTGTTTTAAAGATGGTACGGGATATTCAGCGATCTATTATAACGGCTACCTTTTCTTTTTTTATTATTGAGCATCGGTAGACATCGGGATTCCATCCAATAAAAAAAAATCCAGTTTATGTGCCTGAGTGATAAAATGGGCCTATCACTGAATAGATGCTATGGTGAGAATATTTTTTAAAATATTTTACCTTATTAGTTAAAAAGGATAAGACGATTTTAATTAATGTACTTTTTCACATTTACCTTTTCGAACTTGTTTTGCCAATTTGAACATCCCATCTACGGCGATGAGGAAAGCTTTTTAGAGTTAACTTTTCTTAACCGCGTATCGTATGAGAGAAAAGTCGAAAAACTCCCAGCAGGCTGAAGTCTGAATGTTGGGACGCTTTACACATTCGCCATCCAGTCTTCTTGTTTCCAGTTGCGACTGCAACCTACAGTCTGATTCTAAAAAAATTATTGGTATTATTGGCTACTTAATATTGTGATTCTGTCTTATGTATAAACATATTTATATTAATTGTAATTAGTTAATAAAAAGTAACTAAAATAAAAATTTTCTTTGTTGAAATAAGTAGGAATTGACTTAATTTTTTTTAAGTCAATTCCTACATTTTTTTCACTCTAATGCAGAAAGTCCATTATAAACAATTTTCATTCATTTTTTAAAGTTTATCTGACGCCATTGGTAGATACATGCAACTTCAATCTGAAAAAAAAATTAAAATTAATTAATTAAATTTAATTACTGAATTAATATTTGAAAAAAAAAAACTTTATTAACATCCAATGTACTCCACTGAAAGATAAAAAAAAATGTATTTGAACTCGAGTGGAGGAATAAAAAGTATTTCATGAACGATTGAAAATTTGAACAAGATATATATAGGGAGAATGTGAGCTAATAGAAGGAATTGAAAAAACCCACGACATTTTGACTATTTGGAGTCAGAGCAGCTCCCAAATCAGCAGCATCAGAAGAACGCCATCAGAGCGACGCAGGTAGACTCGGTGATCGACGTCAGAAACTGAGCGGACCTTGGCTCCGACGCGTACGTGACGCTCATGTGCTCTATTAGCACACTTCGAGAAAAAAAAAAGGGGGGAATTGGTTCTAACCTTCGAGAAACACAATTTAATAGAATCCACTTAAGAAGGCGTCTGGGTTGGGACATCTGGAGCGGTCTGTGAATCGCTGATGACTTGGGATTAAGTGCTCGGCGTTCATATTCAACGAAAACATTTTGCACGTTTATTCACTTTGTGGTTTAAGACGTAATGTAACTTCTCCTGAACTGCTCTTCGGACGCTCTGAAAAATGGGGAAAACCTCTAAAAGTAAAAAAAATATCAGGGAAAATAGGGAAACTCCTATATATATTAGGGATTTTCCCTATACAATTTTAAGGAAAACCCCTAAAAGAAAGTTTCCCCCTGAAAAAAAAAAACCTTTTCGACCCGGAAGCTTTAAGTATGATGCGTGACGCTTGACATGCTCCCTCACAGTCGCTACTGAATCTTCGAGTTTCGGGATGCGATCTGATGGCCAATTGGCATGTCCTCTGGTCCTTGGTACGTCACAATGTCGAGAGTGTAACAGAGGGGTATATAAGGAATGGTGGCAAAGAAGTAAAATTGTTCACAAGCGCTTTAAAAGCCTTTCAGTGTAATAACCGCATAGTTATGGCACAAAGGAGGCCTTTGGATGATTTTTTACGTGGTAGAATTATCGGACGACTGGAATGTGGACGTACCCAGCTGGAAGTATCCGAGGAACTTGGAATCGCCCAGAGTGTCATCTCCAGGCTTTGGCAACGATTCCAAGATGATGGTAATGTGAGTAGATATTAGAGCACAGGTCGTCCCCGAGATACAACGCCGAATGAGGACCGGTATTTAGCAGTTACTGCCAAAAGAAACAGACGGAACACAGCATCAGACCTCTCTCGTCAGCTACCGGTACGACAGTTTCAAGGCAGACCGTGTACAGACGCTTAGGGCACATTGGTCTATATGCTCGTAGTCCTGTCAGATGTGTTCCACTTACCGCAACTCACTGTCGCCTGCGATTAACCTGGAGTAGAGAGCATGCATTGTGGACACCGAAGCAGTGGTCTGGTGTGATGTTTTCCGACGAGTCCAGGTTTAGTTTGCAGTCTGATTCTCGCCGGACTTTCATATGGAGAGCGCCAGGTACCCGAATCATTACCACCAAGAGAACACCATTGAACGACACCGTTACGGTGGTGCAGGATGGCTCGTTTGGGGAGAAAAAAATTATTCTTGGTTCCAGAACTTTGACCTGCATGTTCAGAGTGTAACGATGACATGCCACATCTACCGGATGTCCTTCTGGAACAACATGTACGTTTGTTTCGGGTGCTGAATTTCTGTTTATGGATGACAACGCCCGTCCTCATCGTGCAAACATTGTTTTTATAATGCCTTCAATTGGAGGATATCACCCGTATGGATTGGCCAGCATACTCACCGGACTTTAATCCTCAATAGAGCATGTGTGGGATATGCTTGGCCGACGAATTGCAGCCAGTCAACCCCTTCCACCTGTCAACCGGAACTTCGGAGGGCATTGCTTGATGAATTCGGGAAGGCCAGTGCAATATTCCCCAAGATCAGATTGACAACCACTGTAGCGTCACCTTGTGTGATGGGGTCAGGGGCACGCCTGCGGCGTCCAAGTCCAAGATCAGATTGATAATTTGATACTCAGCATGCCTAGGCGTTGTAAGGCCTGTATTGCATCGTCCGGGAGACACACTCCATATTAACCATCATACTAACCATGTTATACTGTTTTTTGTAAATAGGTTCTTTTTTGAAATTTTCTCCAGGGAGTAAAAATCGCAATTTTTATTAATTATGTCAAACATATAGCATCTTTTTTGCTCTTTACCTTTTGTTTAATAAATAGACTTTACAAATAAGTCAAATTTGTTTTGCTTCTGTCTCTTTCCTTGCCTGAACTTCATTATCCTTAATTTACGGACGTGAGTGTATATTCATTACTGAAAAGAGTTTTATGTTATTTAACGAGTTTGTTAACTGATAAACATATGATTATTGCTCTTTGTTTATTATCTACATTACATCCAACAGAAAATCTTAATTAAAAATCAATAAACTGTAGGTTGCATTTCGTGTATCTACGGAAAAACCAACATATTTTCATTTTGCTAAAAACGTGTGTCAGTGGCAAACATAAAACGTGAAAATATATTTAGAAAACGTAAGAGTTATTTTTAAAGGCATTTAAATTTAATTATTCAAAACAAAAGAGAATTCCAAGTCCCTTTTACAGCAGCCATCCAAACGTCTCCTCAAACAAACAACGTCTGAAACAAACGAAATAAATAACCCCCTAAACAAAGCGCACATAAACAACGGCATAGCGTTTACATAGATGGCTCATTACGAACCACCGGCATGGCTGCCGTTTAACTTGGCCAATCTCTATCTACAAGAGGACGAATAAAAACGAAGTTTAAAAATTCCCAGCCATATTTTGAGACAAAAGCAGACTTTAAATCAAAGAACCCTGTTTGCCGTTTAGACAATGCCACTTGGTGGTACGTTTTAAAACTATTATGTCAATTACGAGAAAACGCAACCGAGTCTCTTGGAGTCAGAATAGACGTAGGCACAATTTCAAATCATTTTCCTTACAGTGGTGTATTCCCACACGTGGTGATTGAAGACGCAAATACAAAAATTACATAAATTATAGTTTAAAAAAACTAAAAAGCACGCTTTTAGAGTGAATCAAAATAAAAAGTAAAAAATAATTGTTAACATAAAAATAAAATGAATGTCACTGTTCTAAAAGCGGGGGGTGCTTTGTATGACATTTTTAAACTAACTCTACATTTCGGAATGAAACGAGTGAAAAATTATAATGATTGATATCGAGCACCCCACGCTTTTAGAACAGTGACATTCATTTTATTCTTATGCTAACAATTATTTTTTACTCTTTAGTTTGATTCACTCTAAAAGCCTGTTTTTAAACTATAATATTTAAATGAGGTCCCGGTACGGAGGACTGAAACTATAGTTCTTATAATAATTTAATTGTGAGTAAAACAAAGCCTAAACGCGAATAGGTCGAGCCAGCCAGGATCCGTAGTCAGGCGCGTTGTGCCACTGTCCCACGTAGATGTGAATGTCTTAGGCACTTTCATTCTATATGGTTAAATTGCTCTTCATAATAAAGTCACTCATCCTGGAGATCCTAATGAGGAGGAGATAATAAACTTATCAAAATATTTTAGTGTCCTTGATAAGTCTACAGCGTTTCAATTAAATCTGATCGCTTAAAGTAGGGCGAAATCGAGCCCAAAGAGTCAGTTACAAACAAACAAACATACAGGTGAAACTAATAAAAGCTTATTAATGAAAGAAAACTTTTCTTAAACAAAAAACAGCCAAAGTTTTGTTTTTACATTTTCTTTAAATGAAAGAGTGGGCTGTTTGGCCAAGATTCGCCGAAATTATGGAGAAAACAAGTAATATAAAAAAAAACCAATTCCTACCTTTTTTTTCACTCTATTGCAGAAAAGTCCTTTGCAAATTAAGTTGAAATTTTCCTCTTACATCTGGCGCCATCTATTGGTAGATATATGTAACTTAAATCTAAAAAAAACTAAAATTAATTAAGTTTAATGAATGAATTAATATTTGAAAAAACTGTATCACACACATCTAATTTACCATAGCACTTGCTCCCATATTCATTCTGCGTTGTGACACACAATATTCATTTTTAACTAAAGCCACTAAATTTATTCATCCTCAGGTTTTGTTATTTTCATGGATCGCTATTTTTTTGTTCTTTTAAGTTGATAATATACTGTCAAAAAAGTATTTTTACAGTATATTGGATTTATGATATTAATATGAAATAATCACATTATATGAACAATATTAATGTTGTCCCTAATAATATAATATTGTTCCAATAATACTATTCCTATAATGCTATATATATATATATATATATATATAATGACAGAAATACTCAAAATTTGTAATATATATATATATATTACAAATTTTGGGCATTTCGGTCAATTCAATCTTAATGATACTTTGGTAAGTAAATCATTATTTAGATAGTATATTAAGTAGCTTTAACTTCCTTCAGTATATTTTTTATCGATTTTGAAAAAAAAAATTGTCTTATTATCTTCGAAATCGTGTTTAGTTATTGCTATTTTTGAATAAGAACCTCTTTTTTTTATGTTATTGTTAATAAATTTTATTTAAATAAATTTAATTCATTCCATTTTCCATTGATTTCGCTTTATTCAATTCCTTCTATCAGTTCACACTCTCCCTATATATATATCTTGTTCCAATTTTCAATCGTTCATAAAATACTTTTTATTCATCCGCTCCAGTTCGAATACATTTTTTTTAACTTGTAGTGGATGACACTGGATGTGGATACAGTTTTTTTCAAATATTAATTCAGTGATTAATTTTGGGTTTTTTTTAGATTTAACTTGCATGTATCTACCCATAGATGGCGTCAGATAAATTTAGAAAATTAAATGAATGAAATTTATTTGTAAAGGACTTTTCCGCAATAGAGTGAAAAAAAAAAGTAGGAATTGACTTTAAAATAATTTTTTTTATATTACTTGTTTTTTCTATCATTCGATGTAGCATCAACGAAATGAGTGACAAATCAGTGCTACAAGCGGAACACAAATCTGGACTCAAATACGGTTTTTAAGTGGCTCATTATTCATGTAGGGAACAAACAGCAGCCGCGAATCGGGCGAAATGAACCGTTCATCGAGAGGAAGATTTTCGAGCTCGTAAATATCCGCAGGAAACCCTGCAGACAACGATGGGAGAACAACGAATGGTTCCCCGCTAAGATGAAATAATCCTTTTTAACTACACGCACAAACCAAGAAATTAAAATTGTTAAGACGTCATAAACGTATGCATCATTAAGTTCGTATGAATTTTAATACTTTAGATTTATTTAAACTAATGGATAAAAAATGGCTAAAAAATATTAAACTATTTATAAAAATCCATGGCGCCGATATCAATGAATGGATGAGACCTTTGAAAATGAATTTCCCCCCATATTTTCGGGACCTGATGTCCGAGTGGCTAGCGCTCTGGCGCTCGGTATCACAGGTTTCGGGTTCGAGTCCCGGCGGTGCCATGAATGTTTGTTGTGGTTCGGAATCCACGTTAAACTGTAGGTCCCGGTCTGTTTAGCCTAACGAGTGCACAAGATGACCGTAGAGCGACAAACTAAACTAAACCCTTTATGTTTTCTACATTTTTTATTCCGATTACGAAATCATGCTTATGAAATGGAATCAAAAGTTTGGCAATAAAAATATCTCGGAATCCAAATATCCAATCATCTTTTAAGTGCCGTTTTCATTAAAGGAAAAAATTCAAAGTTGTTTTTTCTTTTTCACCTTTCTCCGATGGTGAGTGATTGCATGACTTAAGGCTCTAAGCCATTAGCACCCTTCTTCAATACACTTCTGCCCTAACGACTTGCATCTTTACCTCGGTTTAAAAAAATGTTGATTTTTATATCCGAGGCGGAAAACACGCTCCCCCTTCTTCGCCGACGAGCTGTGTTCGAAGCTCGTTAACCCAGCGAGATGGAAGCGGAGATTGCTTGCAGAAATCAGCCGGCTTGTTTCTTTCTTTTTTCCCCCTTTTCCTCTCTCTCTCATTTCTTTAAAAGCAGAGTTAATGCGAACGATTAGATTTCTTCTAAAAGTGGGGTCTCTTTTCTTTTTTTTTTTCATTTTGAATCGCTGCTTTTCTTGGTCTCCTTGAATATCGTTTTAATGACGCAGAACTCAATTTCCTTGAGATCCACTGCGTAACAGAATGTTCTAATGTCATTAAATGTTTATATACTGTTGGCGTTTTATAGTATCTGCACATTATTACAATCTTCATATCAAACATGTAACTATGTCGGTCGGTAACTTGGTCCTCCGAAAAAAAAAGCCTTTTGAAGAGTTTCATGAACTGTCATTTATATTATTCAATTCCTTCTATTAGCTCACACTCTCCCTATATATCTTGTTCAAATTTTCAGTCATTCATAAAATACTTTTTAGTCATCCACTCCAGTTCAAGTACATTTTTTTGAACTTGTAGTGGATGACACTGGATGTTAATACAGCTTTTTTCAAATATTAATTCAGACATTAAATTTAAGTTGCATATATCTACCAATAGATGGCGCCACATGAATTTAAAAAAAAAGAATGAAAATTATTTATAAAGGACTTTCTTCAATAGAGTGTGAAAAAAGTAGGAATTGACTTCAATTTTTTTTTTTTTTTTATATTACTTGTTTTACATTGACCCTCGTCGGACCACATCCCATCGATTAACTCAACCGTGAAAACAGTCCGAAGTGCCAGGCCAATTCGCTCAGCTGACTAACTATACTTTATCATCCCGTTGAATGAACTATCCATTGACCATCCCACTATTTGATATATCCATCATCCCTCTATCATCCTATAAATTCACCATCCATTCATTAGTCTCTATCATCCCACTGATCACCTATCCATTGATCAATCTCTCTAGCGTTCCACAGATGGATCAATTTCTTTAATCAATCTTCTATCATCGCAATTATTGATAAGTTACTTTGATCAATTCCGTTAACATCCCATGGATTTATCCAAACCCTCTACCATTCCTTTGATTCACCTATCCATTGATCGAACCCTCTATCGTAACAATGATGAATCTCTTTATTTGATCAATATCTCTAGCATCCTATTTATGGATCACTTTTTTTTTTATGAACTCATCTATTAGCCCATTTACGGATCCCTTTCTTTTATCAATTCCTATATTATCCCATTTATGGATCCTTTTCTCTTACCAATCAATCCCTTTATTGTTCCATTGATTGACCCATGCATCGATCATCACATTGATTGACCCATGCATCGATCATCACATTGATTGACCCATGCATCGATCATCACATTGATTGACCCATGCATCGATCATCACATTGATTGACCCATGCATCGATCATCACATTGATTGACCCATGCATCGTTCATCACATTGATTGACCCATGCATCGATCATCACATTGATTGACCCATGCATCGATCATCACATTGATTGACCCATGCATCGATCATCACATTGATTGACCCATCCATCGATCATCACATTGATTGACCGATCAGTTAATTTAAACATCAATCATCCCATCTATTAAGCTATCATTTGTATAATTTCTCTACATCCCATCCAGTGATCAATTCCTCCATCATCCTACTGATGGATCCATCCCTTGATCCGTTTCTCTAACATGCCATCGATGGATTCATCCATTGATCCATTCCTCTATCATCCCATCGATGGTTCCTTTCACTGATCCATTCTTCTATGCCATCGATGGATCCTGTCACTGATCCATTCTTCTATGCCATCGATGGATCCTGTCACTGATCCATTCTTCTATGCCATCGATGGATCCTGTCACTGATCCATTCTTCTATGCCATCGATGGATCCTTTCACTGATCCATTCTATCATCACATCGATGGATCCATCCATTGATCCATTCTTCTATCATGCCATCGATGGATCCTGTCATTGATCCCTTCCTCTATCATGTCATCGATGGATCCATCTATTGATCAATTCCTCTATCATTCCACTGATTAAGCTGACAGACCTCCCAGCATCGTCTCAAATCTCCACAAACGGTGATATTTTCTTCAATTGGCGGTGTACTCTTTATTATCTATGAATGTCCGCAGAGGATAAAATGTATGTAGAATACTTCAGGAGACTATTTATGTACTAGGTGGACGCAGATTAGAGTTCTCTACTATCCATACGTAATGAACGATTTTAATATTTGTATAACTATTATTATAAAATCTAATTAAAACAAACTCAAGTTTTATCGACGTCTAACTCGTACTTGTTGGCCTTATTTTTATGGCGATGAGTTTACATCATTTAATAAAGACGGAGAAAAGTTAAAACATACATTTTAATAAATCCTTCTACGCTTTCATCATCATCATCTAAAGTTCTTCATTCTGTTCAAAGAAAAAAAAACTTTAGCATTTGAATTAAAAAACAAGTATCATAAAAAAAAAATAAATAAAGTCAATTCCTACTTTTTTTTTTTTTTCACTCTATTGCAGAAAGTCCTTTATAAATAATTTTCATTCATTTTTTTTTAAGTTTATCTGGCGCCCTTTATTGGTAGATGCATGCAACTTAAATCTAAAAAAAACTAAAATGAATTGATTAAATTTAATGAATAAATTAATATTTGAAAAAACTGTATTCACATCCAGTGCCATCCACTACAAGTTAACAAAAAATATATCTGAACTCGAGTGAATGAATAAAAAGTATTTCATGAACGATTGAAAATTTGAACAAGATATATATAGGGAGAGTGTGAGCTAATAGAAAGAATTGAAATAAATGCGCGTGAGGAAAGGGAGTCAAGTGGCGATACAGCGCCAACTCGAGTACGAAATATTGGCACCCCCTTTCTAGAATAGATGGGGATTTGTTTGACTATTCTGTACGCATGGAACACGATGCCAACAAAAAATATAGGGTGGGTGTGAGCCAATAGAAGGAATTGAATAAAACACACTTCTTTAAAAAATAAACTTAAATGTATGCAATCAGTTTTCTTGAAATGTGGGGCTTATATTCACTCTTTTTTTGTTTTACCTAATGTTTTGAATAACGTTTTTCTTTAATTTAAGTATAGATGTGCGGTTAATTTGACAAATACCATATCAATAAAGAACCTGGAAAACTCAATTATGTTGCCATGGCAATTACGTTTTTCGATGTCAATAGCAACAAAACGGGCAGAGAAAGCTTATAATTACTTTTCGCTGCGTTTTCATTGTTGCACAATACCTTTTCAAACTATTTATATAAACCATTTTACTTGCGATATCTAATTCAATTAGATGTAATACCTAAAGGGATTTTGTACTATCTCTCACATAATTCTATTCTGGAATTATAAAAGAAATTATATTAAGTAAAAAAAATCTTTTGAAATTTTTTTTACAACATGCAAACTCACCCAACACTGTTAAAAAATGCACCATTTGGTTAATGTCTTCTATGTTGTTTGGTCTTGTCGTCTAACATAAATAGTATCACAAATTTTCATGAAGGATAAGAACGGTATTCCTAACATTATACTACTGTGTACAAAAAGTAAGACCTTTTTTTTCCGAAAACACTTTATTTATTCTTCCAAATTTATTTCATGGGCTTCATGCCGACGTTTTCTCCAATCCACAATTCATGCTAAAAAGTCACCGGCAAGGTGGTAATACTTTGAAGGCTATTCAAAGCGCGAGGTGATTCACATTGAATCTCTTGAATCGACTCAAAACGGTGTGGTCTTTTGAGTTTAGGGAATAGCCAGAAGTTGCTCAGTATGAATAGGGTGGTTGTGGAACGATATGGGTTTCAACGTTCAATGCAATTCAACAGAGCTGGCGGATTCTGTGTTTTTGGTACCAATCGAGATTTGACGCTTTTGAGGCCCAAAATGGAATGGACCGATCCTTTTGAAATTCAAACATCATCAGAAAGGTCTCTAATTGTAAAGCAACCAATCTTTAATTTTTTGGACGTGAGCTTCGTCGGTTGACGTCGGTGGTTGACCACTGATGCTCTTCGTCTTCAACGCGTGCTCTGCCTTCTTTGAACTATTTATTACACTTCTAAACATTTCTTTCCGATATAGGAATGCCTCCTGCGACATTCTGTAAGTTTCCGCAAACAAGATTTAATGTACGCCGGAATCAGTTTCAGCGTCTCGCAAAGCCAAGCGTAACTCAAAGACTAATGAATATTTTGATGTCACATTTCACACAGATGTCAAGGACAGTGGCAGCAACCTAAAAAAGAAAAGAAAACTGAAATTCCATAAGCCCCGAGAATTTTAAATTGAAAATGGGTCTTACTTTTTGGACACAGTAGTACAGATTTGGCATACCCCATTTGGCGATTGGGATACTCAATTTTGATAGAACTTCCCGTTAAAGGTAATGTACAAAAAATCATTGTAACGTTATTCCTTTAATGGATTGTTTAATGATTAAATCAATACTTTTTTACGTTATTTTAAAATGATAAATGTATTTTCAGTTTCTTTATCAACCTAGGAGAGCGATAGTTGTACTTGCTTGTATAACAATTATTGTTAAGAATGTTACTGAAATCGTTATCTACCCTATACTTTTCAAACTATTCAATTTGTATTTCTCAAAACTTTTAATAAATAAAATTTTATTTTTGTATATTGTTTGGGATAGTGAACGATTTTAGTCATGCAAGTAGCGGTTTTGTTGAGTTCAATATGAATGCTTCGTGACAATTTTTTAGCAAGATGTCTTCTGAGTATTAAATTTGTATAATTTATGTTTTTCCTCAACAATGCTAACTAACATATACAGCGGTATTTAATGAAGGAAAGTCACATGTAGTCTGTATCCCATCCATTTTTAACTGCCTTATAAACAAGTAATATAAAAAAAAAAAAAATTTAAAGTCATTTACTACTTTTTTTCACTCTATTGCAGAAAGTTATTTATAAATAATTTTCATTCATTTTTTTTAAGTTTATCTGGCGCCATCTATTGGTAGATACATGCAACTGAAATCTAAAAAAAGCCTAAAATGAATTAATTAAATTTAATGAATGAATTAATTAATATTTGAAAAAATTGTATTAACATTCAGTGTCATCCACTACAAATTTAAAAAAATGTATTTGAATTTGAGTGGATGAATAAAAAGTATGTTATTAACGATTGAAAATTTGAACAAGATATATATAGGGAGAGTGTGAGCTAATAGAAGGAATTGAAAAAGATAGGATCAAGAAACAGTTTGCAATATGCGGGCAAGTGTAAATATTAAATATATTTAGTTGGCCGTTTCTTCTTTTAGAAAATACTTTTCTCTTCAGAGACTTGGGATTGTTTGTGTGAAATGATTTATATATTTATTTATTTTTTTTTTTACGGAAATTACTCTGTATTATGGCGAAAGATTCGGCGATATTTATTTTCCATCGCACCCTTTTTGATACGAAACTTTAGATCGAGAATTTTGTGCAAGAAGTCGACAGGAATCGCTCTAACAAGGCAGAGAGATAAAATATTGAGACAGGAATTTTTGAATTTTCTTCTTTTTAACTCAAATTTTTAACAAGGACGTGATAAAAAAAATAGAAAACGTAAATTTCTCACACGCGTGCTTCGATTTACATTTCGAAAAAGCTACTTGTCATTCTTTACTAACAAGCTGTTTTGATACTTATCTCGGCGAGAAATATTATTTTCAATTGGCGTTTAGTTATTTTTTTATCCTCAAACAGTCGTTTTGTTTTCAAATAAGGGCCATTTTAAACTCAGTTCGTTAGAAAGGCAAAAGTGCAGAAGATTCCACGCTACTCAATATGCTTTAAGTATTTCTTATTGTAGTCTGCTTTCTAGCGACTAGTTGTGCCAGGTGGACGGTCCAATCTTTCCATTTACAGTAATTTATTTACAATACTTTACATACAGGGCACCCTGTGCAGTAGCAATTCTATTTTATACTTAAAACCATGAACACATCACTTACGGTCCCTGACCGTCTCCTCGTCGTCTCAAAATCTAAAGTATCCTTCCCATCGAGGCGAGAAGCGTTGAAGATTCACGCGGTAGGCAAGAAAATGTTTTCGACCCCTTCACAGCGAAACGTCAGAAATAGCATTACGCCTAGTGAAGTTCCGCTTCGAGTTAAAAGTGGGTCAGTGAGGCTAGTGATTGGCCAACTCTTGTCGCCTAAACGTTTCTCGCCTCGGTGAGAATTAGCCTTAACCGCATGTACTTACCAGTTATAGTATCAGTTACTGGCCACAGTGGCGACCTCTCGCGTCCATTTAATTATAGTTAAACCTTACAATATTGTATTGTACCCGATTTGGAACGAATCCTCCTCGAGCACAACGGGACAACTTTCCGGCTTATATATTTACCATGCCCATCCCTCCCATATAAAGGGAAACCTTGGGGTCAGCTATGCACATTGGTTTCGAACTTTGGAAACCACGCACTATCCAATAGTTCCTGTCCGCCTTCATAAAACATTTGTTATTAGTGTATGTTACCTTAAATTTAAATTAGATATTTCACAAAAAAAAAATTAATTAAGTGTTCATTAACTATTTTTAATATTTTTGTATGTACTTAAACTGCATTAGTTATTACAGAAAATGGAGTTATTTGATTTGTCAATCGGAAGTTTAACCGAAGCACAACACCATAGCAAATCATGAGGGATGGTAATTCTTGTATTCTCTGCTATTGCGAGAAGGTACGAATCTGAAATTTTTTTGTACTGTAGGAGGAATGAACATTAAGTATTTGTTCTGAAACTACCCCATTTTCAATGGATACGCATTTATTCAATTGATAAGACACATTAATTGAATAAATTCATAATAATCCATCATAATCTTATAAATTGTGTGATAAGTCTTATCACACAATTTTTTGCAGTTGAATAAGAAATAAAATCATTTACATCACGAATAAAACGAAAAATCATAATTTACACCACGAATAAAACCAAAAATCATAATTTACACCACGAATAAAACGAAAAATCCTAATTTACACCACGAATAAAACGAAAAATCATAATTTACACCACGAATAAAACGAAAAATCATAATTTACACCACGCATAAAACGAAAAATCATAATTTTTTTGTGAACACTTTCTACTCCAAATTTAGATGGAAATTGTTAAAAAGTATCCACGTAACACTTCGTCTATGAAAAAAGTGTTAATTGTTTTAATTATTTGTTTTAAAAATTAAAATTATGTAAAATAGTCATTCTATTTTTGCATAAAATTATACTATAATATGGACATTTTTTTTTACTTTGATTTTGAAATCTCTGTAATAAATAACTTTAAAATAGGTTGACCAAAGTATTTTTGAATAAGAATAGAATCAATAGTATATATTTTGCTTACTTTATATTATCCGAATCTATCTAACGGCTGAAAAGGCCAGAGCGTCGAAGTCCGCCCAAACTAGCCGTAATAGCATTGTCTTGAATCACCAGATCATATTGTATTTTAATTAGGATATATTTATGCATTTAAACCTAAGAGATCTTTAGATAAGCCGTAGACCCTATGTAAAGAAGCAGAAATCTTCACTCAAATGTCTTTTTCCTAATACTAATACATTCATTTTTAATGTGGATTTTTTTTTTAAATATAAATTTTATGAGTATTATTATTTTGTGTGATATAAAGTAAAAATAAACCAAAAAATAAAAATAAGAAATTGTAATCGTCTAATGCCGATGTACAGTTTACCCATGGGTATCTGCAATTTTGGTATTTGCATTTTTTGAATTTGCATTATTGGTACATGAAATGGCAGCAGGCAATGTCAAAAAGAGTGTTGGTATACCAAATTGTCAGATTTAAGCACACACGCGATTTTTTTTCGTTTTCCCATTGAGCCGGACTGCATTTGATCGTCTTCATGAACTTGTATGCCTGGTTTTTGTAAAAGAGTTGACGTAAACATTGTTGGTCTTGAACTTGTTGCGCAGTCAAAGAGGAATCGGTAGGGATTTTGTTTCGAAGACAAATTTGTATACTACTTAAAAGAAGTTTATGTACATTTTTTTGATGGCTGTACAAAATTTTTTGAGGTGTAGCACCTCGACGATCATAACGTCTCAATTCAGATTTAACAATCTCTGAGTAGGTGGGAGGTTTCTTTCTCGTAAAACGACGCATATCACCACAGTAGATTCTTGGGTAAGAGTGCTCTTCTGTAAGATCATCAAACAATACTGACATTCCAATAAACAATCCATCAAACAATACCGACATTGTTTCCAATTTCCATTGTTTCCTTTTTGGCATAACTTTATTTCGGATCGGACATCATTTCAGGTCGTTACCAAAAACAATACCCATTGGATACCCATGGGTAAGTATTTTAGACGCATCATTTTTTAATTTAAATGTTTATGTGATTATTTAGTTGCTGGAAATTTTATCGAGCAACCTAGAAAGGGAAGATTTAAAATGAGACCTTGTAACAGTTTCCTTCCAAATGCATTAAAGCTCTTTATTATCATAAATAAAAAAATTAAATCTTCATTAAATCTTCTCTTCACTGGAGAACCTTTCAGCTTTTTTTCTTGTACTATTCCAACGGCACTACCTTTTTATGTAACATCAAAAACTCTCTTTATGCGAATGCCAAAATTCTATTTTTGAAAATTTCTTGGCATATTTATTGAATTAAAATAATCCTTCCGACTCCGATTAGAGATCTAACGGTTCGGCTGAATCTGAATTGCATCCAAGCTAACTCTCTAACATATACGTGGCGGAATAAAAGTAATATATAAAAAAAATTAAGTCAATTCCTACTTTTTTTCACTCTATTGCAGAAAGTCCTTTATAAATAATTTTCATTCATTTTTTTAAGTTTATCTGGTGGCATCTATTGGTAGATACATGCAACTTAAATCTAAAAAAAACTAAAATGAATTAATTAAATTTAATTAATATTTGACTGTACTACTGTACTAACATCCAGTGGCATGCACTACAAGTTTAAAAAAGTATTTCATGAACGATTGAAAATTTGAACAAGATATATAGATATATATATATATATATAGGGAGAGTGTGAGCTAATAGAAGGAATTGAAAAAAATAAATATTATGAACAGTGACGTTCAATATTCGTGGTCAAAACGGAACCAATTTCTTTTATGTATGTCGTTTCGTAGAAATGAGAGAATTATTTGAATGGGAGGAGTTGAGAAGTCTGCTGCCAATTCACCAAAAAATCGAATACCGCAATAACTGTTACCGTAACAGCCGTGTCTGCCACAATAATTCAATACCTGGCTTTCTCCAAGCAATTACGATTTTCTCTTAGATACATTTTTTAGAGTATAATTTTTTAATAGCTTTTTTCCCCCCTTTCCATCTACTTTTAATGCCAAAAGTCTAATGGACATTGTATTTCCGAGTCGGGGGTACTTGTTTCGAGACAGGACAGTCAATTTTCTCGCTTTTTTTCCAATTCCTTCCATTAGCTCACACTCTTCCTATATATACCTTGTTCACATTTTCAATCGTTCATAAAATGTTTTCTTCATCCACTCGAGTTCAAATAAATTTTTTTTTGAACTTGCAGTGTATGACACTGGATGTGAATGCAGTTTTTTCAAATACTAATTCAGTAATTAAATTAAATTAATTAATTTTATTGTTTTTTTAGATTTTAGTTGTATATATATGCCAATAGATGGCACCAGATAAACTTAAAAAAAAATGAATGAAAATTATTTATAAAGGGCTTTCTGCAATAGAGTGAAAAAAAAGTAGGAATTTTTTTTTATTTTTATATTACTTGTTTTTAATTATTTCAACTTCTATTTATTGAGAGTTTACCTTGATTTCAAAGGAAAAGTTGGGTATGGGAAAGTGGCGACTGCAATTCATTCGTTGATAAAAGAAATTAATTGAACCAACCGCCTTCAGAACCAAAGTTTTTAAATGTTTTATGGAAATTGTTTTTCACGCTTTTGCACAATTAGGTTATAAATCCACAACAAACACAAAAGTTTAAATATATGTACATGAATAGTTTTTGTTGAAATACAGCAAAAAAATGGCGATGAGATTTTTATTTCACGTGAGAACTTCCAACTGAAAGAACAGGAGAAACATATTTTTACAGTTTGCATCCCTATGTCCTATTAGGCAGGAATTAAATTAAAAGAGGGATGCTAATCCAAGGTATCATCCAATACAATAAAGCAATTTTAACAAAAAAAAAGGGTCCTAAATGAACAGAATTAAAACCGTTTAATTCATAACAACATTAAGAAACATAAAGTTTCATTAGATCCTGAAAATGATTCTAACAGCTATATTAAGTGTAATCTTAGGGCGAAGTAGCAAATCATAAATAAGTAAATCAGAAATGCAAAAGAAAGTTTTGAATTCAGTTAACTCAGTCTTCAATCACAGTTAATTCAGTCGTGAATTCAGTCTTCCGAGGACTCGTGATCTGTATCTCAAATTCCAATGATTCTAACTCCAAACTATTTTTGTCAGCCAAAAGTCTCTTCTTTAAAATAAAAGTATGAAAAAAAAATTTTTTTAACAAAAATTTTTAAAATTTCATCGTTTTTTTTATAAAAATTGGGATTTGAATGGGGTCGGTAACCTTCATTATTCGTGGCAGTTTTAAAACGGTAAAAAAATATATGTATAAATATGCATAATAATCTATATATATATATAAGTGTGTGTATTATGTATACATATATGTAAATGTTTAAAAAATGTAAAAAATAATTTTGATATGATAAAATGATAAAAAACGCATTTGTGTGAGTGTTCATCGAGATCTCTTTTGGAACTCTTCTTTTTTCTGTCTTCTCTTTTGGAATTTTTCTTTGCTGGAGGACAAGATGGAACTTTATTCCTTGCATTCATTTTGAAAGTGAACCATCATTTACGAGTTTGTAAGCTATTAGTATTACTTTTTATTCTGCAGACTTGACTCCTTCTACTTAATAACCATTTGTTGCTGTTTGAAGATGCTGGGTCTTTCATAAACATCCATTCTTTTCAAAAAATCAAAAACGGGCGCATTCGCGTCGAAAAGACTTTCATCGAAGAATTTCTTTTGCCGGGGGTGGGGAAAAGTGTCTGACGATTTACAATACTGCGATGGAGGCATGAAAAATTTCTGAATTCAATAAATGAATTTTTAATGTCTAAGATAGTATGAATTTTTATATTTCATAATTATGCAAGTGTAAAATAAATGAAAGAGGGAAGAGAGGTTGCTCTACATTTTGCAAGTTCAAGTGGCTTCCGCTTTCAGCACGTTTTCCATCACTTTGGTGTTTTTTACGACAATTCCAACGATAAGCTTGACAAGAGTAAAGTTATTGCGAGGAAAAGAATGCACCTTTGTCTATACAACATATAGTTAGTATCGGGAATTGAGAATGAACATAATTGAGACGAATTTCACTAACCGTTGAAAATACTAAATATTAAAAAATACCGCTACCAAAAATTCCCAGAAAGTCAAAAAAGAATATGTTGTTGTTTCTTATCCCACTTGGCTGGCCAAGCCCACGAGCCCATACGTACTCATGATTGAAGGGGAAGGAAGCAGCTTCTTTTGTGGTGGAGCACCCGTAGGTAGAAGTCTGAGTTTGACTCCGGGACGCTCTTACAGTCATAGGAGACCGGGACCTACGGCTTAAAGTGGATTCCGAACTACTACAAACATCCATGGCACCGCCGGGATTCGAACCCGAAACCTGTGGTACCGAGGGCCAGGGCGCTAGACACTCGGCCATTCAGTTCCCAAATGTGTGAATGCCAACGGCACGCGGTGTTCCCAAGTGGTCACCCACCGAAGTACTGACCGCGCCCAATGATGCTTGACTTCGGTGATCTAACGAGAACCGGTAGGATAGGAGGTCCCGGTCACCTATGACTGTAAGAGCATGGCATGGCATGGTATATTCAGCATGGTATGGCCGTTGGCTAAAAAGAATATTATTCACATAAAACGCATTTTCTGCGTTGTCTGATTGGACATTTATGTATTGGAGTTACGTTGGGATTGATTCAACTGAGTATCATGCGTATTTTCCATTCGGGCTGAATTCAGTTGGAATACTTCATTTCGATTGAATTATTAGCAGTAACGAATCACTCTGCATTGTTTCTTTTCTTTTTTTTTTTCCTTTGGCTTCCATAGCCACGTTCACCTTCTTCACGTTTTAGGGTTTGTGGATTTCCTTGCTATTATTGTTATTAAATAATAATAAAATATGCATGTTTAATTAAAATTGACATTATTTATTACAATCTTCATCTGGCATACGACTTCTTGGGGATTGTAGAACCCCCAAGAAGTACACCTACCTTTTTTCACCTACCTTTGACAACATTTAAAAAACAAACTCAATGAAGGCTTCAGCACAAAGCAATTAATAGTTCAATAAAACCGATCATCAATTGTTTGTGAGTTTCTTGCGTGTTTCACTCCATTACATTCAATCAATTTATTGAATGAAAAAAAGTTTTTGCAAGTTATGAATCGATCTATAATTTTTGCGAATGACCATTTTCTAAAAGCAAATGTAAAACCGCCTCTCCTGTGTTATAAAACCAAAGTGTGCATGGGATTACTTTATTTGGATGAGTTTCTTACTTGGATGAAATTTTTTTAATTCCTTATTTAATATTTTTACAACAATACATATACAGCAATTTTTATTTTATTATTATTCTATTTCGATTTGAGCTTGGGTTTTATTAACCACTATATATTTCATTTCAATAATCCCACATTTACTACTGTGCCCAAAAAGTAACACTAATTATTTTTTTTTCCAAAAAATCTTTATTTATTCTTCCAAATTTATTTCATCGCTTTCAAAGTAATCCCTTCCGGACACTATGCCAATATATATATATATATATATATATATATATATATATTTATTTATTTATTATATATATATATATATATATATTTTTTTTTGAAATCCTCAATGCATGGTAAAAAGTCATCGACAAGGTAATGAATGACCTTCAAAGCGCGCGGCGATTCACGTTGCATCTCTTCAATCGACTCGAAACGGTGTCCCCGGAGTGATCTTTTGAGTTTAGGGAATAGCCAGAAGTCGTATGGTGGGAATACGGTGGTTATGGAACGATATGAGTTTCATTTTTGGCTAAAAAGTTCATGAAGAATCAATGCAGTGTGAGCTGGCGCATTCAGTGCTTTCGGTGCCAATCGAGATTTGACGCGTTTGAGGCCCAAAATGGAAGGGAGCGATCCTTTTGAAACGTCATCAACATAGTCTCCAATTGTGAATTGATGGTTTTGGACGTGAGCTTCGTCGGTTGAGGTGGAGGGTCGACCAGAGGGCTCTTCGTCTTCAACGCGTTCTCTGCCTTCTCTGAACTGTTTTGATTACTTCTAAACATTTCTTTCCGATATAGGAAAGCTCACTGAATGCCTTCTGCAACATTCTATACGTTTCCGCAAACAAAATTGACTGCAACTTCTTTGTTCAATTAATTCAGGCATTTCAAAAATCGCCGGAATCAGCTTTAGCGTCTCACCAAGCCAAGCGTAACTCAAACACTAATGAATACTTCGACATGCAATTTCGCACAGACGTCAAGGACAGTGCCAACAATCTAAAAAAGAAAAAAAATGGAAATTTCATAAGCCCCAGGAATTTTAAATTAAAAAGGGGTCTTACTGCTTAGACACAGTAGTACAAGATTTTTTATAACATTATTAACGTAGTCTCGTTATTTGATATTCACTTATTATTTGAGAGATTCAAATTTTTTAATAGTAGCCTTTTTAAAACGCATGGGATTTCCAGCCTTCGTGAATTAAATGTGTTGCAATGAAAATTAATAGACATTTTGGTTTTATAGATAACGGAAGTTTCTGAGACTGTAATGTGGATGGTTAACGTGTTAGTTAAGGAGTGGTTTTTGGATAGCTCCAGTAGTTTTTATTTAAGTAAAATAGAATGTAGTTCTTCATGTTTGATTCAGATCATTATTGGATCACATTGGATCACAAAAAAAAAAAAAAAAAAAACGTAATCTTCATTAGGTCTATTTTTTAAGCTTAAAAATAAATGACATGTGAATAATATCGTAAACAAAACTTCTGATGTTTTAAATATTGAAAACAAAATTAAAATATAACGATTTAATTTTTTTTAAATCTTATTTTATTTATTGAGAAAAAAAGAGTTTTGGAAATATGTAATTAAAATTATTCAAATAATGAATAATTGTACTTAATGTATTCTTTCTATATTATTTATAGATTTTACAAGTATTCAAAATAATTCATACAAAAAATTGAAGATCAAATCTCTACGAATAAGATATTTTTAAAAATATTTTATTCGTAAAAATTTAAATTCAAAGGAATATAATAATAAGCCTATTGAGTTCCTTTAGAGTCGTGAAAAAATTCTTTATAAATATAAAAAGAAACTATTCAAAATTTGAAAGAATTTGAAAAAAAATTTGCGGTTTGAAACACTAATGTTTCAATAACACAATAGATGGCGCCATAAGTAATGACATTAACGTCAAGTTTTACTAAGCATTCACTCGGCAACACCTAAAGTGAGCATTACATGAAAAGAAATGGAATATGAAGGTGTAATTGAAAAGTTCTCTCTTTTTTTTTTTATTTTATTTTATTTTTTTTTTATTAAGTCGGCCCTGTTTTATAAGACTCTATATGAGGTATATGTTGAGACATATCCAAATATGAGACTATATTACGTCTAATTGCTCAATTTATATTATTTATGACAAAAAATTTTAAAAATGCAAATAATTACTTTAAATTAAAAAAAGAAAAGTAAATTCATTTATTAGATAGAATATTACATTTATTAAAAATAGTTACAAAACAGACGTGAAAAAAAAAAATTTTTTTTTCGTTTGTTTTAAAAATATATATATAAAATATATATATATATATATATATATAAAATAATATATATGTTTTAATATATATATATAATTTCTGAATCTGAATGTTTATATGTAACCATTCAGTAAAAAAAATTTAATTAAAAGCATAAAATAATAACCAATTTTTAAAATGAGAATTTGTTAACTTAAATCTTATAAAGTATGTCTACATGATAAAAAAAAAACAATGAATCTGAAATAATGTGTCATTCCCCAACCCAAAGAAGTAGAATTCGAGCGTGTCTGTCTGAGGGAAACACGGCGTGACAGTTTCTTGCACGTCACTCGGGGCTTTTCTGACGGAAAGTTCTCTGAGTGACAGAAAAACCCTTTTAATCCACGTCATTTCACGGAAATGACATTGAATGATGAGCAGATCTTACTATCGCTTCCAGATCTCTTCCAGGTTTCAAACAATTATTATTAAAAGAATTTAAATTTTTTAAACCTAGCATTTCTTTAAAGCTGTTACTTTTCACACTTCAGTTTCTTTTTTGTCACCGATCGATTACTTTATGAATGCCAGTTCATTTTGTGTTTGGAAAGTCTTTAAGGGTTTTTTTATCTTTCTATTTTGTGTTTTGGATTGGGTTTTTTTCCATCGTTTTATTTTTTTAGAGCTTTTCACATTTACTAGTGTAAAATTTAACATTACCATGTAGTAAATTTAACATTTAACAATTTCATAAAAAATCTTTTAATTTTATTTATTCAATTTTATAAACTTTCATTTTTAAGTTTTACATTTTCATTTACTAGTGCAATTTTCTCATTTACTAGTTAATTGTATACTTGGAACGTTTTTGGATGAAAGTGATGAAGTTAATAATAAACCAAAGACCTAATTCGTTTATTTATTTATTTCAGGCATTTCATTTTCTGCAACATGCAAATTGACAATAAAACAACTAGTTTATACAGTTAAACGTGCAAATGTTTTACATTTATCTCTTCAATTTATTGCACTGTTCCTTCAATATTTGTGGACTTATTATGTACATGAGTTTAAGAAAGTCATTTATATATTTGACGAACATATGTCATAACTGATGCATTCGAATCTTTGTGTAGAAAATAATGTTGTCCACACTATAGGGCCTAAAAGGCAATCCTACATTGTTGCAACAGATGACGCCTAAATTGCCGCCTACGTTTAAATTAGCAAAGAAAAACTAAAAGTCCAAAGTATTCTTCAGAAGACAGTTTCAACGGGGCGCTTCTTCAAAAACCTACACATTTCAATAACAAATTCAAATTCAAAATGTATTTAAGCCTTTAATGTATTAGGGTTTGCTTTTTTTAAATGCTGACGAATTCAGAATAAAGGACAATTTTACTAAAACCCACACGAATTCAGAGTAAAGGTCGATTTTACTAAAATACAGAAGAATTCAGAATAAGAGCCGATTTTATTCAAACACACGCGAATTCAGAATAAGAGATGATTTTACTAAAATACAAACGAATTCACAATAAAGGTTGGTTTTACTAAAACACACAGGAATTCAGAATGAGGGCCGATTTTACTAAAATACAGACGAATTCAGTTTAAAAGTCAATTTTATTAAAATACAGACGCAATCAGAAGAAAGGAACTATTTTATGTACTGAAACACACACGAATCCAGGGTCGATAAGGGTTAATTTTACTACAATACAGACGAATTCAGTGTAAGGACCGATTTTACTAAAGCATACACAAATTCAGAATGCAGGTTGATTTTATTAAAATACAGATTGATGTTTGGCATGATTTTTTTTTTTACTAAAATGGAAAATATGCATTGTTAGAGTTATGATTTTTAAGTAATGAGCAGTTTTATTTAGTTTTTATTATTTAAATATAAATTCAGCCACTGAGATCGAAGTGGGATTGCACATGTGAATCCATTGATTCATCGACGAAGCTTCCGAGATCGCCAAATGATGCATCGATGCTGTTATCACTAGAAATATTTTCAGTTTTAGTCAATTTCAGAACAACAATGTAAATTAAGTGCAAGTGGTTCTGGGCGATACATAGCACGCACTTGTATTGGAAAAAACATGTCAAATGTTTGTCAGTATAGAATGACTATTGTGCGACATCACGAGTTAACTTGTTTTTGTGAAAGAACACCGCACAGAAGCACCAAATACTCGTTTGTGTACTGAATGAAAATTTAATTTTCGCTGGAATTGACTCGTGGTGTTCCGAAAAGACGTAAAACATGAAATGCGAATACATTCGGAATAATTCAATAATCAGTTAATAAAACATTTATTTCATTGAATTTCTTCTCTTTATATATTTTAGTTGTTTTTATAAATGCGATTTTAATTCTTTATAATTGCATTAATTTTTCAGTTCCTTCTATTAGCTCACACTCTCCCTATATACATATCTTGTTCAAATTTTCAATCGTTCATAAAATACATCTTATTCATCCACTCAAGTTCAAACACATTTTTTTTGAACTTGTAGTAGATGATCCTGGATGTTAATATAGTTTTTTTTCAAATATTAATTCATTCATTAAATTTAATTAATTAATTAATGGGAGAAAAAAATGTTCTCTTATATAAGCTATTTAGCAGGATGTAAATTTAGGAATCAATACCGTCAGTGGCGAAGCGTGTAGATGGCTGGAAAAAAATGTCTATTTCAGATTCTTTTTTCATTCAGTGTTCTAGCCTGAGTGAAGGAGGGAACAAAATGGGAAATGAAACATGTGAATAAATGAGTGAGAGAGATGGAAAGTGTGTATGTGAGAGAAAGAAAAAATTCTCTCTCTCTCTCACACACTAACTTAAAAAAATGAATGAACATTATTGATAAAGAACTTTCTGTAAAAGAGTGAAAAAAAAGTAGGAATTGACTTTACAAAATTTTTTTATATTACTTGTTTATTGTGATTTTAGTTTCAAACTTTCACTCTCCTCTTTCCTAAGATTAGATTCATGCTTATCGCGAATGAACTCATTTTTGCCGTAGAATAATGCAAAGTGGCTGTTATAGAACAAAGTTAAAAATTAATTTTAGCATAAATTTACGAGTAATGTTCGAAAAGGCCCCAATATGAGATACGAATATACTCGGAATACTGCTTGAAGTGTTTAATAAAATATTTAGTTAATAAAATATAATGTTGCCCTGGTTAGGAATCCTTGACGTTGAATCCAAAAACAATGCGTTGGAGAAAATAAAATTCCATGTCGGTAGCCGAATAGCAACAGTATAACAGTAAGCAATAGCAACTGTTTAACAGCAATAGTATAATATACGACAGGAACAGTATAATATATACATAGGAACAGTATAATACACTGAAGTGACAAAAGTCATGGGATACCTCTTAATATCGTGTCGGCCCTCCTTTCGCCCGGCGAAGTGTAGCAACTCGACGTGGCATGGACTCAACAAGTCGTTGGAAGTCTTCTGCAGGAATATTGAGCCATGCTGTCTCGATAGACGTCCATAATTGTGAAAGCGTTGATGGTGCAGGATTTTGGGCACGAACAGACCTCTCGATGATGTCCCATAAATGCTCGATGGGATTCATGTCGGGCGATCTAGGTGGCCAGATCATTCGTTGAAATTGTCCAGAATGTTCTTCAAACCAATCGCGAACAGTTGTGGCCCGGTGACATGGCGCATTGCCATCCATAAAAATCCCATCGTTGTTTGGGTACATGAAGTCCATGAATGGCTGCAAGTGATCTCCAAGTAGCTGAACATAAGCATTTCCAGTCAATGTTCGGTCCAGTCGCACCAGAGGACCAAGTCCATGCCATGAAAAAACAGCCCACACCATTACGGAGCCACCACCAGCTTGAACAGTGCCTTGCTGACAGTTTGGGTCCATGGCTTCGTGGGGTCTGAGCCACACTCGAACCCTACCATCAGCTCTTAACAACTGAAATCGTGACTCATCGGACCAGGCCACGGTTTTCCATTCATCTAGAGACCAACCGATATGCTCACGTGCCCACGAGAGTCGCTGCAAGCGATGTCGTTCTGTCAATAAAGGCACTCGAGTCGGTCTTCTGCTGGAATAGCCCAAGAAAGCCAAATTTCTCCGCACAGTTCTAACAGACAATCCCTTGTACGTCCCACATTGATTTCTGCGGTTATTTGACGCAGTGTTGCTTGTCTGTTGGAATTTACGACTCTTTGCAGACGTCGGCGGTCTCGGTCGTTAAGTGCAGGCGGTCGACCACTGCGCTGTCCATGGTGGGATGTTATGCCTGAAATTTCATACTCTCGGCACACTCTTGACACAGTGGATCTGGTAATGTTGAATTCTCTAACGATTTCCGAAATGGCATGACCCATGTGTCTAGCTCCAACTAACATTCCGCGTTCAAAGTCTGTTAATTCCCGTCGTGCGGTCATCATCACGGCAAAACCTCTTCACATGAATAACTTGAACAGAAATGAAAGCACTGCGCGTTTATACCTGTTCTACGCGATGCTACTGGCATCTGAAAATTTGCATATTGCTATCCCATGACTTTTGTCACTTCAGTGTATATAACAGTATAGAAACTGCATAACAAATAATAATATAACAATATAAAAACTGCATAACAGTAATAATATAACAGTATAGCCATAATAAGTACATAATAACCTAAAAAGCCGAATAGTAACAATATAAAATTGTGATCAAATAGCAACAGTAATAATATATAACAACAATATATAGCCTAATAGCAGCAATATAACAAAATAGCAACAATTTAACAATATATAATTACAATATATAACATAGCAATAGCATAACAATATCAACAAAATAGTAAGGACGTCGGAGAGTAGAGTGCGCTTAGGTGAATTCTAAGCTGGCAAGTTAGCTGTTTGCTTGTGACTCACCTATTTGATCCAATTACTTTCAAGGTTTTTTTTTCATCTTTACCAGAGGTGGTAATTATTATTTTATTATACTAATCGTCCAACTGGGACATATTTAATTTCTTTTTCCTTCCGTTTATTTTTTTTCCTCCTTTACGGAATTTTTTTCTTTTCTTAATTTTTCCCTTAATCCGTTTTCTATGTAAGGCACCGTTGGTTCCCCCTAGTTTATTTTTGGGGTTCTTTTCCGTTTTTTGCAACATGGCGTGTGACACGTCTAACGCTTCTCCAATGGAGTACTCTTCACATACTGATATACTTTTTAAATCCCGACGCAATATATTAGACAACTTACAGATTGCTGCCCAACACGGTGCTACATCTTTCACACTGCAATTCACGGTTCCAGATAAAGCAATACCTCGGTCTCATCCGCGAATCCTGAAAGAGAATTTAGCATCAAAATTGTCAACAGTTAAACATATCGACAATCTGAGACTCTCCCGCCAGGGAAAACTAATAATTTCCACTTGTCACCTACAAACAGCCACAGAATTGGTTCATATTCAAGCTATTATGGGGCTTCCCGTAATTGCATCTTTTTACCCGGAAACGATCACTACCCGATTTCTTATTCATGACATTCCAATAGACGTTAAACTAGAAGATTTGGCTACCGAATTAGAGGATGAAAACTCTTTTTCGATAGCTGAACTTCGGCGTTTCATTAATATTAAAAAACCATCGGTTTCTTCCCCAGTTTTAGTAACTATTCTCGGCACTATTTTGCCGGAATATATCAAAATATGGCTAACGCGACAGAAGATTTCTCTTTTCTATGATAAACCGCGACAGTGTAGGAAATGCTTTTCATTTACTCATCCTACTCATTCTTGTACAAACAATCTAGCTTGCGAACGATGCAGTGGCCCTCACAATGTCTCCACGTGCACTTCACACATTCTTCAGTGTGTACAGTGCGGCGACAATCATATGGCCACAGACTCAACATGCCCAAAACGTAAGGCAGAGGAGAAATTTCTCAAATTTAAAACACTCAACAGATTATCCTTCATAGAGGCTCGGAGAACATATCACCCAAAAACTTCAGAAACATACGCATCACAACTTGCAACAACCCCTATCAAGACTTCCGGCTTAATCACCAAAGAGGAGATAACACAAATTCTCCAACAACATTCTGTAGACACGCGACAACTAATCACAGACGTTTGCCAGGCTCAGGCCGCATCCTTTCAAGAATCACTTCAACAACTAACCACCAATTTTACAGCAGCACTTAATACCATCAGTCAAACTTTAAAAAGACTTTCACATCCTTTGACAACAACCCAATTATCGAATATCAAAGAAAAAAAGAAAACTAAACCCAAAAATACGGGTCCGAATTTTTGCAGGAACTTGATAGCTCCATATCTCTTTATTCAGAACAACGAAATGTACAGAATGCTCTTGCTTTCCCTCAAATACATTCTGATCAGTCAGACATAACAACGTAGTTCAATTCTAAAACTCTTTATTTTTGGTAAATTTTTTAACTAGTTCAGTCCTTTTTTTTTTTTTTTTTTTTTTTTCAATGTTCTCTCATAATTTACACATCGTTCAATGGAATGCAAGAAGCATTCGAGCCAAAAAATCATGGCTTCTGAAATTTTTCAACTCTGCTCATATTTTTGTAATCCAAGAAACCTTTCTCAACAATAACGACGTTTTTCACTTACCCGGCAAACACATTTTTCGAAAGAACAGAGCAAACAACACTAGAAGGGGAGGTTTGATGATCGCAATAGATACTTCTTTTCCTTGTAATTCTATTAATTTCCTCAATCTTCCACAATCGGATAATGAAATTCAAGCAATTTCGATCCATCTCAATCGTAAGTCTTTTTCTTTAGTCAATATTTATTCTCCCAAAGGCGAATTCACCATTGAATGGCTAGAAGCAATCCAACAACACCTACTTTCCTCGGTTATTATTCTTGGAGACTTCAATATTCAACATCCTGTTCTCGGTTCATCTTCTGTTAACAACAATTCCGAAATTTTTATAAATTGGATTCTGGACAACCATTACACCATTCTTAATACTAGCACTCATACTCACATTACACCTTCATCGTCCTCTCTTCTTGATTTATCCATCGCAAGTGCTGATATTTACCCTAACATTTCTTTCCACGTACATTCCGATCCATTAGATAGCGATCATTTACCAATTCAACTGTATTTCCAAATCAGTCACCAACTTAAAATTTATAGACAAACCGTTAATTGGCCTAATCTTATTCAATCTATCCAGGATCATCAACATTCTTCACATACATTCCACACATATACTGATTTACAAAGTTTTCTCTCTAACCAGTTGCATAGTAATTCTCAAAAACGACTTATTTCACATAAACCTTCTCAACCTTGGTGGAATTCAAGATGCGAAAATCTCCTCCGTCACAAAAGAAATCTCTTATATAAAGCTCGAACCCAACTTTCCAGGGATCTCTGGATCGCATATAAAAAAAACTGCCGCCACTCTTCGTCGACTTATATCACAACTAAAAAGAAATTATTGGAACTCAGTTTGCGATTCTGCAGGATTTAATGGCAGAATTTACAAAATCATAAAAGCAATTCACAACAGGCGGGATACTCCAGAAAATAATAGAATCTTTCACACCAGCAACAATTCCATCATTTCAGATGCTGACCAACAAGCTAATCTCTTGGCAGCCCACTTCAACAAATCTTCCGTTTTTCATTTTATTCCTTTGGATTTTTCTGAAGAGTCGCTTCATGATTACAATAACCCTTTTTCTTTCATTGAACTTACAAATGCGATTAAATCCACTCCCAATACTTCACCGGGATACGACGGAATTCCGGCTAAATTGATCAAAATTCTTCCCGATTATTATCTTCATCAACTATTACACATTTTTAATAATATTTGGATCTCGGGCAACATACCGGAAGATTGGCTCACCGCTCAAGTCATTCCGATCCTCAAACCAAATAAAGATAACAGTTCAGTTGCATCTTATCGCCCAATAGCTCTAACTTCAATTTTAAGTAAAATCTTCGAAAGAATCGTTCTCAAAAGACTCCTTCAATTCTCAGATTTCAAAAAATTTCATTTTAATCATTCCGGATTCATTCCCTTTAAAGACTGTATGTACACTTTATCTCTTCATCATAAAATAGTTGAAGCCAAGAATATGAAAAAGTTTTTTATCTTTATAAAACTTGATTTATCGTCTGCTTATGACTCCGTTTGGAGAGACGGATTAATTTACAAACTTTTACAATTTGGAATTAAAGGCACAGCAGCAAAGTGGATACACAATTTCATCAACAACAGGAATTTTATTGTCAAATGGAGAAACACTGTATCGATGAAATTGTTTTCCACACAGGGCGTACAACAAGGTAGTGTTCTCAGCGCATTCCTTTTCACAATCTATATGCGAGATTTATTTGAAGTCATCCCTAATCATACAGAATGCCTTATTTATGCTGACGACATCTTTCTTTTCAGCAGTGACTACAAACTAGAAACAGTCCTCTCTAATCTTCAGTTTTCACTGCATAAAATTTCCCAATGGTGTAATACTTGGAACTTCATTCTCCAACCAGAAAAAAGCGAAGCCGTAAATTTTTCAAACAAAAAACAAATTCCTCATATTCATTTACAAATTCATAACACTAATATACCATGGAAACAACATACTCGAATCCTGGGTCTGATTTTTTCACATAATCTCAATTTCAGACAACATTTTTCTTACATTAAAAAGAAATCCATTAAAAAACTCAATGCAATTAAAGCAATTGCTGCTAACACTTGGGGATGTCGTTCATGGCATCTTATCAAAATAGTCAACTCCACTATTCGTAGCATTTTGGAATATGGCTCTCCTATTTTTATTTCTTCTTGTCCTAGCAACCTCCAAATTCTCACTATTGTTTACAATATCGCTTTACGTTTCGCAACGGGTCTTCCCAAGTGGACTCCTATTTCAGTGTTATACAAAGAAGCTGGCCAAATCCCCCTCTTCCAAAGACAGTTAATGTTAGCAGAAAGATTTTTTGTTAAACACGTCTCTTTTGATCCATCCTCACCCCTCTCTCATTTTCTCAACTTCCAGAATTATTCTCCCCGTTTAAAGCATCCAATTTCTCTCCAAACTTTTTTCGCTGACCTTTTGAAAAATTTACACATCACCCCTTCCTCTCTCATTCCCAATTTTCATCCCTTTGACAATCATGATAAAATTTCTTTTCATCTCGAAGATTTACCCTTTCAAACCAAACAACTCCCACACCATTTAATCAAGAATTTATTTGAACAATATAAAGAGGAAAATTGGAAAAATAAAGTAATTTTAGCAACCGATGCATCCAAATCTCCAACCAAACACTCAATCTCTTGCATTAATTTTTTCACACAGGAAAATTCATCTGGGACAATCTCTAATTATAATAGTATTTTTACAGGAGAAACTCTGGCACTGCTATTATCAATTTCCACGTATGTACTCAAATCACATCATTACATTATTTTATCTGATAGTCTCTCTGCTCTCCGAGCTCTTCAAAATTGCAATTTTAAATCCACAAGAGTCACCAAATTGCTAGGAAATCAAGTCAAACAAAACCTAAATTCCATATTATCTTTACAATTCATTTGGACTCCAGGTCACGTCGGCATACAGGAAAATGAACAAGCAGACTCTTTGGCAAAAACCGCGTCAGATACAATAATTTTAAATTGGATTTCTCCGGATGACATCATGTACCATCAAAAAAAGAAAATATTTCAAAATTCAAATGAACAATGGAACAACAGTAAATACGCCATGGATCTGTTGCATCTAAATAGCATCAAATCAATTCATCGCCTTTTACCTATCCAAAGAAAAGAAGAAGTACTAATTTCCAGATTTCGCACCAAAACATATCCTTCTACAGCCAGACTCCATAGATTTGGATTAACGTCTTCTCCATTGTGCTCACAATGCAAAAAAACCTGAAACCGAAGAACACATTCTGTTCCAATGTACTAAATATGATGTACAAAGAGAAAAACTTAAACAAGCTTTTGGATATAAAGTCCTCTCCTATTCTTGGTTATTTGATATGAGCGACGAACCGTATTACAAAACAGTTACACTAATTAATTTTCTACGAAAAATTACGTAGTTGTTAGTTTTATTTTTTCATTGCGATTTTCCGAATATACTAACATTACAATATTATTTCGTGACAGAAGTACTGCACGACACCTCATTTCGGACCCTTCCATTTCATAATTTTAGAATCAGTTGAAGTTCACTGATTATTTGAAAATCTTTTTTCATTTGTAATTTTCTTTTCCATTTATTAATTCTTTTCCACTGATTTCTTCTCGAGAGTAATTGGATAAATTGAGATAAAGCAGCTAACGCGAGCATAAATAAAATCACGTCAAGGGCGGCCACTTGAAACCCATGGGGGTGGATTCCATTTCCTCCCCCGCATTCGAGATTCATCCTTTTTCCCCCGTAATGAATCCTCCATCTCCCCAATCAATAACTCTTCCGGCTCTTCCACGTGCATCCGCCTCTGAGTTATGAAAACTCGACTGAACAAAAGATTTCTAATGAAAGAAACAAATAGGTTTTTCTAAATAAATATCTCCAACAAGATTGGATTCTATTTCGTTTTCTAAAACGTTATTCCAGTAATTACGGCCTATTTATAGCGAGCAGACTGGACTTGCAAAGCGATGCGTGCTTGTACCAGATTTACAACCCATTTTAGTACTTTCAATTTCATTTTATGTATACGTGAATAGATCGAAAGGCAGAACATTAGAACAGAAATAATATAGAAAACAGTAAGCTATTTTAGAACTGTTTTTACTTTTTTTCAATTCCTTCTATTAGCTCACACTCTCTTTATACTATATATCTTGCTCAAATTTTCAATCGTTCACAAAATACTTTTTATTCATGCACTCATGTTCAAATACACTTTTTTTTTAACTTGCAGTGGATGACACCGGATGTTAATACAGTTTTTTCAAATATTAATTCATTTTAGTTGTTTTTTTTTAGATTTAAGTTGCATCTATCTACCAATAGGTGGCGCCAGATAAACTTAAAAAAATGAATGAAAAATTATTTATAAAGGGCTTTCTGCAATAGAGTGAAAAAAAAAAAGTAGGAATTGACTTTAAAATTTTTTTTTTTATATTACTTGCTTTCAATGTTTTCTTTCTTGTTGTTTGAATGAACAGTTTGCAACCATAGAACTATCTTCACTCATCTGAATCTGTTTTCAGGTTGATTGAAATATTTTCAAGAATTTTTTGTGTTTGTGCAACTGTAATCATTTATATCAGTTCATTGATGTTAAAAATTATTCTAAGGATTTAGAAGTTTAAGATCGTGGTTTGGAGATGGTAAAATGGATGTGTAAAGTAACATTCATTTTTGATTGGACACTAGGGAAATTATTTTTTTTTCCGTCAAAAAAAAATCAAAATTGGCCTAGGTAACATTGTTCAGTTCAAACAAATGAAGGGCTAGAACAAATGAATCACCGCAAAATATTTGTGTAATTTCTATAAAATGAAAAACATATCAAATTCGAAATAAATTCAGACGACAACAATCGTTTATTAGTTTTTAATTGCTTTTTTCCCCTTGCTATTTTTTAAAAATACGAACAAAAAGGCAATTTTGTTGTAAAATAAAATTATTTTTTTAAATTATAATATTTTGAATAAAAATTCTTTTAAACTATATATAATATTTTGAATAAAAATTCTTTTAAACTATATATAATATTTTGAATAAAAATTCTTTTAAACTATATATATTCTTTTTGAATAAAAATTCTTTTAAACTATATATATTCTTTTAAACTATTTCTATTTTTAAATTATTTGAAACTGAAAAGTATTTAAGTGTTGTACAATATATCAACTAACTTTCCTACTAACAACTCTTCATTTATTTTCAGCACTCGCGCATCATTTAATCCATTTCAAATAATGCTTTATTAATTTAATTGTTTTATTTTTAGCATTTATAGTTTTATTGTTTATCGTTACGAAAATATCTAATCTGTTGAATGCTAACAATAATGTTAATTGAATTAAAATTCCCCAGATGGCACTGCTAGTTTGATTTTCATTTCTTTTATTCAAATAACTTTTCATTTTTTACGAATCTCTAAGTCTTAACTGTTCTTTAAGAACAAAAGAACGTATCGTTAACAGTTGATTTACTGGCGGACAGCTAAAATATTCTATTTTAATTACCACATCACGCATTAACTTTAAAATTCATGAATATGTGTACCTTTTAGACTTAAGTATGTCTGTACCAGCTTTAAACGCTTATTAACAAGATTTTTTTTATTACAATCACAATTTTTTTTTTACTTTATGCTTCAATTTTTTTTTTTATCATTCTGCACTTTCTTATTAATATACTATTACATTTATTTTACGATTATGAGATTAATTTCAGTGTAATTTATTTATAATTTACATAATTTATTTCTTAAGAGAATACAATTAATGCATTATAGGTAATTTTCAGATATGATTTATTCAAATGGTAATTTTAAACTCTCACTGTTTCGATTCAAACAACAAATAACAATAAAAACTATAATCTGTTAAAATTAAATACTTAATTCCTTTATTTTATTTTTATTCTTAGCTTTAAATTTTTAATTTTAACTTTAATCTTGTATTTTTTTTGGGGGCGGAGGGGGCATCGTCAACGGACTCTTAATTGTACCTATAGCTTTAGCTTTTTCGATCTCTTGCTTTAATTGTTCTCAAGCAAGAGATGTTTTTCCTAAGTTTTAATTGTTTTATTTTTATTTATTAATATTCTATAATTTAAGCAAATACATTTATGCAAATTTTTTAACTAAATTAAGATGTGGAGGTATTGTGGTTCTTAAAACCACCTAGGAACTCCGTAACAAGTACGCCCGTTGCCCTAAATACTTATGAGTGTTGAATCGCCAATACATCTGTCAAAAAGCCGATTAGAAATATAATTGTGATAAATTTTTGTTCATTGAACCCAACCCAGTTTAAAATTATAAAACCCTATCTGTCTAAATAAAAAAAAAGATACTGATTATTTATCTGACAGGTGTTTTTTTCTAAAACTTAAGAACCATAAGACTTACAATTTGTTGTTTGAATTTCTTTCTTTTATCTGGTGTATAGCGGGCGAGTGGCTAGCGCTCTTGCGCACGGTACCACAGGTTTCGGGTTCGAGTCCCGGCGGTGCCATGGATGTTTGTAGTGATTCGGAATACACTTTAAACCGTAGGTCCCGGTCCTAATAGGATCGTAGAGCGTTGCGGGGGCATTGTTACTCCGCGTCCGTGGCTTACCTTCAAGTTACACGCGCCCCCTGGGTAATACAAAGTGAGTAACGTTTATGCAGCGCTTGCCTTAAGGCATCCAAGACCAAGCTGTCTAAGTGTTTGCCAGCTGCATTAGCACAAAAAAAATCTGGTGTATAGCTAAAAATTATGAAAAATCACCCAGCAAATCTTTTTTAAATAACAATTAAATAAAATAACGCTTTGATTTGCATCGTGATTTATCCTTTTATGTAGCTAAAAATTTTTACTATCCTGATGTTTCGACATTGGGTCGCCATTTTGGATGTTTCCCTCTTTGTGATTTTGACATGAAAATTTCATGTGATGTTTTATTGCTTGGCCTTTTCGGTTTTATTTTTAACCGTCATAAGGAGTTTTGCCCTTCCGATTGAGATTATTTTTTAAATATACTGTTTTTAATTTCTTTTTTTTTTCTAAATTTATATTTTATATATAAATATTCATATTTAAATATAAAATATTTAATTTTCTTCATATTTACTGAAACCAAACAAAAAAATTTTTTGTTCTGCAACACCAGTGTTCATACTAATAATGTATTAGATTGGTAAGAAAGTTATGCCGATTTTTCTTTTAGGATATTTCAATTTTTTATATATAAACCCATAAGTGAGATTAATTAATGAGTTTTTTTGGAACAAAATTTCTTAAAAAATGCAACTCAATGAAAATTTCTAACTTTTTAACAGAAGTATGTTTTAAAAAGTGTGCAAACGAAGGTCAAATTAAATTATTTCTCTACACCATTGATTTTCTTTGAAAATATGTAATATATGCGATAATTAATAGTAATGTATAATCTTAGGACTTTTTAAAAAGTGTCCTTTTCAAAAACAATTTTGAAAATGACCTATTCTTTGTATCTTGTAGTCTCCTTAACATTAGTCTCTTATTTCAGTTTGTTGTAATTGGCAGCAATAGATTGAGTCTCAAGTAGATAATTGGAGGAATTCCCAGCGAAGATATATTGTTAATGTGGAAGAAGATAACTTCGAAGAATATTTCTTCCAAAAAAAAATGGAACCAAAAACTTCTTCAGTACACGTAGAATATCACACTTCTTTCATCTCTTTCTCATTACTAAAGCGCATGCTTCTACAATAAACAGCTCAAAGCTGCTTTAATGTTCCCAAATTAAGACAACTTTATTGTTCTCCTAATGGCTTTTTTAGCCATCGTTACTCCTCGGATGACATTCTAGACGGCAGTCCCTCGTCACACAGTCGCCAGTTGGATTCATTAATTCTTTAAACGACAAGCATTTCACTTCATTTTAATGGTACTTATGCACCGGCTAATGGAAAAATTAGCCTTCAAAGCCCCAATTACAGTATGGCTTTCTCTTGTAGCTCCAATTTATATTTAACGGAACATCTCGGAGTTTTTGTTCTCGAACGAAGTATCATTTGAAGTCGTCCTCTATTGCAAGAATATATAGATAACAGATTCCATATGACAAAGGCTTTACCATGGAAAACATGCTACAATGTAACCACATTTTACCACCCTAATTTGCTACACATAAAATTAATCGTTGCCATCTGTGGAGGTTATCATTCTCCCCACCTCCTCATTGAGCTAATAAAAGGATTTTCCTGCTTACGGATTTATTGTACTCCTCCGCGAAGTATAGAGTGAGGCCATTTATCGAAGTTTTCATCCCACATCCCCATGTTCAGAAATCCAACTTCCCTTTTTCTAAAAAATTAGTGTATATCCCACTGCATTATTCAGATTAGTTACAGTTAATCGCATTACCTTATTCTGATGTAAAAGATGATTCCTACCTTTCTTTCATAAGATTTCATACCCTTCTGATAAAAGATGAATCATAAAATCTGAATCTGTACAAAACATTGGCAATTGCTTAAAAAAAAAAAAAAAATACTAAATATAATATAATATATTTTTTTCTGTTTGGCATGGGGAAAAAATTGGTTGATCTTGTCCTAATTCTATCGTTGTTGATGCTTCCTTGAAGAACACTGAACCCTCTCAAGACCTACTTGTATAACTGGATGTACAATAAACCACTTGCGAGTTCGCCTACAGGAATGTCATTTGGCTTCTACTCACCCCTTATTCACGCTTTGATATACTTTCCCTCGTAAAGTGTATATATACTCGCATTAAATCCTACAGCTTGCATACGAAAGTACTGAGCATTTTTAAAATCCTGCAACAACCTGGTGGTTGGTGCGTTGGGTATTTGAACTGAGTGAGTTCAACTCTAAGTCCAATGAACTTCAATGAGCAGTTCCAGAATCTACAACGTCCGCTCCGATGTAGATTCATGAACTGCTTCATGAAGTTTAATCATCATCATCATAACTGACTCGACAGTTCGTTGTGGGCCTTCTTCAAAAGATCCAGCCAGGCTGTTCTCCTCTTGGCCGTGGACCTCGAGTTTTTTATCTTAATAACATTAAAATCAGAGTCTTAAACAGTCAACCCATCTCTTTTTCGGTTTTCCCCTTGGTCGTTGTCCAAAAGGGTTACATTGAAAACTTCAAATCAGCTCTATCACTTTCCATTCTCATGAGATGACCGGCCCATCTCATTCTGTTCAGTTTAACACATTTCAGAATGTCAATATCTCTAAAAAGTTTGTAAAGTTCAAAATTGTGTCTTCTTCGCCAATTTCCATTGTCATTGATACCACATGAAGTTTAATGGTGCCGGAATATATAGGACTTTGCGCAACATATTTTTTAAGTCTTATATCAAAGAAATTAGATAAGTAATTTTAGTAATCAGAGTTTATTTTTGACTTTTTTGAGCGCTCGAAATATCAAAGGTAACGAGATCAGGAATCCATTATCATTTGAAGCCTCAACGACTGTCTTGATGCGAGACATGCGACATTTTCGGTTCTCTCTGGTTGCGTGCAGATTCGTTTTCCGAGGCAGATGATTCGATCATCACGTTTCCGTTCCAGATTTTCCAAACAGAGCGCCCACTGGGATTGATGAATTAAAACATGGCAAGAAAGAAAGGCCAATTGTGTACTTCTTAGATTTTTGTCAGTAAGGTTGGGCATTTTGATTGGGGCATACCTTTGGGCAATTTTGTTGCCATTTTATCTTAACCTTGAGCATTTTGTCAATAACCTTGGGATATTTTTTATCAATTGTAAGGGAAAAGTTTTTAATCTTGTTCATTATAATTTGACAGCAACAACATCCAGTTAACTGATATATGGAATAAGTAAATCTAATAACCTATAACAAAATGCTATCTTAATACACAGTCCAGTCACATTAATGTGACCACCTGTCAAAAGCCATAATATACACTCTTGTATATTCTGGCTTTAAGTGGAGTGTGGCATTAAGTGGAATTCTTTATATACACTCCACTGCAATGTGCTGCCACCTGCCTTTTTGTGATGAGCTATTTCACGTTGACGTCCAAAGTAGGTGGTGTTCACATTAATGTGACTGGACTGTGTAATATGAAATGCGAATTTTTTATGTTCTAAAACAGATAAAATTCATTGCAGTTTTCATTTGTTCTGCCAATGTAAAAATAAAAACAAGAATTTTTTTTGAAGATTTCCAAATTACTGAAGCAAATCCTGATTGTAATCGTGTAATAAGTTCGTGTATTAGGAATTTATAATTTTAAACAGGCGAGTAAAATATATCGCTATGGAATTGTCGGTGCCAACATTGTCTGTGATTGATAGCACTGTATAGAGAACTCGTTCGGGATTTCACACAATGTAAATTAATAGCAGCTATTTTTAAAATCAATTTTTTTACGATAAAAATAGCTGCTGTGATTTTTAAAAGAGAAAAATTAGCTGAAGAAAGAGTTTGCTTTCAATTTTGTGTTCCGAATGAAATTTCGTGTGCAGAATCGCTAAAAATGTTGCCGAAGACCTGATGTGTATCGTATATGCTATGAGTCGTATAAAACATGAGTCGTAAAACATGAGACATGCTATGAGTCGTATAAAACATTCAAAGAAGGCCAAGAAGTGACAGTTGATTTGCTTCGTTCTGGTCGGCTTTCAACTGCTACGACCGACGAAAAGCATCGACAAAATCAAGAAGTGGGAGGTAAAAAAAAATCATTGAGTCTTAGAAAGTTGGTTCAAGAAGTGAATGAGTAACTCCGTTCGTTTCATTGATATACACTGAAGTGACAAAAGTCATGGGATACCTCTTAATATCGTGTTGGCCCTCCTTTCGCCCGGTGAAGCGCAGCAACTCGACGTGGCATGGACTCAACAAGTCGTTGGAAGTCTTCTGCAGGAATATCGAGCCATGCTGTCTCGATAAACGTCCATAATTGTGAAAGCGTTGATGGTCCAGGATTTTGGGCACGAACAGACCTCTCGATGATGTCCCATAAATGCTCGATGGGATTCATGTCGGGCGATCTAGGTGGTCAGATCATTCGTTGGAATTGTGCAGAATGTTCTTTAAAACAATCGCGAACAGTTGTGGCCCGGTGACATGGCGCATTGTCATCCATAAAAATCCCATCGTTGTTTGGGTACATGAAGTCCATGAATGGCTGCAAGTGATCTCCAAGTGGCTGAACATAAGCATTTCCGGTCAATGTTCGGTCCAGTCGCACCAGAGGACCAAGTCCATGCCATGAAAAAACAGCCCACACCATTACGGAGCCACCACCAGCTTGAACAGTGCCTTGCTGACAGTTTGAGTCCATGGCTTCGTGGGGTCTGCGCCACACTCGAACCCTACCATCAGCTCTTACCAACTGAAATCGTGACTCATCGGACCAGGCCACGGTTTTCCATTCATCTAGGGACCAACCGATATGCTCACGTGCCCACGAGAGTCGCTGCAAGCGATGTCGTTCTATCAGTAAAGGCACTCGAGTCGATCTTCTGCTGGAATAGCCCAAGAAAGCCAAATTTCTCCGCACAGTTCTAACAGACAAGTCCCTTGTACGTCCCACATTGATTTCTGCGGTTATTTGACGCAGTGTTGCTTGTCTGTTAGAATTTACAACTCTTTGCAGACGTCGCCGGTCTCGGTCGTTAAGTGCAGGCGGTCGACCATTGCGCTGTCCATGGTGGGATGTTATGCCTGAAATTTCATACTCTCGGCACACTCTTGACACAGTGGATCTGGGAATCTTGAATTCCCTAACGATTTCCGAAATGGCATGACCCATGCGTCTAGCTCCAACTAACATTTCGCGTTCAAAGTCTGTTAATTCCCGTCGTGCGGTCATCATCACGTCAAAACCTCTTCACATGAATAACTTGAGCAGAAATGAAAGCTCTGCGAAAGCACTGCGCATTTATACCTGTTCTACGCGATGCTACTGCCATCTGAAAATTTGCATATTGCTATCCCATGACTTTTGTCACTTCAGTATATTTTGGCATGCTTTTGACATTGATATATTTTTTTGGCATTGATATATTTTTGTCATATTTTAGGCATGCCATGCCTCACTGATTTTCGAGCCCAATTTTTTTCCAAAAGAGCATCGAAGGCAGGTTGCTGAAGACATGATTTACGGAGCTTCTACGGACTTCACCTTTATGAAACGCCACAAATGTCGTCGACCAAACATCTTCTTTACCTGATGTGGCACCATGCGACTTTTTCCTGTTCCAGAAATTAAAATTACCACTTCGAGGAAAGCGTTGGGACACCATTTATCTAATTTATTGAACATTGATAAGCATCATGTACCACTTATGCATCCCACAAACAGCCCACCGATGAATGATGTGGGGAAAGGACAGCGCCTTCTGAGAAGACATTCAAAGGTAAATGCCCCATACTTGCATGGAAGAAATTCTACCAAGAATGCCGATGGAGATGCTTTTCTTCAATTCCTTCTATTAGCTCACACTCTCCCTATATATATCTTGTCCAAATTTTCAATCGTTTATAAAATACTTTTTATTCATCCACTCAACTTCAAATGCATTTTTTTTAAACTTGTAGTGGATGACACTGGATGTTAATACAATTTTTTCATATATTCATTCATTAAATTTAATTCATTCATTTTAGTTTTTTTTTTTAGATTTAAGTTGCATGTATCTACCCATAGATGGCGCCAGATAAACTTAAAAGAATGAATGAAAATTATTTATAAAGGACTTTTCTGCATCATAGTGAAAAAAAAAGTAGGAATTGGCTTTAATTATTTTTTTTATTTTTTAATATTACTTGTTACACATATTGTCGTAATCGCCATTTGATCCCCCCGTTTTCGAAAGCAGTGACTGCAGCCGTGCCACCAACACGTTCGAACCTCCTGCACGCTAGCTGCCAGTGAACCACGAATTGGCCCTTTAATTCGATTGAGGACTGAAACAAAATTCACTCAAGGAACTAAAGACTATATTGAAAATTAGATTAAGCACAGTCATGGTTTTATCGATGGAGGTCTGCTTTGATAAATAAATTAATTTTGGTGTAGTATTCACGTTTTTTTTAAATGGTTTTCGCTTGTAAGGGAAATTGTCATATTTAATGAATCGGTAAACAGGAAAAAAATAGTTCTAGAATTTTCCGCCTAAGATAAGATTATTTAATTTCGATCAGATAATAGTATCGTAAAAAAATGGAAGAAAGAAAGAAAAATAGTTACATTGCGGTGTATTTACATAGTCTCAATGACTTTTTAAAGGTTTCCTTTCGTCATAATCGCTAATAGTTTTTGAATGACATTCTTAAATCTACAAGAAATAAAATTTTTGAAGCAAATAGTTTTTCTTTTAATTTTTTTTTCTCTACTTACATTAAAAAATATGTTTAGCCCTTTTTCTTTTAAACGTTGGAATTAAATCCTTTAGTCGTTTTAAAAAAAAATTCTAACAATAGGTATTATATCATATTTTTTAAGCTTTAGCTGGAGTGTAGAAAAACTAGGATTACCTTTAAAAGATCTGAACTATTAACTATTATGAACACAACACTATTAACTATTCTGAAGACAGCACGGTGATTGTAATCATTATATATCCCATATTAATTCGTTAATATATCTTATATATTATACATGCATTTTATATATTTTAATGGTGAATTTGGTGTGTAAAAATTCTTTATTGCTCTCACCGTATCTTTTTAGAAAACGATACCGACATTCCATAAGGGTTTCCAATATCGCAAAGATTTCAAAGCGTTGTCTTGGATCTCGCTTTTAAATTCCGCTGTCAAAACTGTAAAAGTTGTAATAAAAGACAAAACTGTAATTCGTTGTAAAAGTTTGCTGGATTGGGTCCAGCATTTTATCTAGCCGGTGGCAGAACAGTTGAGCACCCAAAGAGAAAACCAAAACCACCCAAAGAGAATCCAAAATTAATTAAAAAGCATAACTTTTCTGTAAGTAATAATTTCACTTTAATGTTATGATTTCCAAAACATATCGGTCTTTTGAATCTTTAGAATCGAATCCTTTGATAGATAAGAAGGATGGTACAAGAAAAATATCTGAAATATTGCAATGCTTTTTTAAAAAGGCGGCTTTTTAAATTCATTATCTTCTGCTCCTCTCTTTAACAACTGCAGGTTTCGGGTTCAAATCTTGGCTTTGGTACGGATGTTTTGTGAGTGGTTCGGAATCCATGTTAAACTGTAGGTCCCGGTCTAATTAGCCCAAAGTGTGCACGAAATAACTGTAGAGCGAAAAACCCGAACCAAACTTCGCCTTTGCAAGAAAACTTTCAACATACAAAAGTGATTGAATGAAATTTTGAGAATATTTCAACTATTTCATTCTTATTATCTCATAAGATTAGATCTTTCCTCCTATGATTATAGATGAGCGATAGAAACAGTTAAAGATCACAGTTCCTAAAGCAACGTTAATGACCGATTTAAATTTAACATTTTCTCGTCTATCTCGCACCAGCGCGGGATGAGTGGTAAATTCTAAAAAGCCAATCACGCGCCAGCTCATATTGGAATGATGTCCCACTTTTCAATTACGCGTTCTTGTGGGACGAGTCACAAACGGCAATCGTTAAGGCTCGTTCCCACTGAGGCGTGAAGCTTTGACCAATCACTAGCCTCACCATGTTCGCCTGAAACCGGTTTGAAATCCATCGCTTCGAGTCGGCCCACTTTCAACTCGAAGTGGAACTTCACTAGGCGCAATGCTACTTCTGACGTTTCGCTGGGAAGAGGTCGAAAGAAGTTTCTTGCCTGCCGCGTGAATCTTCAACGCTTCACGCCTCGGTGGGAACGAGCCTTTAATATCGTTAATCAAACGTACGTATTCTCAACGTTCTATCGTTAAAAAACGTCGTTAATCAAGTTACGTATTCTCCATTTCAATAGGCAATATACGTTAGATGTGCTTGCTGGTATTGGGGTGGAGTAAAAGTTAGAAACTATTGTGTTGCGAATTTATTAGTTATTAAAAGAAAATCTTGTCATATGAGTTGTAGAGACGATAGTTCTGCAGGCCGTTCAAGCACCCCAAAAAGAAAGTGCGATCTAATAAGTCTCAAAACAGACCATGAAACTGCAAATATGTTGCCTGAGCTATCGCAGTCCCCGAGTGATATGAGTTAAGGCTCTTTACCCCCGAGGCGTTGAAGCGTGTAGCATTGACCCATCACGAGCCTCGCCGCGTTCGCCTGAAATCGGCTGAAATCCACCGCTTCGAGTTGCCCAACTTTCAACTCTCGAATGCTTGCCGCGTCATGTGACTTGGATTGAGCCAATAGTAGATCTGCCATCTAGTAGAAGTAACTGGAACTCCACTGGGCGTGAAGCGATTTCTGAAGTTTCGGTGTGAACGGGTGGAAAAAATTTTCTTCTCCCTGCCGCGTGACGCGTCGCCGCCTCACGCCTCGGTGGGAACGAGCCTTTATGGCAGCGACAAAGAATTCATTCCTCCTTAAGGTGCCCATGATATTTCGGATTCCTGAGAGGAAGAGTTGAAAAACGTGAAAGAGATGACATGTCATCAGCATTTGTTAAATAATTTTACTTGCTATGCCCTCTACCACGAAAGGCCTCAATATGGCTTCCTAATCAGTGGGATACGCATAATCACGTTTTATGACCATTGTTCAATTCTACTTGTTATTAAAAAACAAGTAATATAAAAAAAAAAAAAATTAAAGTCAATTCTTACTTTTTTTTTCACTCTATTGCAGAAAGACCTTTTTAAATAATTTTCATTCATTTTTTTAAGTTTATCTGGCGCCCTCTATTGGTACATATATGCAACTTAAATTTAAAAAAAAAAACTAAAATGAATTAATTAAATTTAATTACTGAATTAATATTTAAAAAAAACTGTATTCACATCCAGTGTCATCCACAACAAGTTCAAAAAAAAGATGTATTGGAACTCGAGTGGATGAATAAAGAGTATTGTATGAACGATTGAAAATGTGAACAAGATGTATGTAGGGAGAGTGCGAGCTGATGGAAGGAAGAGAAGAAGCAAGTCGCCTTTTCGCCCGTTTCTACGACGGAGCGATCGTTATCAACACAAGCTCACGTGACCGACAGGGGCGAAGTGCTAAAAAAAAGTCATGCCAAGAATTTCATTTCTTATTCGAAATCAAAGCCAAAGAATCTTAAGACAAAAATAGAAAGATTTATCTTCACTTGCTTATTCCTATTCTTCTGAGTCATAAATTAGACGCACGAAGAAATAAGCTCTTTTCGAATACACTGATTATTAATTGAAATTAATAGTAAATGTCTCGTTTTAAGAAAAAAAAAATGGGGGGGGTTACCTTACCCAAACTATCTAAATTTTCTTTAAATTATATTTTTTAAGAAAAACATTCTTTCATTTTTTCGTAGAAGATTTATTAACAATATTTTATTTATCAAAAAAAAAAAAAAAAATCCTTCATCAAATAGATACAACAGGTTACAATGTATCTTTAAGTAGTACTCCACACACAGGGCCGGATTTCCCTATAGGCTAACTAGACTTCAGCCTAGGGCCTCCCTCAAGATCAAGAGGGTCCTATATTCTAAAAAGAAAGAAATTCTTCTAATCTACTATTTCGTTTTAAATGTACTTGAATTTAATCAGTTTTTAAATAAAATAACTATGGACATAAAATTTAATATGATATACAATTTGATATTTTCTTTTCTTTTTTGTGATCTGGATTTTGTTTGAATAAAGTTCCATTTTTGGCTTAGTTTAAAATTTACAATTCATAAAAATTCATAATCTTCATAATTATTTTTTATTTTTCATTTATTATCCGTGCCACATTTTACATCCGTGCCACATTCCGTACCCGTCACAACATGTTTCATTTAACATATTGATATTTTGCCGGATTTTCCTATAGGCTATCTAGGCTACAGCCTAGGGCCTCAAGATCAAGAGGAGCCTACATTCAAATTGTTAGCAAAATTAGAATGGCACTATTCTAAAAACAGTAAGCACTAAAACATTGAATCAAAAATAAGAAGAAATTCTACACATATGACTCATAAACAAACATAATTTTATTTATTTTTTTTAGTTATTATCCATGCCACATTTTTCATAATGAAATCACAATCACAATATGTTAAATTAGTTCATTTAACATATTGATATATATCACAGTAATGAATGTATTTTATTATCTCTCGTGTCATTTACGAACTTAAAAATGGAAGGTGAAAAGGCCTCCTAAGTGGAATAGCCTCGGGCCTCTTTTCATCTAAATCCGCAATACACCAGACTCTGCCTCACACTTTGAGAAATGGCATTTTAGAAACGAGGCATGTCCTGTTCAGTTATTGTTTACTTAAACAGGATGAATTAATATTCTCTGTTTTATAATACGATGAAAAAAAAAAGGCGTGACGTAAAATCCCTGAACTGGAATACATCTCGAAGGTCGTGAATGCCGTACACGAAACATCGTGAATTCCATTCGTGGACGGGGAAATACCCGACAATTTTTTTTGAAATGATAAAGACATCTGTCATTTCTCTCATCATTTCGAAACTTTATTGCTAATTTAGAACTTCTTCATTAAACAGTTGATCTCTATTTTGACGGCCAAAATGAAATTAAATTGCGAATCTGTTTAGCCCAAGCGCGAACAGCTTTGGGTAGAAGACTAAAAAATAGCAATGGACGCTCTACATTTTTTTTTTTCAATTCCTTCTAATAGTTCACACTTTCCCTATATATATCTTGTTCAAGTTTTCAATCGTTCATAAAATACTTTTCATTCGCCCACTCAAGTTCCAAATACATTTTTTTTGAACTTGTAGTGGATGACACTGGATGTCAATACAGTTTTTTCAAATATTAATTCATTCATTAAATTTAATTGATTCATTTTAGTTTTTTCAGATTTAAATTGCATGTATCTACCCATAGAGGGCGCAGGATAAATTTACAAAAGTGAATGAAAATGATTTATAAAGGACTTTTCTGCAATACAGTGAAAAAGTAGGAATTAACTTTTTTTTTATGTTACATTTTTTTTTGTTTTTAGTTTGTATTGTTCTGTTTAATTATGCATTTTGGAAGATACTAAACAAAGGTTGGGATTTTTTTAATTCTATAATTTTTTTTTTTTTTTTTACTAAAAGTAATTTCATTTTGATTCTAAAGAAACCTTTTTATTGAATTCTTATTATAAACGGTTAAAATAAGATGATCTATGCACTAAAATAAAAAATAAAAAAATTCCGTTTATTGTTATTTTTAGAGTTTTTCTCCTTCCATTTCCGTCGTTTTGTTCGATACCCTTCACACATATTTTATTAAAACTAATTTTACGATGCATTTCAAAAAATATGTATATTTTAGCCTCCATTCAATATATTTTTAGTCAGAGTGCATTTTACTCTCTAAAGGACAGAGACTTTCCGTCATTCCTTGCGTAAAATCCGCATTATTAGAGTTTTTGCATAATGTTTTTTTATCGTTCAATATTTTTTCTCCCTAGAGCGCATGCTCATAGGAAACATTGTACTACTGCGCATGCATATCTGTAATAGTGTTTTCTATGAGCATGCGCGCTAGGGAGAAAAAAATATCGGACGATAAAAAAACGTTACGCAAAAACTCTCTATTATACGTTAAAAAAACGGTTAAAATTTTTTTTTTTAAATATGCTTTAAAAATATTTATTATAATATGTTAAAATACTTTGCTGTATTTCACCTGAGATTAATATTTTTTTTTTTCCCTGAAAGATTCCTAAAAATCCAATTCTATAATCGCCACCTAAAAAGGCTATTGTGAACAAAAATGGACACAATTTTGGTAAGAATTCTTTTATTTAAACACACTGATGCAAGTAAAGGCTTTTAAAACGGCGTCTGTGAAGTGCCCGTAGATGGCAATACTTTGTACACATGTGCGAAACCGTGAACGCTACGTCATTTCAAAACGGTATTTTCTTCAAAAGAAAAAAAAAATCAATGTTTTTTCAATTCCGTCTATTAGCTCACACTCACTCTATATATATCTTGTTCAAATTTTCAATCGTTCATAAAATACTTTTTAATCATCCACTCGAGTTCAAATACATTTTTTTTAACTCGTAGTGGATGACACTCGATGTTAATACAGTTTTTTCAAATATTAATTCATTCATTAAATCTAATTAATTAATTTAAATTTTTTTAGATTTAAGTTGCATATATCTACCCATAGATGGTGCCAGATAAACTTCAGAAAATGAATGAAAATTATTTATAAAGGACTTTCAGCAATAGAGTGAAAAAAAAGTAGGAATTGACTTAAAATTTTTTTTTTATATAACTTGTTTGGAAGTAAAGTGGCATAACTTCGTTAACTAAACAATTTTCTTAACACGAAAAGAAATATAACAATTGCAATCGACGGAAGACAGTCTGAGTTTTACAAACGCAAAAAAAATGCGAAGAATGCATAAAATGCATTCTATAAGAAATTTTTTTTCATAACTGCTAATTTATTTTATTATTTATTTCCAATGGTTGATCATTACGAATACTTTAAAAATATAAAAAAAATCTATTCATAAGTACATATAATCTGATCTGCACATGTAAAAAAAAAGAAAAAGAAAAGAAAACATCCTTAAAAGCTTACAAAAAGTAAAAATAATATTAATGATGATTTTTCTGAGAACATCACGAGGAAAAAAAATTAGCTACACTTTAATTCGACTGCTTACAATTAATTTAATATTTTTCGCACAAAATTTGTCTTAACATAAAATGTAAACAAAATGCAATGCATTCTATAGGAACTTTTTTTTTTTTTTGGCTACTCCTTTATTTTATTATTTACAATTGTTATAAATACATTAAAAATTTTAAAAAAAACTATTCATAAGTACATCCACCACTGATCTGCACATGAAAGAAAACAAGTAATATAAAAAAAAATAAAAATTTACAGTCAATTCCTCCTTTGTTTTCACTCTATTGCTGAAAGTCCTTTATAAATAATTTTCATTCATTTTTTAAGTTTATCTGGCATCCTCTGTGGGTAGATATAGGCAACTTAAATCTAAAAATAAACTAAAATTAATTAAAGTTTATTACTGAATTAATATTTGAAAAAAAACTGTATTCACATCCCGTGTCATCCACTACAAGTTAAAAAAAAAACTGTATTTGAACTCGAGTGAATGAATAAAAAAGTATTTTATTAAGGAATGAAAATGTGAACAAGATATATATAGGGAGAATGTAAGCTAATAGAAGGAATTGAAAAAAGAAAAGAAAGCAGCTTTAAAAGCTTACAAAAAATAAAAATAAATAATAATGATTTTTTTTTTTCTGATAACATCATGCAGAAGAAAAAAATTAACTACACTTTCATTCTTTACAAATTCATTTAATATTTTGCGCACAATTTGTATTCATGTCAAAATCGCTTTCCTTCGCACTTTAAAGTGAGCACTAAAAATCCTCGCGTTAACATGTCCGAAACCATGCTCACATGTCCATGAATGCACACGCGTCAAATCTGCATATCAAACGATTTTTTTTCTTTCTGCCGGTCATTTCCTCGGGTGGGGGTGGAAGACGGGTGCAGGAAAAGGCATCACTATTGAAACGACCTCGAGAGAGCGCAGTCGACCGACCTATCGTCTGCGAGGTAGGTGCGCAGAGGAGGGAAGGAGCGATTGTTGAGAGCCGAGAGTGCTGCAAACGATTCCGTTAACAGCCATGAGCGCTCCGCTGTTCCGACTGTGCGAGGACGCGCCCACTCCCCTGCCCATCAAGAACAGCCGGCTCCTCAGGCTCACCATCCCCCCTCGTCCCTCTTCGCAAAGAGGAGGTACTCGGCCGCAACCTGTAGCAGGTAATCTTTTCCACAGGGTGGAAGCATTCCATATTCTCTTTCTTCGAAAGAAATAAGTATATTTCTGTGTTATCTACAGTAAATGTTCTTTGAATTGCCGATATCGATGCATATTTCATTTCTGCAATGAACGTTTGCAGATAAAAATGATTCAATTCTTTCACTTGTTATTATTTTTCAATTCTTTCTATTAGCTCCCTATATATATATATATCTTGTTCAAATTTTCAATCGTTCATAAAATAATTTTTATGCATCCACTCGAGGTCGAATACTATTTTTCATTTTGAACTTGTAGTGGAGGAAACTAGATGTTAATGCAGTTTTTTCCAAATATTAATTCAGTAATTAAATTTAATTAATTAGGTTTAGTTTTTTTTTTTTTTTTTTTTTTTTTTTTAGAATTAAGTTTTATGTATCTACCCATAGATGGCGCCAGATAAACTTAAAAAAAATGAATAAAAATTATTTATAAAGGACTTTCTTTCTGCAATAGAGTAAAAAAAAAGAAGGAATTGACTTTAAAAAAATTTGTTTTTATACTGCTTGTTTCACTATAATGCAGAAAGTCCTTTATAAATAATTTTCATTCTTTTTTTTAAAGTTTATCTGGTGCCATCTATGGGTAGATATAAGCACCTTAAATCTAAAAAAAAAAAAATTAAATTGATTAATTAAATTTAACTAATGAGCTAATATTTGAAAAAACTGTATTAACATCACGTGTCATCCACTACAAGTTCAAAATGAAAAATGTATTTGAACTCGAGTGGATGAATAAAAAGTATTTTATGAACAATTGAAAATTTGAACAAGATATGTATAGGGAGAGTGTGAACTAATAGCAGGAATTGAATAACTCCCTTTTCTACGAAAGGGATGAGTATATTTCTGTGTTGCCCACAGTAAATGTTCCTTCGCTCGCCGATTTTGATAGATATTCCGTTTCTGCAATGAACGTTTGCAGATAAAAATGATTCAATTAGTTCACTTATTATTTTTTTTTTTAATGAGCGCTGTGCCTTTCCAGAGCCATTTGTCGCAAGAACTTATCTTCCCTGATGATTTTTTTTGTAACTTTGTATCATTTTAAAAAGCTTAAAAAAAAAAATCAGAAATATAATTAATCAAATACATAAGTATTTCTTGGTAAACATGGTTTGTAAATAAATGTTAAAAAAATATTTATTAATATTATAAAAAAATTTGTAAAATAATTTGTAAATAAATATTGAAATAGTATTTATTAATATTATAAAAATATTTCTAAGATAGTTTGTAAATAAATATTATAAATAAGTATTTCTCAATGACATCGCTTATAAATAAATATCAAAAATATTTGTCAACTGTTTTTTTTAACTTTATATTTAACTACTATCCAAAACAAATACTTCAGGTTCATTTTTTATCAATACTATTTTAAATAATTTTTTCAAACTCGTAACTGTAGAATACTTATAAATATCGTTGGCAAGTATGTAAAAATCATCCTTTTTTTTATTCTCTTTGTACTTGCTATACTTGCTTTGCTTGCTTTTTTTATTCTCTTTGTAGCTGCTACCAAATGCATAAGTATTTCTCGCTAACATTGTTTGTAAATAAATAATAAATACTATTTATTAATATTTTAAAAACATTTCTAAAATAAATATTATAGAAATAGTATAAATAAGTACTTCTCAATAACATTGCTTATAAATAAATATCAACACTATCTGTCAACCGTTTTTTTTACTTTTATATCTAACTACCATCCAAAACAAATAATTCAGGTTCATTTTTTATCAATACTATTTTAAATAATTTTTCAAACTCTTATCTAGGACCGGATTTAGATGACAAGAAGCCCTAGGCTATTCCACTTATTGAGGTCCTTTCATGTCCCATTTTTAAATTTGTCAATTATTTATTATGTTTTATTATTCATATGTGTAGAATTTCTCCTTATTTTTGTTTCATTTTTTTTTCTTTCTAATGCAGCTGGCAAACACTTAGACAGCTTGGTCTTGGATGCCTTAAGGCAAGTGCTGCACAGACGTCACTCACTTTGCATGACCCAGGGGGCGCGTGTAACTTGAAGATAAGCCACGGATGCGGAGTAACAATGCCCCCGCAACGCTCTACGGTCCTATTAGACCGGGACCTACGGTTTAAAGTGGATTCCGAACTACTACAAACATCCATGGCACCGCCGGGACTCGAACCCGAAACCTGTTGTACCGAGCGCCAGAGCGCTAGCCACTCGGACATTCAGGCCCCGTATTTTAATGTTTACTGTTTTTAGAATAGCGTCATTCTAATTTTGCTAACAATTTGAAGGTGGGCCCCTCTTGATCTTGAGGCCCTAGGCTGAAGCCTAGTTAGCCTATAGGAAAATCCGGCCCTGCCCACAGTAAATGTTCCTTCGCCTGCCGATATCGATACATATTCCATTCTACAATGAACGTTTGTAGATAAAGATTATTCAATTAGTTCACTTATTTTTTTTCAGAAAAGTGAACGCTGTGCCATATGTCGCAGGAACTCGTCTTCCTAAATGATTTTTTTTTTTAGTAACTTTGTATTATTTCAAAAATCTGAAGAAAAAAAAAAAAAAAAAAAAAAATCGGAAATATAATTAATCAAATACATAAGTATTTCTCGCTCACATTGTTTGTAAATAAATATTAAAATATTATTTATTAATATTCTAAAAACATTTGTAAATAAATATTAAAATAATATTTATTAATATTATAAAAACGTTTGAAAAATAGTTTGTAAATAAATAATAAAATAGTATTTATTAATATTATAAAAAATTTTGTAAAATTGTTTGTAAATAAATATTTAAATAGTATTTGTTAATATTTAAAAAACATTTGTAAAATAGTTTGTAAATAAATATTTAAAAAGTATTTATTAATATTATAAAAACATTTCTAAGCTAATTTTTAAATAAATATTATAGAAATATTATAAATAAATATTATAGAAATATTATAAATAAGTATTTCTCAATAACATTGCTTATAAATAAATATCAACACTATGCCAACTGCTTGTTTTACTTTTAGATAGTTAATCATCTAAAACAAATAATTCAGGTTCATTTTTTATCACTGCTATTTTAAATAATTATTATTCATTTTTATTATTTTTTTTATATTTTATCCTTTTTATTTATTAATATATTTTTTTTTGTTTTTACTGTAACTGTAGAATCTTAATAACTCGTAACTGTAGAATACTTATAAATATCGTTGGCAAGTATTTCCTGTTCTCTTACTTGCAAAAGTCGTAGGTTTTCAATTCAATTCACAATTTTAAACGATCCTTTTTAAATAAATACTAACCGAATGAAACGTAATCAAAAATTTAAAAAAAAAGTTTACGAATCGTTTTTATTTGACTAAAAAAAATTGTTGAGAATAGTTTAAAAAAGAACGTTTGTTTTTTAAATCTAATAAAATTTTTTTGGTAATTGTTTATATATATTTGTAATTATAAGAGGGAGCATTTTAAAAAAATGCAGGTAAAATCTAATTTTCGTAAGGGATTTGGATTTCACGATATTATTTAAGATACGAGTAACAACTTTTCTTATCTAAAATTATAAAATACGAGTAACAATTTTTTCTTATCCAAAATTATGAAATTCTTTTTTATTATTTATTGGTAAATGATTTTATAAATATTTAAAAAAAAATGTCTAGTGTTTCTATGAAATGTTGTTTTTAAAAAGTGATTTCAGCTTTTTCATGGTTCGTTTTCAAGATTTATTTTGATAAAGACGATAGTAATTTATTATGAATTTTTATTTTGAATGTTTGGGGGAGTTCATAAATAACTACTTAAAGTATAAGCCACTCAATCAGTTTTTGAAATTTAAAAAAAAATTGAGTACCAATTTTTTTTCCATGTTAATTAACATATTCATTTTTAGTAGGATACACAGGTATTGAGTGGTATTGAGTGGAACTTTTTCCTTTTTCATAATTCGCTATTCTTATTCATGATGATGATGATGATTGTTATGCAAATAGCATACAATTTTTCGAAGTATTATTTAATTGACAAATTGCTATGATTAAGCAACATCAAAATTGTCCTTTTATCAGATCGTTATTAAAATTTAGGAAAAGGCTTTCCGCTGTGTGATCTAAGCGGCATCCAGATGTTGCAGTCGATTCAATTGTTACGAAAAGTACTGAGAATAGATACACATGGAACATGTATTAAATACGCCAATATTTAGTGAATAATGCAACTGTTCAATAATAATCGTTTTTCAATTCCAACTATTAGTTCACACTCTCCCTATATATATCTTGTTCACATTTTCAAACGTTCATGAAATACTTTTTATTCATCCAAGCATTTTCATCAAGTTCACAAGCATTTTTTTTTTTCAACTTGTAGTGGATGACACTCGATGTGAATACAGTTTTTTTTTCTTCAAATATTAATTAATTCCTTAAGTTTAATTAATTTTAGTTTTATATGGGAGAAATATTTATATATTCATGTTGCACTTTCTTCGCATTTGCTCATAATTAATTAATTAATTAATAATGAATTAATAATCTCTTTTTCTCATAACTAATTATTAATTAATTAATGATTAATTATTTTATTCATTCAATTATTAATTATTTTTTATTCATTTAATTATTAATTCTTATTTTATTATTCATTTAATATATATTATTCAATTTTTAAAATAATGTAACAACAAATTGGCAATAATATAAAAAATTGTCTGATTTTAATTTAGCTTATTTTTCTGGATATTATTATTCTTAATGGTTTTTGTTTGACATTTGGAACGATTGTGTTTGAGTATTCTTGTTAATGTATTCTATATTTTTTAATTTAAAATGATGAAAACGTTTTTAATTAAATTTGAAATATAGCCTAATATATTTGCTTTTATTATTTTTATCGTATGTATTTGTTTTTATTATTTTTGCTTTTATTATGTTGCTGCAATTCGAAATTGCTGTTCTTTTTTTTATTATTCAATTCCTTCTATTAGTTCACACTCTCCCTATATGTATCTTGTTCAATTTTTCAATCGTTCATAAAATACTTTTTAGTCATCCACTCAAGTTCAACTACATTCTTTTGAACGTGTAGTGGATGACATTGGATGTTAATACAGTTTTTTTCAGATTCGTTTTTCATTCTGGTTTCTAGTCTGAGTCAAGAAGGGAATGAAATGGAAAATGAAACATGTGAATAAATAAATGAGTGAGAAAGATGGAAAGTGTGTGAGAGACAGAATTTTTTGTAATTTAAAAAAATGAATATAAATTATTTTTAATTGACTTTCTGCAATAGAGTGAGAAAAAAAAGTAGAAATTGACTTAAAATTTTTTTTATATTACTTGTTTATAAAAAGGTTTTCTTCCGAAACATTTTTCACATTGTAATAAAAAAAAATCGGGGTCATTGTTTTATGAGGACCACCGTTGATGAATGAGCGTCAATGGATATTCAATGTAGTGCCAGGATGTCTCATGCGATTTCCATTGAGGCGAAACGTTGAGTAACGCTTTATTTTGCTATTTGTTTCTTCATTTCTCTTGCAAATCGCAACACTTTCTTTGGAAAGGCAATCGTCTTTCTATAGTTCTACTCTCGTTTTGCGTACTTGAAAAGGGTGATAATTGAGATATAATTCGTGTATTTTTATACTTAATAGCACACTGTTTTCAATTCCTTCTATTAGCTCACACTCTCCATATGTATATCTTGTTCACATTTACAATCGTTCATGAAATACTTTTTATTCATACACTCGAGTTCAAGTACATTTTTTTTTAAACTTGTAGTGGATGACACTGGATGTGAATACAGTTTTTTCAAATATTCACCAATTAGATTTAATTCATTAATTTTAGTTTTTTTTAGACTTAAGTTGCTTAGATGCCATAGATGGCGCCAGATAAACTTTAAAAAATGAATGAAAATTATTTATAAAGCACTTTCTGCAATAGAGTGAAAAAAAAAGTAGGAATTGACTTTTAAAATTTTTTTTTATATTACTTGTTCTCGATTTGATTCCTCAATTTGTTATTAACTGTGATTTGCCAAATTGCAACCGACGGCATTCCAATTATTTCCACACATTAGCGACAGTCATTTTAAAATTTGAAGCACCGAACCTCGACAGCAATGCTCTTTTGTCAATATACAAATGAAATGTACTGAAAGACAAAACATGAATTCAAATGAACAACCATTAGGACAAAATTCAGTAATTGAGTGAAATAATCGTTTACTATTGTCTAAATTGACAAAATATCTGGAGGTACATTTGTAACAAAGACACCCCGCTATTAAAAAAAAAAAATAATCTGAATTTGTAATTTTAGCTAAAATGAACAATTCCAACAGAAGACAGTTCAAACTAGGAATTTCTCCAAAGGGCTTTCATAGGATCATTTCACGTGTTTACAGTTTTTTTTTTAATGTTTTTCTACGTTAGTTTTCGCCCAACAATTCGAGAAAAGCGAACGAGATGCGAACGTCTGTTTTCTTAAACTTTATGGTTTATCAAGTCTTTAGCAATACACATAGAGCAACATATGCAGTTTTCTTAAACATGCATAAATGCTCGATCAAATAACCTTAGGAGTATTTGAAAAGACTATAAATACCCACTACACCACACATACTTAAAGCAGTGATGTTTCTTTGACATTTTTTTTTTATTTTTGAGATATTTTTTTATTTTTTTTATTTGGATGAAATAGCTCCTCCACAATTTCGAGCAAACATTCATCAGAGGTCACTTCCGCCTTCCTTCGCCTAACGATGGACATTCAAACCTACAGATGTACCATGCCCATCTACATTGGCAAGTTCAATTGGCTGGTAAACCTAACGTTTTATCCGCTCTCTCCTGATAAAGACTTATGAGTTTCAAAAGGTTTCGTTTATTTTTTCTCTCAATTTAGAACAGTTAGCGTTTCTGTAAATTCATTTGCTGCTAATTTGTATAGTTTGTCAGTGAAAACAGAGATTTAAAGCAAATTGTAAGGTATTGTTGTTTTTGAAAACCGAGTACATGGCCGTAAGGTCATTCACCACTACAGAGATAGAAATATAGCAGGTTCAGCGTTACACAAGGTGCACCACGGAAGCTCTATCTCATAGCACGCATATTTCCCCCCTACAAATCTGTTAACGATCACCCTTCATGGTGACATCTGAACTTTTTGACCTTTTCCCATCTTTTCTTAGAAGTACAAAAAGACTCATACATTTGCAATATCCATTCCCTGCCTAGATTTGTAGGCTTTCGGATTAACTGTCAGTTATACGGTTACGAACTCAGTTCCCCAATTTCGGAAATCCAAGCGCGTTATCCACACTCGTCATTGTAGGGCTGTAATGCTCATTCACATTTAACTTGTTAAATTAAATCTGTAAACAAACTTTTTCAGTCGTAAATTTGGATAATCTAAACAAAAAAAAAAAAAAAAAAAAAAAAAAAATTGAAAGCTTTCAACTAATAAGAATTTATTGATAAATAACAAAATTTTCGAGCAATTTTAAAGCAATTGTTAAACCAGTGCAATATCGTACAGTAAATGACATGCTCTATTTCCTTCTTATGACAGCACGTTGTTATCATGAATTTAAAAAGTTTTTATCTCATTTTTTATTATAAGTTTGTAAACTCATAATAAACTTTATTATTATTATTTTTAGTTTTCTATTAAAGATATATATTTATATAATAGAAAATGTTCTTGTATTATGACTTTTGCATGCATTTCAAATTTATTAACGTAATATAACACAATTGTGTAGATACGAGAAAACTGAATAGGATATCAATGTAAACACTTATCCAAACTTCAAATTCTGTAGGAAAATGCAAGACAAACAGGAAGTTATTCGATGTGCTCTAATGGACGAAATAAAATGAACCCAAAATATCGTTTGGTGTGTTTGGCGAAGTGGCTCATTATTTTCGTTGGAACATTTTTTTTTTTTTTTTTTTGTTTGTTTTCCACTGCCAAACAATGGCATCGTTGCAAAACCGTCTGACGTAAAGCGATTTGGCGCCATTTGCAATAATTACAACCAGAAAGACATCACATGACAGATTTTAATGACCTTTTTTTCTTCAGAGTTGTGCACATGCGCAATGTGTTACGAATAACTTGGAACATAAATACAAAGTCATTCAGAAGGTAATACAAACTCAGAGGTGAAGAAGTTGCGCAATGGCTCTAAGAAATCTACAAGCAGTTCGGAATTTTATAGAGAGAATGTAAGAACTTGTGATTAATATCGAATATTTTTTTTTCAAACACATTTGAATAATATCTTTATACAAAGCTACAAAACGAATTTTAAATTCAATAATAAAAATTATTTTATTTTAAAATCAGCCATTAAAAAGCAACCGAAAATCTATTAAAAATCAAAATACTTTCGTAAGTACTACTGTGTCCAAAAAATAAGAACAATTATTTTTTTTTTTTCAAAAACTCTTTATTCTTCCAAATTTATTTCATCGCCTTCAAAGTAATCCCCTCCGGACACAATGCACTTATGCCAACTTTTTTTCCAATCCTCAATGCATGTTAAAAAATCATCAGCAGAGATGTTCTTCAAAGCGCGCGGTGATTCACGTTGAATCTCTTCAATCGACTCAAAACGGTGTCCCCGGAGTGGTCTTTTGAGTTTAGGGAATAGCCAGAAGTCGCACGCTGGGAATAGGGTGGTTGTGGAACGATATGGGTTTCAGATTTGGCGAAAAAGTCACGAAGCATCAATACAGTGTGAGCTGGTGCATCCAGTCTTTTCGGTACCAATCGAGATTTGACGCGTTTGAGGCCTAAAATGGAATAGACCGATCCTTTTGAAATTCCAACATCATCAAGGTCTTTAATTGTAAATCGATGGTTTGAAAGCACCCAATCTTTAATTTTTTGGATGCGAGCTTCGTCGGTGGAGGTGGATGGTCGATAATTAATAAACATAAATATTTGAACCACCGAACACTAATAAATTTTTGACATCATATTCCCTCAGATGTCAAGGACAGTGCCAGCAACCTAAAAAAGAAAAAAAAAATTTGAAATTCCATAAGCCCGGTAATTTTAAATTGAAAATTGATCTTGAACAGGATTTTAAGAATGACGGCGTTGAATTCACCAGATTTATTTGTCAATTGTACATCGTGGTGGTTGTAACACTTTTTACTCTACATGCTTCATTTATAATGTCTTGTTCTCTCATACCATCCTCTAAGTCTCTCAAAATATATCGATATAGAAAACAACACAGCTCTCGTAAGCAGCGTGTTTTTATGCAAATAAAATGTTACTTATGCAATAGGATAAACTAAAAATGATCTATGACTAGAAGGCATTTTAATTTCTTAACAGAAAGTTACACCAAAGCATAAAAAATAATTAAAATATATTGTTCTGATTCTATCAAATAATTTTGTAAAGAAAGACCTTACCTTCGGAAAGTTCGATGATTTTGGTGGGGCATGTTGTGCAAGTTTCGGTTCAATGCTCATTGTTAACAAGTAATATAATAAAAAAAAAATTAAAGTCAATTCCTACTTATTTCACACACTATCTGCAGAAAATCCTTTACAAATGAAGTTGAAATTATCCTCTCACATCTGGCGCCATCTATTGGCAGACACATGTAACTGAAATTAATTAAATAAATTTAATTACTGAATTAATATTTGAAAAAACTGTATTCACACCGAGTGTCATCCACTACAAGTTCAAAATGAAAAATGCATTTGAACTTGAGTGAATGAAAAGAAAGTATTTCATGAACGATTGAAAATGTGAACAAGACATATATAGGGAAAGTGTGAATAGAGAATAGTAATAAGATTAGAACGCATTCCCCTATTCTAAAGAAACAGAAAGTAGGGCCAAACATCTCCCATTGTTTTCGTACTAGAGTGGGCGCTGCATCTCCCCTTGGCTTCTTTTCCTTTGGCGAGCATTTATTCAGAAAAGGTAAACTCGTGACGAAGCGATTCTGAACATTCTGAGAAATCATTTCATACATTTAATGAACTAGTTATGTGCTCACTAAAGACAAAATAGATGCGGGAAATGTTGTTGTGTTTATAATTATGTATGAAATAAAATAAAACATTACAAAAAATGGATATAAATGAATATTTTATTTTTGAATCATTTGGGGGGAGGAATAGGACACAAGAAAACTTATCAACGGAATATTAATGCCAAATATTTAGAAAAGTTAAATGTACCTTCATTCGCAGCAAAAGAAGCTGAACTTTTTCTTTCGAAAATCGTTGTAGGATAGTAGACCTTTTTCTCTCTTTGCGTCAACAGTACAGCGTAGTAGCCAACATCGCATATGTTAAATTACAAAGTCAAAATCCCGTGAGGTGTGTGATCACTTGAGGATTATGTTTGTCCCAAACTGGCAACCCCGAGGACCACTCTATTATATTACTATTCTACGGTTAAAACAGGTCTGTGCTTATTTTTATTGAGTTGAAGTGTTGAATAGAAAAAAAAATGGAATAATACTAGAAGAATGGAATAATACTTTTTGGTTTAGGGATGTTTGTGTTCTGGACCTTATTTCAACATATCATTTTTTTCCTTGTAATTTCTTACAAGGGAAAGTCAGATAATCAACTGGATGTTAACTAGCTAAAGCAATTGGACCTACCTTTGAATAATTTTTGAAAAACATCCAGTTTAGAAAATTTTAAATGTTCATTTGTACTGTTAAAAAGCTGCATTAACAAGCAATCCCATAACATACAGGGTTAAAGACGCAATCTAGTGTTTCAAAGAAGAAGAAATAGTACAATTTTTATAAACGTGAACTAAGTCTGTTCATCAAAAATTTTTCGTTTGTTCATCTCTGTTCATCTGAAATTCATTTCTTCCCGATCGATGTGCTGAAAAATATCTGTAAATACAATAACTCGGCAGTGCACTAGATATCGTGAGGCATGTTGATTTCCTGTTTTTACTGAGTATCCATCTGTATCTTGCAATAGTTTTGCTTATTACAGTACTTCAAAATCAGATAATTAAATACTATCCGGTATACTAATGAACATTGTTCATAAATTCAGTAATTGAATATAACGTAGTGAGTGTAACATTGTTTTCTTACAATCTCAAATATAGATCTAAACTTTTCATATTCAATTTCTTCCCCTCGCACACAACATATGATATACACTGAAGTGACAAAAGTCATGGGATACCTCTTAATATCGTGTCGGCCCTCCTTTCGCCCGGCGAAGTGCAGCAACTCGACGTGGCATGGACTCAACAAGTCGTTGGCAGTCATCTGCAGGAATATTGAGCCATGTTGTCTCGATAGACGTCCATAATTGTGAAAGCGTTGATGGTGCAGGATTTTGGGCACGAACAGACCTCTCGATGATGTCCCATAAATGCTCGATGGGAATCATGTCGGGCGATCTAGGTGGCCAGATCATTCGTTGGAATTGTCCAGAATGTTCTTCAAACCAATCGCGAACAGTTGTGGCCCGGTGACCTGGCGCATTGTCATCCATAAAAATCCCATCGTTGTTTGGGTACATGAAGTCCATGAAGGGCTGTAAGTGATCTCCAAGTAGCTGAACATAAGCATTTCCAGTCAATGTTCGGTCCAGTCGCACCAGAGGACCAAGTCCATGCCATGAAAAAACAGCCCACACCATTACGGAGCCACCACCAGCTTGAACAGTGCCTTGCTGACAGTTTGGGTCCATGGCTTCGTGGGGTCTGCGCCACACTCGAACCCTACCATCAGCTCTTAACAACTGAAATCGTGACTCATCGGACCAGGCTACGGTTTTCCATTCATCTAGGGACCAACCGATATGCTCACGTGCCCACGAGAGTCGCTGCAAGCGATGTCGTTCTGTCAGTAAAGGCACTCGAGTCTGTCTTCTGCTGGAATAGCCCAAGAAAGCCAACTTTCTCCGCACAGTTCTAACAGACAAGTCCCTTGTACGTCCCACATTGATTTCTGCGGTTATTTGACGCAGTGTTGCTTGTCTGTTAGAATTTACGACTCTTTGCAGACGTCGCCGGTCTCGGTCGTTAAGTGCAGGCGGTCGACCACTGCTCTGTCCATGGTGGGATGTTATGCCTGAAATTTCATACTCTCGGCACACTCTTGACACAGTGGATCTGGGAATGTTGAATTCCCTAACGATTTCCGAAATGGCATGACCCATGCGTCTAGCTCCAACTAACATTCCGCGTTCAAAGTCTGTTAATTCCCGTCGTGCGGTCATCATCACGTCAAAACCTCTTCACATGAATAACTTGAACAGAAATGAAAGCTCTGCGAAAGCACTGCGCATTTATACCTGTTCTACGCGATGCTACTGCCATCTGAAAATTCGCATATTGCTATCCCATGACTTTTGTCACTTCAGTGTATAATGTGAGCGTATATAATAGCAAATATTAGATAGTTTTTGCATACCGTATTTTAAAAATATGGTATTTTTTTCTCCCTACCGCGCATGCTCATAGGAAATTGCGCATGCGTATCTGTAATAATGTTTCCCATGAGCATGCGCGCTAGGGAGAAAAAAATACCGTATTTTTAAAATACGGTATGCAAAAACTTTCTATTTATCCATTTTTCTGTATTACTTCCCATAAATGTAACCTACGATATTAAAATAAGCAAAAACAAGTAATATATAAAAAATTTAAAAATCAATTCCTACTTAGGTCAACAAAGAAACATTTTTATTTTCGTTACTTTTTATTAAATAATTACAATTAATATAAATGTGTATATACATATGACAGAATCAAAATATTAAGTAGCAAAATAGATAGCAAATTTCCTTGCAATTTTCCATTTTACTTTCTACATATGGTGTTGGACTATTATTTTTGTTTGTTACTATTTATTCGCTTTCTATTTTTTTTTTTTTTTTGTTTCTAATTAATGAAGCTGATGGTGGTCTATAATTTCTCATTCTATCCATCTCTTGTAGTGCTTCATTATTGCAAGGAACCTTTCCAGTGAGTTTCGTGTAGTTCAATTAATTAATTACATTTAATTAATGAATTAATATTTGGAAACACTGTGTTAACATTCGTCCACTTATATTGTCATCCACTGCAAGTTCAAATACATATTTCTCATAATTTATTTAATTTATTTCTCATTTGTATTTGATTTTATCAAAGATAAACAAACGGTTTCTTCAAATATTCCTTCCAGTAATGTGGTAATATAGCTGGTCACCCCTGTACTGTAATATTGAAATATGGTGATTAATGCGGTGTTCGTAGAAACACCAGAGGCAATGTTATAAAGTGCATTTAGAAGTGTATTTTATGCCGAAACCACTACCAACAAGATCAGTCGAATCATTTGCAATCCCTTTTTATGATGAATCGGAACCTCGAGTGATACCATAAAAATCTATTGACAACCAAGCCATAGGAAAACATAGTCAATCAAAAGACAATTCCTCTTGTTTGGGGCATCGACATTTTGTCTGATCCTCATGCACGCACCAGTTTGATTGATCAGTTTTTTTTTCTTTGAGTGAATCAGGGGTACTCACCCTCATCACATTTTGAACCCCTTTTCTTGGGCAATAAAAGGGAAACAATGAATACACAGTGATCTGATGGCAGTTCTGCATCTACATGGTTGTTTATCACTAGGATATATTTCAAACATTCAGTCTTAGAGTGCTATGAATACTATAGTGCATCCACCAGGCTATAGAACAGGATCCATAAGTTATGGATTCTGTTCCATGGCCTAGTGGATGCGCTATAGTATTCATACTCCGCCTGATATTCGTATTCCGCTTGATCACATTAATGTATTAACACACTTTAGTTCCATTTTGCATTACATACATCTCTCCCTTCCGAAATACTATGCATCATGTCACTTACAGTGTACGTTTTTACTTATTCTTTAATTAAATAATTATGTTAGAATAATATATTTTTTTCTCTTGTTTTGATAAGAATTTAATTTTTTTTTTTTTCTCGGTTTTTCCTAAATAGTGTCATTACTGATTTTTTTTTCAAATACACAACGATACGAATACTTCTAAACAAATAATGAGTTGTTACAAAGTTACAAAAAGGTTCTAAACAAATAATAAGTTATTACAAAGTTACAAAATGTTCTAAACAAATAATAAGTTATTACAAAGTTACAAAGGTTATAAACAAGTAATAAGTTATTACAAAGTTACAAAAGGTTCTAAACAATTAATAAGTTATTACAAAGTTACAAAAATGTTCTTAAACAAATAATA
>BPLQ01002542.1:0-83277 GCA_021605075.1 Caerostris darwini | reverse complement strand
TGTAATTTTTATGAAAATTTACTTATTTATGTAATACCAGTTCTTTTTTTAAATTTTCCTTGATTTCTGAAATCCTTTTTTTGTGGTTGTTATTGTTTCATTCACATTTCGTTATTTCTGAATAGAGATCCACAAGCAAGCTTAAAAAATATTAGGAATCCAATAACTGCGAAAGCCAAACTGAATTCTAAAACTGGTCAAAATATATTGAACCAAATGCATTTCTAATTCTCCATATAAAATAATCTCGAGTGATCATTTTGAAACAGACTATTACAAAATTTCACTGCGGAGTTTCTACATGCACAAACTGTAGAAACTTTAAAACATGTTTACCACCATGTGTTCAAATATGTAAAACGATAGCGGTTCCATTAATTTTCACATCGTATTCTGATACATTATTGATTTTTATGTATGTTATGCAATTTTTATGAAAATTTAATTATTTATGCCCGTGTAATAGCATTTTTTTTTAAAAATTTCCCTGATTTTTGAAAACCTTTCTTTGTGGTTGTTATTGTTTCGTTCGCATTTCGTTATTTCTAAATAGAGATCCAGAAGCAAGCTTAAAAAATGTTGGAATCCAATAACTGCGAAAGCCAAACTAAATTCCAAAACTGGTCAAAATATATTGAAAGCACTCGATGGATTTTTAGTCAGAAACTGGAAAACTTTGACTATCAGCGAAAATAATCTGGAGAAGTTCTCTATTTTACTCTCTCCAGAAAACTGTTCTAATCTAAAACAAAATGGATCCAAGGCAGTTTCTTAAAGTGAGAAGAAGCAGTTGAATTTCATACCAGATAGTTCAACTTATGTTTTCCAGAGAAGAAAAAAAAAGGGGGCGGGAGAGTGTTTTTGAAACGTGAAACGAGTACAAATTTTCTGAAGAGAAATTGCATCCCATGTGAGTTCGGATGAAGACAAAGGGGAAACAAAATTGAAAAACATAGAGATCCGTTGCGAGTGCAATCAAATAGAAAACGTTCCTAGAAACTTTTTTTTCTTTTTTTATTTCTAGTTTCCGTTTCTCTGTTACTTACTATCTTTCTCTGAGAGACAAAATGTGGAAAGAAGCAAAACTACTTCGCGTAGAAGCTTCGTCTGTACGGATTGTCATATGGTAGATTAAATTTGTTTCGAAAAAGTGAAATAATTTACTATAGTACATGGGACGCAGAAAGTTGACCTTTATAGCTCTTTCTGTAATAATAAAAATGTGCGTTATGTTTCTATTTTGTCTCGAATACAGAGCATTACAAATTTTATAGTTCCTTAAAATTTTGTAAAGCCTCCCCTTTACAAAATATTATGCAAAATATTATGATATTGTTTTTTCCATACAAATTGTGTCTGGTTTACAAATAAATGAGGAATCGTAATGTTTTATCTCTCTGTTACAAATCTTCAATATCTCTACACAATAAATTTTATTTTATTGATATCGTAAAACAACATATATGAGATATATATTACAAACATTTATATCAATAAAATTATGTAGTTTGTATTGTTAAGACTTAAAATATATATTACTAAACAAAGTGTAAGTAATTATCATATCAAAATAAAATATCCTTAAATTGATTAATATTTGATGAATATAATAATTTGTAAACGCTAAATGTTATTATATAGTTTTTAGGATTGATATCTTCCAGAAAGAAGCAATAAAATTTATATTTTAAATTTTTGGAATTTATCGACGCCAATTCATAAATTTAAATGTTCTGTATTCCTTTATTAGTTATTAAGAGTTTAATTTCCAAAGTACAAATGTGCAATTTACTTGGATACCTTCCATCCAGTGATAGTGAACCACTATTGAAGGTCTGAGGTGAGTTGGTGTAGCCCTTCTTTCTTATATGTACGTTCTAGAAACTGATTATGTTCTTAGAATTGCATTCCACGGCCTTTTAAATTCAATAGGACTCACATTCATTTAATTTTTTTCTATATATGACTGGATCTGGTTTACTCTTATTAACCCAATACTTTTTCAACATAATTCTGAGCAACATAATAATTCAACATAATCAGATAAAATTATATTGAGAACTCATTTTGAAACAGGGCTATCTCGAAATTTCACTACGCAGTTTCTACTTGCATAAACCTCAGATAATTTTAAAACAACGTGTTTTCGACAGTGATCTCAATGATGTTAAACGATAGCAGTTCCATTATTTTTCTCATCATATTCTGTTACATCATTGATTTTTATGTATGCTATGTATTTTAAATGAAAATTTACTTATTTATGTAATAGCAGTATTTTTTTTTTTTTTTTTAATTTTTCCTTTATTTTTAAAATCCATTTTTTGTGGTTGTTTTCGTTTCGTTCACATTTCGTTATTTGTGAATAGAGATCCACAAGAAAGCTTAAAAAATGTCGGAATCCAATAACTGCGAAAGCCAAACTGAATTCCAAAACTGGTCAAAATATATTGAAAGCACTCGATGGATTTTTAGTCAGAAAAACTGGAAAACTTTGACTATCAGCGAAAATAATCTGGAGAAGTTCTCTATTTTACTCTCTCCAGAAAACTGTTCTAATCTAAAACAAAATGGATCCAAAGGCAGTTCCTTAAAGTGAGAAGAAGCAGTTGAATTTCATACCAGATAGCTCAACTTATGTTTTCCAGAGAGAAGAAAAAAAAGAGGGCGGGAGCGTGTTTTTGAAACGTGAAACGAGTACAAAGTTTCTGAAAAGAAATTGCATCCCATGTGAGTTGGGATGAAGACAAAGGGGAAACAAAATTGAAAAACATAGAGATCCGTTGCGAGTGCAATCAAATAGAAAACGTTCCTAGAACTTTTTTTTTTCTTGTTTTATTTCTAGTTTCCGTTTCTCTGTTACTTACTATCTTTCTCTGAGAGACAAAATGTGGAAAGAAGCAAAACTACTTCGCGTAGAAGCTTCGTCTGTACGGATTGTCGTATGGTAGATTAAATTTGTTTCGAAAAAGTGAAATAATTTACTGTAGTACATGGGACGCAGAAAGTTGACCTTTATAGCTCTTACTGTAATAATAAAAATGTGCGTTATGTTTCTATTTTGTCTCGAATACAGAGCATTACAAATTTTATAGTCCCTTAAAATTTTGTAAAACGGAGTGATATTGCTTATTCCATACAAATTGTGTCTGGTATACAAATAAATGATGAATCGTAATGTTTTATCTCTCTGTTTTCAAATCTTCAACATCTCTACATGATAATTTTTTTTTTTTTTTTTTTTTTTTTTTTTTTTTTTTTTTTTTTTTTTTTGCCTTCAAATTCGAAATTTAAATATTTTCTGATAACTTGATTTTATTTTTCCATTACTAGTGCATTAAACATAGAACAATATTCAATTGTAAAAAAATGTAAAAAACTTTATTAAGCACAATTATAAAAGGTTTTTAATATTCAATAGAAATCTCCAAATACTTCTTAAATTATATACATTGAAATGCCAAGAATTGTCCAGAATATTTCTCAAACCAATTAAGTGATTTTGTCCCGCTGACATAGCGCAGTGTCATCCTGGATAATTCTGTCGTTATTTGAACACATAATTATTCTCTATCAATTATTTGTTCAGCTTGCTCAGTAAATGCAGTCCATACCTGGTCTTACAAAAATAAATAATCCTAATGATAATAATAATAGTCATCAGATCATGGAGCCTGCAATATCAGAGAACATTTTACAAATTTTCTCAATGGGCACTTCAAAATTATTATTGCATTAACTTGAACATTATACAAATCAACCTAAAAAACTGAATCAGATACAATTTTATTAAATTCATTTTTTTTTTAATTTCAAAAAATTTTTTAAGTTTTAATGTCTAAGAGGCTTACCTTAAAGATAACAGAATTGAGGGAATACCTAGAATTTGGAAAACTTATCCCAAAATGGAAAACGAATTATTTCACTCCGAAACATTCAGTTGTCGATGTTTCTAGAAACAAGTCTAATGTAGTGGCAATAAAAATACAATAATCAACCTCTTACTATAGTGTCAAGATACAGTTTACCTTACGATAATCCCCAAACAACATTAAATGTGACAAACAATTGCACTTTTTCGATGAAAAAAGAGAATTGGAGCAGACGTCAATACAAACAGCACTAGTTGAGGTTGAAATTCCGAAGACACAATAGATTTGTTAGTACAGAAGTTCTTAGCAGCAAATAACATCAATTAATTAAATAATATGTCAACAATGCCAACTTTCCTGCAACGCAATAGTAAGGAACGGTCAGATCTTATTCTGGTCTCTGAAGCAGAATTGGCCTCAAGATGTGACTGGGAAATTCAAAAGGAAGAAAGTCTTATAACAAATACATAATAACTATTATTTAATCTGAAATAAAAATTATTACATTTAAACGATTTAAAACAGCCTTCGGGAAACATAAGCAATTATTTAAAACCTTTTATCCTAACATTCCCAAACTTATTTGCATATTGAATAATGCTAGGAATAGATGCAAACTAAATGAAGCTAATTCCATTTTTCAAAAAGACATCGTTGAAGTATGCTCTAAGGCATACAGAATCAAGCTATAGTAAAAAAAATTACCCTTACTTGTTGGAGCCCACAACTTGAAATAAGAAAAAATAAATTAAATACTCTTACAAGAAGAAAGCAAAAATTGCTAGGAGGTGAAAAAGATAACTTTATTTCGATTTTTTTCAAAGCAAGAGTAACCAACAAAAAGAAAATTATCCATGCAAAATGTCAAGCCTGAAGAAATTTCTGTTCAGAATAATGTACCCTTTTTTCGAAAAATTTTGAAGACTATATTTAAAGCTTCCTTTCCTCCATCAGAAATCTTTAAAGTAGTAGATAAATCAAGAAGTATGAATAACAAAAATATAGCTAAAAACCTTCTGGAAAAAAATCTATCGAATCAACCCTCATGAAACTTTTTCTTGTTCTCCGGAAATTAACTTTAATACTAAGGAACTTTCTTTTACAAAAGAAGAAATAAAAAGAATGATGCAAGAATTTTCAAAGGTAAAAGGTCTTGGATTTCATGCTATAGATAGTCAAGTTATCAATATTATTAATGATTATTTTCCAGAATTCTTCCATAAACTATTTAATTCGTGTTTACATTCCCAAATGCCCTTAAAATAGGAGTGCTGGTCCTATTTCTTAAAAAAGATAAAGACAAAACAGATCATAATTCTTATCCATAATTTTTTTAATCACTAAAATCAAAGCGTTAGTAAAACCCTTAACTCAAAGATTAATCTTCAAAAATATAAATTGAATCCTAGGCACTATAAATTCCATGTTAAATCAGTAGGTTATGTGCTTAATAGCTTTTATGAACTTTGCTAATGATCAAAAGAATAACAAAACGTAGTATTTATTTCAATATATATTAAGGGCGCATTTGATAACCTCAATACAATTCAACCCAAAATAGAATGAAAGAAGTCCTTCAACCAACAGATGTTACAGAAACTCTTTAACTTAAAGAATAGTACCAATTCAAACTTTTGAAGATTAGTTAATCTCGCAACAAACTGAAGGTTGTCTTAAGGTTCTTGTAGTAGAGTAATAATGTGCAATGTCGTAGTCCATGAGGTTTTTAATAATCAATGCATCCAACAGTACATTTGCAAGCTTTCATGGATGACTTTGTATTTCTATTAAAGGTCCTACTATAAGTAGACTTGAGAAAGTACTGTAAGCTATTTTATACTGTGTTAAAAGTATGTTACTCTACTGTAAGTTACTTTATACTGTGTTAAAAGTATGTTACTCTACTGTAAGTTACTTTATACTGTGTTAAAGGTATGTTACTCTACTATAAGTTACTGTAAACATAATTAATTAAATAAAGACCAGATGACCAAATATTTTATAGACAAGATGAAAACAAAATTATGTCATTCTTGAGAGAAACTTTTGAAAAATTACTATTAATAAAAGGAATTTCATTTAGATTTACTAATGATGTGTTCGCATTTCATTGCATCTATTGTACCTTTCAAGTTGTTAATTGATATTTTTGTATTAAGTTTTTTAGAATGTATCATAACAAGTTCCAAAAGTCCTTTTTAAAAATTAAATTTTTGTTTTTATATTTATGCATTAAACATCCTCTAGATTTGACACATAAATTATGATAATAATTTATCAATAGCTTGAGGTCACTATATTAATAAGTACGACATACTTCAAGCAGAAATAAATGTGATCAAAGAAATAAAATCATGAATTGGAAAGAAAGCAACATAACTTCCAGAAGTGTGCATTGCAAGATGTTGATACAAATAAATACGTAGTTCTCTTGAAATAATTCTTTCACTTGTAAAACAAAAAGTGCACCAGTTCCAAATATGGAAATCGAATTTAATGTTATTCAAAAAGACAACGAAATAAAAATAACATCACAATGAAAAAAAAATTCTTTCAAAATCATATTCTTAATCTCTTTCATAATAATCTCTTTTTCAATTGAACCATTTGGCAATATTTTAAATGTCTTAAATATTAACTCAATGACCATTCTTTTTTGTTTATCTTCAAAATAAGGCGACTTTTCCTCTAACTCCAGTATAACTGTTATTTCAGAGTGACTACATTTGAGTGAAATCAGACTGTCTAGTATATTTTGATAAGCATTTATAATATTCAAATGTTTGCTTTATACTGTATTAAAAGTATGTTATTCTATTGTAATTTACTTTATACTGTGTTAAAAGAATGTTACTCTACTGTAAGTTACTTTATACTATCTTACTTCCCTGTACGTTACTTTATACTTTGCTAGAAATATGTTACTGTACTGTAAGTTACTTTCTACTATGTTACTCCCCTGTACGCTACTTTATACTGTGATACACCCCTGTACGTTACTTTATACTGTGTTACTCCCTTGTACGTTACTTTATACTGTATTAGAAATATGTTACTCTACTGTAAGTTACTTTATACTATGTATTTTACAAAAATTAAATTTTTGTTTTTATATTTATGGATTAAACACCCACTGGATCTGATATATAAATTATAAAATCAACATATTAATTGCTTAAGGTCTCTATATTAGTAGCTAAACGATATAATACTAATTCGAGCAAAAATAAATGCGATCAAAGAAAGAAAAATCTTGAATAGAAAAGAAAGCAAAGTAACTTTAAGAAGTGTCCATTGCAAGAACGTTGATACAAATAAATACGCAGTTCTCTTGAAATAATTCTTTCACTTGCAAAACAAAAAGCAAAACAAAAAGTGCTCCAGCTCCAAACATGGAAATCGAATTTAATGTTATTCAGAAGGACAGCGAAACAGAAATAACATCACAATAAGAAAAAAAAATTCTTTCAAAATCACATTTTCTGATTGATCAATTCGATAATAACGTTTCGTAAAACGCATATAAATTCGCAGAAAAAAATAAAATTATTTCAAAAACATCCGCCACGGAATCCATTTTGAAAAACGGTGACTTGATATAAAATTTACAATTCATTCGATGCATTTAAAATAAAATTGAAGAATTCTTTTTTTTTTTCATTCCTTCCTTGGCTTTAGCAAGTTTCTTGGAGAGAGAAGTGGCATTAACGTAATCCTAGATGTTTGAAAAGAATCTGGCAGATAAACACAAAGCGTCACTATTCTCTTACAGCTAGAAAAACGACATTCAGCAAAAAGAAACAAAAATATCTTTTCCCCTAGCTTTGGTTATGCAAATAACTTCTTCTCCCCTCTCCCAACGACTAAAATCAGTCAGATGATATTCATTTCATCAGAACTTGATTTTCTTTTTCTTTCTTTTTGCCTTTGTTAGATACCTATGTGACTATGTACTTTTGCAAAGGGAGAGCAAATAACATCAATTCCTCGCTCCGTTGATGTAATCAAGTTTCCTTTTGCAAGCTTGTTATTTTGGAGCACAGAAAATAATCAGGTACTGTTTTCGTTCACTCTGAGTGAGAGAGAAACGCAGAGATTTTCCAGAACAATTTGTTTATTATTCGAATCTCTAGAGTAAACGCACAGAACTTAATAAGCGGAAATAATGAAAAGCAAAGTAACTTTTTTTTCCTCTGTAATTTGATTTCAGACGGTCTTCATTGTATAAATGAGAAAGAAATAGGCAATCTTTTTTCCTTTTGGAGTCTATATCTTTTGTAACTTAACTAAGAATGTCAGTTAATTATCTACTAAATGATTAATTCTCATTTAATGTTTGCTTTATTTAACAAACACAGTTTGATACGATTAGTCAAAACAATTAAAATAATTACTATTAATAAAGAGAATTTGCTTCTTTAGATTTTCTAATGATACTAATATATTTCCATTAATAAAATATTATATATAAATTATAATTAAAGCCAATCAACGAAAGAACAGAGGAACTAGCTTCAGAAATGCCATGTTAAATCTGAGCAGTCATAAGAGTGATGAAACGTTTTTCTTTTAAATTTATATTTATAAAAAAAAATTAATAATTTCTTTGGTATTAAAAATTTTAATTTATGTTGGTATTATTTGTGTTATTTTCGTATTGTGTTAGTATTATTAATGATATTATCTGGTATTATATTGATTATAGTTCCTTGATGTTGCAACTGGTTAAGTTTAGTTCTGTAGTTTTCTGTTTCTGCTTAATATTTTGTTACTATTATATTTCAAACATAATTAATTAAAAAAAGACAAGATGATAAATTATTTTATTGACAAGATGAAAGCAAAATTATGCCATTCTTAATAAAAGCTTTTAGGAATCTAGTTATATCAAAAATCAGATAGATTACAGGAAGTTAAAAATAGTTGGATGAAAAGTCCTGTAAATGTCCAATGTTTCGACTGAATTTCATAAAAAAAAATGACAAATTGAAAATAGAAACATAAGGACTTTTTAATGGTTAGGAAAAGAAATATTTTATAACATAAATTAAAAAATAAAGTTCCAGGAATTGAGTTACTGTTTATTAATATATAATAATTTACCCGTTGTTCTTATCTTTGTTAATTTCTTTTCTCAGTAATGAAAAGTCCGTACACTAAATTCACATGCATTTCATAACTGGACAATTCAAAAATGTTCAGTCTGATCCCATATATAACTTAATTTTCTTGGATATACCTATTAAAAGTTTGGATAACAGTACAGGTTACAATGTTGACAGTAGTACAATATTTAATTCTTTTATTATAGCGTTTCATTGGTCTTTTTTTATAATCTCTGTTATAATTTAGAATATCAAAATAAATGCCGCATTTTTGTTAATCTATTGTATAAATGGTATTTTACTATTAATATTTTTATCGTGATATTTTAAATAACTTAACTGCTTAAAAATACCGCAGCTTAACGTTATGGATAGGCGGAGAGGTTAATTTCACAGAAACCAAAATTTAAGTCTTCCAAGCGGAATCTTTGAAGGTAAGAAATAAATGGACCTTGCCTTGTTAGAAACGTGTTTTTCTCTCTAGTCCCTCCAGCAAAATATGTTGGCAATTTCTTAATAATTTGGAAAACATGTTGGTCTGTTAATCCTTCATCTCACTGTTTTTGCCATTTTGAAAGAAGGTTGTTATTAAATAAGCTCTTTTGTTTGGTGAGTTCCTCGAATGTCTCATTATCGAAATGTCCTATCCATCCTAATATAATCAGTTTATAGGAATGAAGAACACTGAATTTCCGTTTAGGGTTGATGTGATGTATAAGGATTCAACATGGTAGTAATCCAGACAGACTACCAGAACATATTTTTGCATGCTGTCTTGTGGAGATTTGTCAAATAGCTTCATGTATGGCTGTTAATTCTGCTTAAAAAACAGAGTTTGTCCGTTCAATTTACCCATCCACTCTGAAATGTTATTTCCCTTTTTTAAGAAGCAAACCGCTGCCCTTCTGCTTTTATTAATTTGAAGCCGTTCGTAAAGTAAATCTCCGCATTTATTGAGGAGAACTGATTTTGAATGTCAACTTGATTTCAGATAGCAAAAATATGGATTGAATGAATTGAATTGAATTGAATGGAATGAAAAATATGGAATGTATATACTGAATTTTTTTGTTTCGCTGTTATTAGAAGTGTTTCTATTGGATCTTCGTTCTGGACGCACAAGTGAATGCAGCTTCTGCTTGCAATTTTTAATTAAAGGGAGGAAAACTTGCAATTATTTGAAGAGTATATGGTTTTCTGTATACTATAGTAAAGTTAGCAGCCTTCTTGCTGGGCTAACTATTTGATTATGACAGTGTTAGTCACTGGGCCTAGTTGTTTTGGAAATTATCTAGTGTGTATTGAATATACCTGTAAGGCTGCCGATCACTTAAAAAAAACCTGAAAATATGTTATGCTTGAAGTTCGAACTAAGAATTTCTTGTTATAATAAATTCAACACCACAAAATATTCTTCTGGCACACTGTAAAAAAAAAAAAGCAAATATACCTTCAGGCATTAAATAAGTAGCAAGGTTTTTATTTACAGCCTCCAGAAGTTCCAAAAATTATATAAGTAAATAAATGAATTTAAATAAATCAAGCAAAAAAGAAACAATTAATTAATTATTCTCAATCGCTGATTTCCTATCTGTTTAAAGAACTAATCCTTATTTGCTTTTCGAATATTTCAAACATTGAATCACCATGCAAATAAATAAATGTTTAATTTCAGCGATTTTACATTTTTTTACATGAAGAGAAACTCTAATTAAAACTGTTAGCGTTTGCATGTGCTGAATTAAAGCCGTAATTCTTTGCATCAAACACTCCTTTTTTTATTTACTTTTGAAGCTAATTCTTTGCTCGAATTTCGCGATTTAATGGAATCAAATTACCATAACAGCTTTCCTCCTCATGCAAATGAATACAAGAAGAGTTAATGTAGAAGTAAACGGAAGATAATGGGCGGGAAACAAAGTCGAAGAGGAATTAAAACATTCCAAAGTTTCATGTGTTTTTACTTTAAAAAAAAAAGACACTAAAAAAAAAAAAAAAATGTTTTCCGAGACTTAAAGTATCTCGTTAAGATAGATTTATCCGCTGGCTTAAGAGATTTCTGAGTTATGTGTGTGAATGTGGAATTGCCTTACACCTATCGTGTTTAATTCACGGTATAAAAAGAAAACTTAAATAAAAAAAGGTATAAGAAAAGTTTTTAAAAAAAAGGGTTGGATTTGGACATTCTATTTTACATGTAAGTTACTTCTAATTGGTTATTATTATTGTTACTTTTGTTTTAAGGATAAAAGAATGCTTATAATTTAAAAATAAAATGTAGCCATCTTAAAACTTATATTGAGCAATGTGTTTACAAAGGGACTAGAAAGGCCAGAGGCGCGTGAGTATTTAACAGAAAACCAAGTGGAACGTCAGATGAACGAAGCTGAACCTAAATTTTTTGTATCTACTAAAGAGGAGTGCGTTAAATCCGTGGACAGAACAGAACTTTCCTGGGCTTGGAAAGGGGTTTACAAACCACCCCATAAGGATGTCTCTTAATGATAATGTCAAAATGTGGATATATATATATATATATATATAACTACTACTATTACTATATATATCTACTACATCTACATTTGATATATATGGGCCTGATTTCTGAGAGATTGGCGTTCTGAAATTTGATGCCATGTGAGTTTTTAGTGGTTCGAATTCCCCTTTAAACTGTTGGATCCCAATCCTAATATGATTGTAGAGCGTTTGAAATGAAAATTAGCGAGCGAGGGCTGACAATCTTGCACCTAAAAAGAAAAAAACTAAACTTAAAAAACTAACTAAAAGAAAAACTTTAAGAAAAACACCTACACTAGACCACAGCACAGAAAATATACATAAAAGTTATTTTTAAATAACTTTAGTAATGTAATCACCAGGATCTAACCCATAACATTCTTAACTCTTCGAAGCGCAGGCCAAATTTATTCAGTTTGTTAATTCCGTCTACATTATACCAGAACCAACAACATTATGTCAAGCAGTGCCTCGCAAAACCCCATATAATGCTGACTAAATTCAAAAGAATATTTAACCGGGAAAAAAACACAAAATATTGATTAAAATAACCAGAATTTTTAATATTAAATAGAAAAAGATTAAATAAAGCACCTTCAATATCCAGATTAGTATCAAAATCCAAAAGGCTCTGCATTTATGTCAGCAGAGAGTTCCTCTGAAAATGAGAATATAATAATTAATAAAAGAGATTTTAAGGAACAAGTAACTGCATTGGCATCTCTATATTAAGACATTTAATATATTTTCCGTACATAAACAATTTTAACAAAATGAAATGTATTCACGTTTAATTTTTATGTCATATAGAATTTAAAAAAACAATATTGAATAATACGGAGAGAACATGAATTATTTTTTGATGTTATCGTTACTCTTCAACCTCTTTATGCATTATATTTTCTTTTATTGTAAAAACAATATAGATGAGATAGAGGAAATTCTATACATTTATTATGTATAATATCATTTACAGCAACAATATTATGTCATTTGTAATGTTAATATTTAAAATATAAATTCCTAAGCAGAGTGAAAGAAATTACCACATGAATTAATCAAAATAAAATATCCTTATACTTATTGATAATTGATGAATATAATAATTTGTAAACCTTAAATGCTATCATAGAGTTTCTCGGATTGATATCTTCCAGGAGGAAGCAATAAAATTTATATTTTTAATTTTTGGGGATTTATTGACGCCAATTCACAAATTTAAATGTTCTGTATTCATTTCTTAGTTATTAAGAGTTTGATTTCCAACATACAAATGTGCAATTTACCTGGATACCTGCCATCCACTCGTAGTGAGCCACAATAGAAGGTCTGAGTTGGGTTGGTGAAGCCCTTCTTTCTTATATGTACGTTCTAGAAACTGATTATGTTATTAGAATTACATTCTACGGTCTCTTAAATTCAGTAGGACTCACATTCATTCTATTTTTCTATACATGATTGAATCTGGTTTGCTTTCATTAACCCATTTTTTTTAACTAATTCTTCAGATAAAATAATTTTGAGTACTCATTTTGAAACAGGACTATCTTGAAATTTCACTGCGCAATTTCTATTTGCATAAACTGCAGACACTTTTAAAACCGCATGTTTGCGGCCGTGTGTTCAATGATGTTGAACTATAGCAGTTCCATTAACTTTCACGTCGTTTTCAGATACAGCATTGATTTTTATGTATGCTATGTAGATTTTATGAAATTTTAATTATTTATTCCCGTGTTATAGCAATTTCTTATATTTGAATTATATTGATTTTTGAAATCCATTTTTTGTGGTTGTTATTGTTTCGTTCACATTTCGTTATTTCTGAATACAGACCCACAAGCAATCTTAAAAAATGTCGGAATCCAATAACTGCAAAACTGGACAAAAATATATTGAAAGCACTCGATGGATTTTTAGTCAGAAACTGGAAAACTTTGACTATCAGCGAAAGTAATCTGGAGAAGTTCTCTATTTTACTCTCTCCAGAAAACTGTTCTAATCTAAAACAAAATGGATCCAAAGGCAGTTCCTTAAAGTGAGAAGAAGCAGTTGAACTTCATACCAGATAGTTAAACTTATGTTTTCTAGAGAGAAGAAAAAAAAAAGGGGACGGGAGCGTGTTTTTGAAACGTGAAACGAGTACAAATTTTCTGAAGAGAAATTGCATCCCATGTGAGTTGGAATGAAGACAAAGGGGAAACAAAATTGAAAAACATAGAGATCCGTTGCGAGTGCAATCAAATAGAAAACGTTCCTAGAACTTTTTTTCTTTTTTATTTCTAGTTTCCGTTTCTCTGTTACTTACTATCTTTCTCTGAGAGACAAAATGTGGAAAGAAGCAAAACTACTTCGCGTAGAAGCTTCGTCTGCACGGATTGTTATATGGTAGATTAAATTTGTTTCGAAAAAGTGAAATAATTTACTGTAGTACATGGAACGCAGAAAGTTGATCTTTATAGCTCTTACTGTAATAAAAGAAGTGTGCGTTATGTTTCTGTTTTGTTTCGAATAGAGAGCATTACAAATTTTATTGTTATTTAAAATTTTGTAAAGCAGAGTGATATTGTTTTTCCATACAAATTGTGTCTGGTTTACAAATAAATGATGAATCGTAATGTTTTATCTCTCTGTTTCAAATCTTCAACATCTCTACACAATAAATTTTATTTTATTGAAATCGTAAAACAACATAGATGAGATAGAGAATATTACATACATTTATATCAATAAAATTACGTAGTTTGTATTGTTAAGACTTAAAATATATATTACTAAACAAAGTGTAAGAAATTATCATATGACTTAATCAAAACAAATTAACTTAAGTTTGTTAATAATTGATGAATATAACAATTTGTAAACCTCAAATGCTATTATAGAGTTTCTCGTATTGATATTTTCCAAAAAGAATGAATAAAGTTAGTATTTTTAATTTTTGGGGATTTATCGACGCCAATTCACAAATTGAAATGTTATGCACTCATTTATTAGCTATTAAGCGTTTGATTTCCAAAATACATTAGTGTCCAAAATTAAAAGAATTTGTATACTTTGTCAAATTTCAGGGAAAAAAATTGAACTAAATGTAAAACTACTGTTTCTATACAAAGTTGCAAATCATGTGTGTTGCATAAGTAAGCGTATGTGGACGGAACTAGTAGAGGAACATGCCTTTTTTTTAAATACCTATAGAAAGAACTTCAACAAGATCACCCAAAAGCCCCGCCGATCAAAGATGATCCTTATTTGTAAACTACACTGAGACATAACGGGAATGTTATAGCTACTCAGCTCTCTCGAGATTTGTATGTCACCCCAGGACAGCGACTTTTAAGGGCTACTATTTCCAGGATGCTTCATAAGAGAGGTCTGTTAGCAAGACCTCTATTTGGCTTTCCGTTTATTTCTGCCAAGAGAATGCATTTAGGATGGTGCAGAGATAATAGAGATTGGAGCACGGATCAATAGTCAAACGTTCTCTTTATGAATCCCTATTTAGCCTAACCACTAATTTTCGTCGTGGGGAGAGGCAATGACCCGCTGTCTACCCTCCAATGTCCAAAAAATCGACAATTATGGCAGCGGAGGTTTGATGGTCTGAGTAAGCATCATGCTATATGACCTCCCACCCATATCTTTGAAAGAGGCTTGTGGTTGGTGTGATGTATAGGGATGGAGACTTGGAACCCTATATTCTCCTTTTCAAGGGTAGAATTAGCTCTGATTTCATTTTAATGGACGACAACACGCGATAGTGGCAGATACAGATCTTCAGGCATCAACCCTATATTCTTTCTGCCGTTCTCTGGGGAGGACAATTACAACTCGTACTCCCTTCCTTCGAGAACCCCAAGGACTGAAAACAGCACTGCTGAACAAGTGGGACCAGTTGCCACAGTTACTCATAAATTGTTATTGGTACATTAATTTATTTCAATTGCTGGATAAGTAACTAATATTAGCTGGAAATTATCCCAAAATGCAAAATGCATTATTTCACTCCGAAACATTCATTTGTCGATAGTTCTGGAAAGAAGTCCAATACAGTGTCAATAAAAATATCAGACAATAATCAACCTCTTACTGCAATGTCAAGGTATTGTTTACCTTACGACAATCCCCAAACAACATTAAATGTGATAAAAAATTACCCTTTTTTGGTCAAAAAGAAGAAAATATTTATTGGAACAGACGTCAAAGCACACAGCATTAGTTGGGGTTGAAATTTAGAAGACACAAGAGATTTATTAATAGAGAAGTTCTTAGCAGCAAATAACTTCCATTAATTAAATAATATATAAGCGCAGCCAACTTTCGTTCATCGCAATAGTAAGGTATGGCCAGATCTTATTCTGGTTTTTGAAGCAGAGTTGGCCTCAAGATGTGACAGGGAAATTCTAAATAAAGAAACACTTATAACAAATACATAAAAGCAATTATTTAATCTGAAAGGAAAATTATTACATTTAAATCATTTAAGACAGCCTTCGGGGGACATAAGCAATTCTTTAAAGCCTTCTATCCTAACAATCCCAAACTTATTTACATATTCAATAATGCTGGTAATAATGCCAACTAAATGAAGCTAATCCCATTTTTCAAAAAGACATCGTTGAAGTATGCCCCAAGGCATGCAGTAGCAAAACTATAGTAAAAATTCACCCTTACTTGGTGGAACCCACAAGTTGAAATAAGAAAAAAGAAATTAAATGCTCTTACAAGAAGAAAGCAAAAATCGCTAGGAGGTGAAAAACATAACTTTATTTCGATTTTTTCCAAAACACGAGTAACTAACAAAAAAAAATTATCCATGGAAAACGTCAAGCCTGAAGAAAACTCTGTTCAAAATCATGTACCCCTTTCGGAAAATCTTTTAAGATCATATTTAAAGATTCCTTTTCTCCATCAGAAATCTTTAAAGCAGTATATAAATCAAGAAGTATGAATAACAAAAATGCTGTTAAAACCCTTTTGGAAAAAAATCTATCGAATCAACCTTCAAGAAACTTTTTCTTGTTCTCCGGAAATTAACTTTATTACTAAAGAACTTTCTTTTACAAAAGAAGAAATAAAAAGGATGATACAAGCGTTTTCAAAGGTAAAAGCTCCTGGATTTCATGCTATAGATAATCAAGTTATCAATATTATTAAATGCCCTTAAAATAGGAGTGGTGGTCCTATTTCTTAAAAAAGATAAAGGCAAAACAGATCATAATTCTTACTCATAATTTTTCTCATCATTAAAGTCAAAGCGTTAGTAAAACCTTTAACTCAAAGATTAATCTTCAAAAATATAAATTCAATCCTAGACACTATAGATTCCATGTTAGATCCGAAGATTATGTGCTCATAGCTTTTATGAACTTAGTTAATGATGAAAAGAATAACAAAACTTATTTATTTCAATATATATTTAGGCCGCATTTGATAACCTCAATACAATTCAACCCGAAATAGAATTAAATAAGTCCTTCAACCAACAGATGTTACAGAAACTCTTGAACTTAACGAATAGTACCAATTCAAACTGGTGAAGATCCGTTAATCTCGCAACAAACTAAAAGTTGTCCTAAGGTTCTCGTAGTAGAGTAATAATGTGCAACGTCGTAGTACATGAGGTTTTTAATAATCAATGCATCCAACAGTACATTTACAAGCTTTTACGGAGGACTAGAAGTAGCTAGAAGTAGCTAGTAGTAGTAGTAGAAGTAGTAGAAGTAGCTTAGAAGTAGCTAGTAGCGGTAGCTAGAAGTAGACTAGAAGTAGCTAGCTAACTTCAGTAGTAGAAGTAGCTCGACTTAAGTATATTTAGAGCTTTTATACCGGACTAGAAGTAGCTTTAGTAGCGGAGCTTTTAGAAGTAGTATTGGGCTAAGTTTGGGCAGTCATTAGAGAGACTAAATTTTTTCGTTTAAATTTATATTTATGAAAGTTTAATAAATTTTGGTACTTATATTATGACGTTGCAACTGTTAAGCTTAATTCTGTAGTTTTCTTTTCTTTTTTTTTTTTTTTAATATCTTGATACTATTATATTTCCAACATAATTAATTAAATAATAACCAGATGACCAAATATTTTATTGACAAGATGAAAACAAAATTATGTCATTCTTGAGAGAAACTTTTGAAAAATTACTATTAATAAAGGGAATTTCATTTAGGTTTACTAATGATGTGTTCGTGTTTGCATTGCATCTATTGTACCTTTCAAGTTGTTTATTAATATTTTTGTATTAGAAAGTATCATAATAAGTTCCAAAAATCCTTTTTAAAAATTAATTTTTTGTTTTTATATTTATGGATTAAACATCCTCTAGATTTGACACATAAATTATAATAACAATTTATCAATAGCTTAAGGTCGCTATATTAATAAGTACACGATGTACTTCAAGCAGAAATAAATGCGATCAAAGAAATAAAATCTTGAATAAGAAAGAAAGCAACATAACTTTCATAAGTGTGCATTGCAGGACGTTGATACAAATAAATACGCAGTTCTCTGGAAATAATTCCTTCACTTGAAAACAAAAAGTGCACCAGCTCCAAACATGTAAATCGAATTTAATGGTATTCAAAAAGACAGCGAAACAGAAATAACAATACAATAAGAAAAAAAAAATTCTTTCAAAATCACATTTCCTGATTGATCAATTCGAGAATAACGTTTCGTAAAACGCATATAACTTCGCAGCAAAATAAAATTATTTCAAAAACATCCGCCACGGAATCCAGTTTTGAAAAACGGTGACTTGATATAAAATTTACAATTCATTCGATGCATTTAAAATAAAATTGAACAATTCTTTTTTTTTTATTCCTTCCTTGGCTTTAGCAAGTTTCTTGGAGAGAAGTGGCATTAACGTAATCCTAGATGTTTGAAAAGAATCTGGCAGATAAACACAAAGCGTCACTATTCTCTTACAGCTAGAAAAATGACATTCAGCAAAAAGAAACAAAAAAAAATATCTTTCCCCTATCTTTGGTTATGCAAATAACTTCTTCTCGCCTCTCCCAACGAATAAAATCAGTCAGATGATATTCATTTCATCAGAACTTGATTTTCTTTTTCTTTCTTTTTGCCTTTGTTAGATATCTATGTGACTATGTACTTCTGCAAAGGGAGAGCAAATAACATCAATTCCTCGCTCTGTTGATGTAAGCAAGTTTCCTTTTGCAAGCTTGGTATTTTGGAACACAGAAAATAATCAGGTACTGTTTTCTTTCAGTCTGAGTGAGAGGGAAACGCAGAGATTTTCCAGAACAATTTGTTTATTATTCGAATCTCTAGGGTAAACGCACGGAACTTAATAAGTGGAAATAATGAAAAGCAAAGTAACTTTTTTTCCTTTAGTAATTTGATTTCAGACGGTCTCCATTGTATAAATGGGAACGAAATAGGCAATCTTTTTTTCCTTTCCTCCTATATCTTTTGTAACTTAACTAAGAATGTCAGATAATTGTCTACTAAATGATTAATTCTCATTTAATGTTTGCTTTATTTAGCAAACACAGTTTGATACGATTAGTCAAAACAATTAAAATAATTACTATTAATAAAGAGAATTTGCTTCTTTAGATTTTCTAATGCTACTAATATATTTTCATTAATAAAATATTATATATATATCTATTATAATTAAAACCAATCAACGAAAGAACAATGGAACAAACTTCAGAAATGGCATTATGTTAAATATGAGCAGTCATAAGAGTGATGAAATGTTTTTCTTTTAAATTTATATTTATAAAAAAATTAATAATTTCCGTATCATATTGGTATTATTAGAGTTATTTTATTATGTTGGTATTATTAGTGTTATTTTGGTATTATATTATATTATTTGGTATATATTATTAGTATTATTATTGATATTATTTGGTATTATATTGATTATAGTTCGTTGATGTTGCAACTGGTTAAGTTTAGTTCTGTAGTTTTCTCTTTCTGCTTAATATTTTGGTACTATTATATATTTCAAACATAATTAATTAAAAAAAGACCAGATGATAAAATATTTTATTGACAAGATGAAAGCAAAATTATGTCATTCTTGACAAAAAGCTTTTAGGAATCTAGTTTTATCAAAAATAAGATAGATTCCAGGAAGTTAAAAATAGTTGGATGAAAAGTCCTGTAAATGTCCAATGTTTCGACTGAATTTCATAAAAAAAAAATGACAAATTGAAAATAGAAACATAAGGACTTTTTAATGGTTAGGAAAAGAAATATTTTATAACATAAATTAAAAAATAAAGTTACAGGAAGTGAGTTACTGTTTATTAATATATAATAATTTATCCATTGTACTTATCTTTTTTAATTTCTTTTCTCAGTATTTAAAAGTCCGTACATTAAATTTACATGCATTTCATAACAGAACAATACAAAAACATTCAGTCTGATCCCATATATAACTTAATTTTCGTGGATATACCTATTAAAAGTTTGGATAACAGTACAGGTTACAATGATCACAGTTGTACAATATTTAATTCTTTTGATATAGTATTTAATTGGCCTTTTTTTATAATATCTGTTATAAAACAGAATATCAAAATAAATGCTGCATTTTTGTTAATATTTTATATAAATGGTATTTTACTATTATTATTTTTATCGTTATATTTTAAATAACTTAACTGCTTTGAAATACCACTGCTTAACGTCAAGGATAGGTGGAGAGTTTAATTTCACAGAAACAAAAGTTTGAGTCTTCCAAGTGGAATCTTTGAAGGTAAGAATGGAATGGACCTTGCCTTGTTAGAAACGTGTTTTCTCTTTAGTCCCTCTAGTAGAACATGTTGGCAATTTCTTAATAATTTGGAAAACAAGTTGGTCTGTTAATCCTTCATCTCACTGTTTTTGCCATTTTGAAAGAAGGTTATTATTAAATAAGCCCTTTTGTTTTGTGAGTTCATCGAATGTTTCATTATCGAGATGTCCTATCCATCCTAATATAATAAGTTTATTGGAATGAAGAACACTCAATTTCCCTTGAGGGTTGATGTGGTGTATAAGGATTCAACATGGCTAGTAATCCAGACAGATTACCAGACCATATTTTTACATGCTTTCTTGTGGAGATTTGTCAAATAGCTTCATGTATGGCTATTAATTCTGCTTAAAAAACAGAGTTTGTCAGTTCAATTTACCCCTCCACTCTGAAATGCTACTTCCCTTTTTGAAGAAACAAACCGCTGCCCTTCTGCTTTTATTGATTTGAAGCCGTTCGTGAAATAAATCTCCGCATTTATTGAGGAGAACAGGTTTTGAATGTCAACTTGATTTCAGATAACAAAAATATGGGTTCAATTAAATGTAAATACTGCAGTTTTTGTTTCGTTGTTATTAGAAGTGTTTCTATTTGTTCTTCGTTCTGGACACACAAGTGAATGCAGCTTCTGCTTGCAATTTTAAGTGAAAGATAGGAAAACTTGCAATTATTTGAAGAGTCTATATTGATATGGTTTTCTGTATACAATAGTAAAGTGAGCAGCCTTCTTGCTGGGCTCACTTTTTGATTATGGCAGTGTTAGTCACTGGGCCTAGTTGTTTAGAAAGTTATCTAGTATGTATTGAATATATCTGTAAGGCTGCCGATCGTGTGTTATCTCAACACTTAAAAAAACCTGAAAATATGTTATGTTTGAAGTTAGAACTAAGTATTTCTTGTTATAATAAATTCAACAGCACAAAATATTCTTCTGGCACACTGTAAAAACAGGAAAGCAAATATACCTTCAGGCATTAAACAAATAACAAAATTTTTAGTTACAAACTTTACAAGTTCCAAAACTAACTAAGTAAATAAATGAATTTAAAGAAATCAAATAAAAAAAGAAACAATTAATTAATTATTCTGAATCGCTGATTTCCTATCTGTTTAAAGTATTAATTCTTATTTGCTTTTCGAATATTGCAAAAATCGAGTCACCATGCAAATAAATAAATGTTTAATTTCAGCGGATTGTTCGAACAAATTTACATTTTGTTTACATGCCAGAAACTCTAATTAAAAACTGTTAGCGTTTGCATATGCTGAATGAATTAAAGCCGTAATTCTTTGCATCAAACACACTTTTTTTTATTTACTTTTGAAGCTAATGCTCTGCTCGAATTTCGCGGTTTAATGGAATCAAATTAGCATAACAGCTTTTCTCCTCATGCAAATGAATGCAAGCCGAGTTCATGTAGAAGTAAACGGAAGATAATGGGCGGGAAACAAAGTCGCAGAGGAATTAAAACATTCCAAAAGTTTCGTGTGTTTTTACTTTAAAAAAAAAAGACACTTGTAAAAAAAATGTTTTCCGAGTTTTAAAGTATCTCGTTAAGATAGCTTTCTGTGCTGGCTTAAGAGCTTTCTGAGTTATGAGAGTGAATGTGGAATTGCTTCACACCTATCTTGTTTAATTCATGGTATAAAAAGAAAACCTAAATTAAAAAAGGTATATGAAACTTTGGAAAAAAGAATTTTGGATTTGTATATTCTATTTTACATGTAAATTACTTCTAATTTGTTATTATTATTGTAATTTTTGTTTTAAGGGTAAAAGAATGCTGATAATTTAAATATAATTTGTAGGCATCTTACAATTTGCATTGAGCATTGAATTCTCAATGAATTAATAAAGAAAATTATATGTTCTATCTAAAAATAGCATTTGTTAAATGGTTAATAATAGCTAACTTAAATCTATGAATAGTGTGTTATCTCAACACTTCAAAAATTCTGAAAATGTCTTTATTTGAAGTTAATACTAAATATTTCTTGCTATAATAAATTCAACAGCACAAAATATTCATCGCGCACACTGTAAAAAAATAAAGCAAATATACACTCAGGTATTAAATAAATAACAAAACTTTTTATTTACACACTTTAGAAGTTCCGAAAATAATTAAGTAAATAAACATATTTAAATAAGTTAAGCAAAAAAGAAACAATTAATTAATTATTCTCAATCGCAGATTTCCTAACTGTTTAAAGAACTAATTCTTATTTGCTTTTAGAATATTGCAAAAATTGTGTCACCATGCAAATAAATAAATGTTTAGTTTCAGCGATTTCACATTTTGTTTACATGCGAGAAATTCTAATTAAAAACTGTTAGCGTTTGCATGTGCTGAATTAATGCCGTAATTCTTTGCATCAAACATTCTTTTTTTATTTACTTTTGAAGCTAATGCTTTGCGCGAATTTCTCGATTTAATGGAATCAAATTAGCATAACAGCTTTCCTACTCATGCAAATGAATGCAAGCCGAGTTCATGTAGAAGTAAACGGAAGATAATGGGCGGGAAACAAAGTCGCAGAGGAATTAAAACATTCCAAAAGTTCCATGTGTTTTTGCTTTGAAAAAAAGGACACTTGTAAAAAAAAATGTTTTCCGAGTTTTAAAGTATCTCGTTAAGATAGCTTTCTCTGCTGGCTTAAGAGATTTCTGAGTTATGAGTGTGAGTGTGGAATTGCTTCACACCTATCTTGTTTAATTCCTGGTATAAAAAATGAAACTTAAATAAAAAAAAAGGTATAAGAAACTTTGGAAAAAATAGGGTTGGATTTGGATATTCTATTTTACATGTAAATTACTTCTAATTTATTTTTATTATTGTTGTTTTTGTCTTAAGGATAAAAGTATGCCGATAATTTAAAAATAAAATGTAGGTATCTTAAAATTTATATTGAGCAATGAGTTTATAAGGGGACTAGAAAGGCCATATGGGTAGAGCATTGTAAATATATATAACAGAAAACCAAGTGGAAAGTCAGATGAAAGAAATTGAATCTAAATTTTCTGTATCTACCAAAGATGGATGTTGTAAATCCGTGGACAGAACAGCACTTTCCTGGGCTTGGAGATGGATTCACAAAGACGATGGCAAAATGTGGATGCAGTGTATTAGGCTTCCTATGGTGGACGCTGGTAACTCTGAATCTGTTCTCTCTCTGTATATATATATATATATATATATATATATATATATATATATATATAACTATTATATCTATTACTATATATGTCTATTACATATATTCTGCTAGATGTTCTACTACTACATCTACATTTGATATATATATATGTATATATACAGAGCCATATTTATATGAAAAGAGGCCCTAGGCTATTCCACTTATGAGGTCCTTTCACCTCCCATTTTTAACTTTGTAAATTACTTATTAGATTTGTTTATTATTCATAAGATATGTATAGAATTTCTACTTATTTTTGATTCAGTGTTTTAGTGTTTACTGTTTTTAGAATAGTGTAATTCTAAGTTTGCTAACAATTTGAATGTCTTGATCTTGAGACCCTAGGCTGAAGCCTAGTTAGCATATAGGAAAATTCGACCCTATATATATATATGGTCCTGATGGTTGAATGATTGGCATTCTGGAATTGCATGTTTTTAGTGGTTCGAATTCCACTTTAAACAGTAGATACCAATCCTAATATAAAATAAAAGTAACAAATGGCTTTGAGTATAAAATTTCAGGCAACAAAGAGAAAAGGAGTTATGATTCTGATTAGCAGGTTTTACTTAAGATTTTTTTTTTCTACTTACAAATAGAAACATCTAAAATTAAAACGTAAGTTTTATAGTTTTCTTTTGTATTTGAAAAAAACCATTAAAATAATTTATTGTTTAAGTTCTTTTTTCAGTTAGTTAATTTCATGAATGTTTTAATGATTATTTTTAAGTGTGCAAAAGTCCTCAAAAGATATAGTGGAAATACGAATAAAATTTGCCTTTATTATGATATTTTCATTCGGACTTATATGTAAATTATGAAAGAATCGTGGAAGAGTGTGTGGGAAAAGTAAAATACTAAGAGCAGAAAAAATAATGACAAATTTAATTGTTGAAGTTGTTTGAAAACAAAAAATAAAATTATAATAAAATTAAATATTTATTTTTTACAGGAATGAGAATAATTAAATTAAAAAATTTAACAAACTCTGAGTTTTTTTATTATAGTATTTGTAATCCCATTTCATAAAAACATTTTGTCCTCCGAATATATTAGGGTAGAAGCATGTCCCCTTTTTTCCTTATCTATCATATGTATATATATATATATATAAATTAATACTTCTCCTCCTTTATCATATATATATATATATATGATAAAGGAGGAGAAGTATCAATTTATACTTTTTGATATGTAGGAGAGAAGAATAGTGACTGGCCTTGTGAGATGCTAAAACTGATGCCGGCGGTTTTTGAAATGTCTCAATAAATTGAGCAAAGAACTTGCATTAAATTTTGTTTGCGGAGTCGCATAGAATGTTGCAAAAGGCATTCGGTGAGCATTCCTATATCGGATAGAAATGTTTACAAGTGGTATAAGCAGTTCAAAGAAGGCAGAGAATGCGTTGAAGACGACGAGCCCTCTGGGCGACCATCAACCTCAACCGATATAGCTCATGTCCAAAAAATTAAATATGGGGTGTTTGCATTTCAATTAGAGACCTTGCTGATGATGTTGGATTTTAAAAAATATCGGTAAATTCCATTTTAAAAAAGATTTTGGACCCCAAACACGTCAAATTTCGATTGGTACCGAAAGCACTGATTTTTTTTTGTTTTTTTTTTGTAAAACCATCGTGTGTGTGGCAATTATGTTAATCTTTACCTGACAAAGTGTGTGAAACAATGCTTTTTGACTATCAGGAAAAGTTGAAATGCATCATAACTGGAGATGAGACTTGAATTTATGCCGGAGATAACCGATCAATCGAACGAATATCGTGACAAAGTTGAAGCAACACCGAAAAGAGCACGTCAAAGTCGCTCAAAAATCAAGGTCCTGTTGACTGTTTTCTTCGATTACCGTTGTGTGGTGCATTATGAAATCCTTCCGCCTGGCCAAACTGTCAAAAGGAATATTATTTGAGTGTTATGTGTCAAAAGACTCTGCATCTATACCAGCAGAGAATTACTCTGATAATGGGAATATAATAATTAATAAAAGGGATTTTAAGGAACAAGTAACTGCCTTGACCTCTTTCTATTAAGACATTTAATATATCTTCCGTACATAAATAATTTTAACAAAATAAAATGCATTCACGTTTTATTTTTATTTCATACAGAGCAAAAAAAAAAAAAAACAATATTGAATAATACGGAGAGAACATGATTTATTTTTTGTTGTTATTGTTACTAATCCCCTTGATGCAGGAAAGCCGATACCAAGTCTAGAAGACCCCATCGCAGGCGACTGGGCCATGGCTAAAAGTTACTTCACTTCAGCGAGGAACCATGAGGGCTGAAGGCTGACTGAATTTCAAAACAACGCTCTACGATCATATTAGACAGGGACCTGCGGCTTATAGTGGATTCTGAACCACTACAAACATCCAGGGCACCACCGAGATTCGAACCACCACAAACATTCATGGCACCGCCGGGTCTCGAGACTTGTAGAACCAAGCGCTAACACTCGGCCATTCAGGCCCCGAATTTTTTGTTAAACTTCTAAAGTTTAGCTTGTGATAACATCAGTTTGAGTTTTCCGATTAGCTACTTGCATGGCAGATACTTCTTTGATAAATGAATATATAGTGGAATGTAAAAGGATATGGCTATTATTGCTTGTTGAAAGCTTTCTTAATTTTCTCTCATATAATACACAATATGGAATAGGCACCGAAAACAAAGTTCATGTTTCCCAAATTATGAAATCGAAATATTTGCGAGTAGTAGTAGCCAAAGTGATTATAACACAAACGTCATGGTATTGAGCAGAGAGAAATTAAATCACTAATCTCAATAAACATTTTTTTTAAACTGAATTCATTTTCCCATTTCAGATCGATGAAAAGTTCAAAGTTCCAGCAAAGTTGAAGTCTTCAAGAAATCCATTAATTTTCTCCGCAGTACCCGAGAAACGCCTCTGAACTCTCAGGGCCCTCTATCAATTATTCATTTCCCCCTATCAATAATATTCATTTAGGCCATTTGAAGTGTATTGCAAATGTCTTAATCGGCTCAAAAGTAATAACCAGAAAATAAATTTTAATTTCCCAGCATTCATTTTCCTTCAGCCGAGCGTTACACACTCTGAAAAGGGGGGTGCCAAAAGATTATTTCTTCTAACCTTTAATTAATATTGAATCTTATCTTTTCTAATTTTTGTCCGTTCTTTTTCGTAAAAATGCCCATTTCATTTATTCTAATCGCCTTTACGTTAATGGGCGGCGTATTAACAAAATAACTTACGTCAAACACCACATGATCAAACCATAAGTTACTATCTTCCCCCCTTATGCATTTCTGGTTGGGACATTTTCGCAAAACGATCTCGACTCTTGGAGCTAATTAGGATTTAACGAGGAAAAATTCTGCGAATTAATGCTTTCTTTGACTTAAATCTGCTTTTTTTTAACTGAGCCTTCCTCAAATAAAGAGCGTGTCTTTTAAATAGTTACAGTCACAGGTAGATAGTTAATGATAATTTATTTGAATCTTTAATCCGTTAAAAGGATTTTTCAATGAAAACACTCGTTACAAGAAGGCTTATTTTCTCAGGAAATACTTTTAATAAAAAGGAAATAATAATGTTAGTTACTGTTTGATACGAATGGAATTAACGATTTCTGTTTTATTAGGCTGCCAAGGTTTAATCCTTTTTGGGAAATTACATGTATTAACCATTCATTTTTATTTATCATAGATTTGTCTTTAGATTTATTTAATTTTTATTTAACTCTATTTCAAAGGATCATTAAATGAAAGGTATATTAAATTAAGTGTTGTAATGAGTTTATTTCATTCTGAAAGCACTTGATTGCATACTGATTAATGGTCTTAAATGGTCTAAACAACGCCTTTCAATATTAACGCGTATTATTTTCTCATTTATTTTCTCATCTGTTGATCTTTCATTTTTATTTGTCTTAGATTTGTCTTTAGATTTAACAATAAATAGGGGAAAATGTTATAGAGTATGACTATAACTTCTTGTTGAAAGTTTTTTAAATTTTCTCTCATATAACACACAATATGGAATATCACTGAAAGTTATGATTCCTTAATAATGTAATCAAAATATTTGAGGATTGCAGCCAAAAGGATTATAGTAACACAAACATCCTGATATTGAGCAGAGAGGAATTAAATCACTAATCTTAATAAATATTTTCTTTAAAACTGAATTCATTTTCCCATTTCATATCGATCAAAAGTTCAAAGTTGCAGCAAAGTTGAAGTCTTAAAGAAATCCATTAATTTTTCTCCTTTTCTCAATCGATTAATTTTCCTCCAATATTATACCTGAACCAACAGTATTATGTCAAGCAGTGCCCTGCAAAACCCATATAATGCTGACTAGATTCAAAATAAAATTTAACTGGAGCAAAATATTGATTAAAATAAACAGAATTGTTAATATTTAATAGAAAATGATTTAAAAAAGCATCTTCAACATCCAAATTCGTATCAAAATCCAAAAGACTCTGCCCCAATGGCAGCAGAGAATTCCTCTGATAATGGGAATATAATGATTAATAAAAGGGATTTTAAGGAACAAGTAACTGCCTTTACATCTTTGTATTAAGACATTTAATATGTCTACCGTACATAAACAGTTTTAGCAAAATAAAATATGTCCCCGTTTTGTTTTTATTTCATACAGAGTAAAAAATTTATAATGTTGAATAATACGGAGAGAACAGGGATTAATATTTTGTTGTTGTTACTAATCAGCCTGGTGCATGAAAGCCTACACCAGGTCCAGAAGACCCCGTCGCAGGCGACAGGTCCATGGTTAAATGTTACTTCACTTAAGCGAGGAACCATGAGGATGAAGACTGACTGAACCTCAAAACAACGCTCTACGATCATATTAGACAGGGACCTACGGCTTAAAGTAGATTCCGAATCATTGCAAATATCCATGGCACCACCGGGACTCGAACCCGAAACCTGTGGCACCAAGCACCGGAGTGCTAAAACCTCTACCATTCAGTCCCAGAAAATTTCTAAAGCTCAGCTTGTGATAACATCGACTTTAGTTTTCCGATTAGCTACGTGCATGGTAGATACTGCCTTTATATATAGTGTACAATGTAACAGGGTACGTCTATAATTGCTTGATGAAAGTTTTCTTAAATTTCTCTCATATAACACACAATATGAAATAACACTGAAGATTATGAAGTCTTAATCGTCTCGAAAGGAATCGTCCAGAAAATAAATTTTAATTTCCCAGTAATCATTTTCCTTCAGCCAAGCATTACACTACACTAGGTAGAGGGTGAAGGGGTACCCAAAATGATTATTTCTTCTAACCTTTAATTAAACCTAATAATATAATCAAAATATTTTAGAGTATTAGCCAAAGGGATTATAACACAAACTTCCTGATATTGAAAAGAGTGGAATTAAATCACTAATCTTAATAGATATTGTTTTAAAAACTGAATTCTTTTCTCCGTTTCATATCTATCAAAAGTTCAAAGTTCCTGCAAATTGAAGTCTTAAAGAAATCCATTAATTTTTCTCCACAGTACCCGAGAAACGCCTCTGAACTCTTAGGGACTCACCATCAATTATTCATTTCCCCCTGGCAATAATATCCATGTAGGCAATTAGAAGTGTATTGCGAAGTCTTAATCGGCTTGTAAAGTAATAACCAGAAAATAAATTTTAATTTCCCAGTGTTCATTTTCCTTCGGCCAAGCGTTACACTACTCAGAAAGGTAGGGAGGTGAAGGGGTAGCCAAAAGATTATTTCTTCTAACCTTTAATTAGTATTGAATCTTCTTATCTTTCCTAATTTTTGTCCATTCTTTTTCGTAAAAATGCCCATTTCATTTATTCTAATAGTCTCTACGATAATGGGCGGCGTATTAACAAAATAACTTACGTCAAAAACCACATGATCAAACCACAAGATACTATCTTCCCCATTATGCATTACTGGTTGGAACATTTTCGCAAAACGATCTCGACTCTTGGAGCTAATTAGGATTTAACGAGGAAAAATTCTGCGAATTAATGCTTTCTTTGACTTAAATCTGCTTTTTTTAACTGAGACTTCCTCAAATAAAGAGCGTGTCTTTTAAATAGTTACAGTCACAGGTAGATAGTTAATGATAATTTATTTGAATCTTTAATCCGTTAAAAGGATTTTTCAATGGAAACACTCGTTACAAGAAGGCTTATTTTCTCAGGAAATACTTTTAATAAAAAGGAAATAATAATGTTAGTTACTGTTTGATACGAATGGAATTAACGATTTCTGTTTTATTAGGCTGCCAAGGTTTAATCCTTTTTGGGAAATTACATGTATTAACCATTCATTTTTATTTATCATAGATTTGTCTTTAGATTTATTTAATTTTTATTTAACTCTATTTCAAAGGATCATTAAATAAAAGGTATATTAAATTAAGTGTTGTAATGAGTTTATTTCATTCTGAAAGCACTTGATTGCATACTGATTAATGGTCTTAAATGGTCTAAACAACGCCTTTCAATATTAACGCGTATTTTTTTCTCGTTTATTTCCTCATCTATTAATCTTTTATTTTTAATTGTCTTAGATTTGTTTTTAGATTTATGAACAGAGAAAAATGTTATAGAGTATGGCTATAATTTATTGTTGAAAGTTTTCTAAATTTCCTCTCATATAACACACAATATGGAATATCACTGAAAGTTATGATTCCTTAATAATGTAATCAAAATACTTGAGTATAGCAACCAAAGTGATTATAGTTACACAAACATCCTGATATTGAGTAGCCAGAAATTAAATCACTAATCTTAATAAACATTTTTTTAAACCCGAATTCATTTTCCCGTTTCGTATCGATCAAAGTTCAAAGTTGCAGCAAAGCCAAAGTTGCAGGTAGCCGAAAGATTATTTCTTCTAACCTTTAATTAGTATTGAATCTTCTTATCTTTTATAATTTTTGTCCATTCTTTTTCATAAAAATGCCCCATTTCATTTATTCTAATCGTCTTTACGTTAATGGGCGGCGTATTAACAAAATAACTTACGTCAAACACCACATGATCAAACCACAAGATACTGTCTTTCCCCCCTTATGCATTACTGGTTGAAATATTTTCGCAAAACGATCTCGACTCTTGCAGCTAATTAGGATTTAACGAGGAAAAATTCTGCGAATTAATGCTTTCTTTGACTTAAATCTGCTTTTTTTTAACTGAGCCTTCCTCAAATAAAGTGCAGGGTCTTTTAAATAGTTACAGTCTTTTTTTACTACTGTTTTATTAGGCTGCCAATGTTTAATCCTTTCCGGGAAATGACATCTATTAATCATGCGTTTTTATTTGTCTTATATTTGTCTTTAGGTTTACTTCATTTTTATTTAACTCTATTTCAAAGGATCATTAAATGAAAGTTATATTAAATTAAGTGTTTAAATGAGTTTAATTCATTCTGAAAGTGTTTCATTGTATACTGATTAAATGGTCTAAATAATTTTTTTAATTGTTTAGTATGACAAAACAACGTCTTTCTATATTAACGCGTATTTTTTCCTCGTTTATTTTCTCATCTTTATTTTTATCTGTCTGAGATTTTTTAATTTTTTTTTATTTAGTATTAGATTTGTCTTTTTTTGAGATTTAGTGTAATTTTTAAATTCATTTTCTCATTTATTAATCATTTATTTTTCTTTGCCTTAAATTTTTTGATTTTTGTTGAAAGTTTTCTAAAATTTTACGGCTAAAATTTCTTGTTGAAAGTTTTCTAATTTTTCTCTCATATAACACACAATATGGAACATCACTGAAAGTTATGATTACCTAATAATGTAATCAAAATATTTGAAGGTAGTAGTCAATACAACACAATGTTGTGTTTGTAGTGACAACACAAACATCCTGATATGAACATCTTGAGAAGAATAAAATCACTAATCTTAATAAACATTTTTTTAAAAAAACTGAATTCATTTTCCCATTTCATATCGATCAAAAGTTCAAAGTTCCTGCAAAGTTGAAGTCTTAAAGAAATCCATTAATTTTTCTCCACAGTACCCGAGAAAAGCCTCTGAACTCTTAGGGCCCTCCATCAATTATTCATTTCCCCCTGGCAATAATATTCATTTAGGCGGTTTGAAGTGTATTGCGAAGTCTTAATCGGCTCGAAAAGTAATAACCAGAAAATAAATTTTAATTTCCCAGTATTCATTTTCCTTCAGCCAAGCGTTACACATTCTGAAAGGTAGGGGGTGAAGGGGTAGCCAAAAGATTATTTCTTCTAACCTTTAATTAGTATTGAATCTTTTTATCTTTTCTCATTTTTGTCCATTCTTTTTCTTAAAAATGCCCATTTCATTTATTCTAATCGTCTTTACGTTAATGGGCGGCGTATTAACAAAATAACTTACGTCAAACACCACATGATCAAACCACAAGATACTATCTTCCCCCTTATGCATTACTGGTTGGGACATTTTCGCAAAACGATCTCGACTCTTGGAGCTAATTAGGATTTAACGAGAAAAATTCTGCGAACTAATGCTTTCTTTGACTTAAATCTGCTTTTTTAACTGAGCCTTCCTCAAATAAAGAGCGAGTCTTTTAAATAGTTACAGTCACAGGTAGATAGTTAATGATAATTTGTTTGAATCTTTAATCCATTAAAAGGATTTGTCAAATGAAAACACTCGTTACAAGAAGGCTTATTTTCTCAGAAAATACTTTTAATTAAAACGGAGATAATAATGTTAGTTACTACTTGATACGAACGGAATAAATTATTTTGTTTTTGAACGATTTCTGTTTTATTAGGCTGTCAAGGTTTAATCCTTTTAGGGAAATGACATCTATTAATCATTCATTTTTATTTGTCTTAGGTTTGTCTTTAGATTTAGTTCATTTTTATTTAACTCTACTTCAAAGGATCATTAAATGAAAGGTATATTAAATTAAGTGTTGTAGTGAGTTTAATTCATTCTGAAAGTGCTTGATTGTATACTGATTAAATGGTCTAAATATTGTTTCTTTTTTTATTTTAATTGTTTAGCGTGACAAAACAGCGTATTTCTATATTAGCGTGTATATTTTTCTCATTTATTTTCTCATCTATTAAACTTCATATTTATTTGTCTTAAATTTGTCTTTAGATTTATCAATAAATAGAGAAAAATGCTATGGAGCATGGCTATAATTTCTTGTTGAAAGTTTTTAATTTTCTCTCACATAACACACAATATGGAATATCACTGAAAATTATGATTCCTTAATAATGTAATCAAAATATTTGAGGAAAGCAGCCAAAGTGATTATAGTAACACAAACATCCCGATTTTGTGCAGAGAGGAATTTAATCACTAATCTGAATAAACATTTTTTTTAAAAACTGATTTCATTTTCCCATTTCATATCGATCAAAAGTTCAAAGTTGCAGCAAAGTTGAAGTCTTAAAGAAATCCATTAATTTTTATCCACAGTACCCGAGAAAGTCCTCTGAACTCTTAGAGTCCCTCCATCAATTATTCATTTAGGCAATAATATTCATTTAGAGCGATTTGAAGTGCATTGCGAAGTCTTAATCGGCACGAAAAGTAAAAATCAGAAAATAAATTTTAATTTCCCAGTATTCATTTTCCTTCAGCCAAGCGTTACACCACTCTGAAAGGTAGGGAGGGGGTGAAGGGGTAGCCAAAAGATTATTTCTTCCAACCTTTAATTAGTATTAAATCTTCTTATCTTTTCTAATTTTTGTCCATTCTTTTTCGCAAAAATGTCATTTCATTTATTTTAATCGTCTTTACGTTAATGGGCGGCGTATTAACAAAATAACTTACGTCAAACACCGCATGATCAAACCACAAGATACTATCTTCCCCCTTATGCATTACTGGTTGGGACATTTTCGTAAAACGATCTTAACTCTTGGAGCTAATTAGGATTTAACGAGGAAAAATTCTGCGAATTAATGCTTTCTTTACTTAAATGTGCTTTTTTTAACTGAGCCTTCCGCAAATAAAGAGCAGGGTCTTTTAAATAGTTACAGTCACAGGTAGATGGTTAATGATAATTTGTTTGAATCTTTAATCCATTAAAAGGATTTGTCAATGAAAACACTCGTTATAAAAAGGCTTATTTTCTCAGAAAATACTTTTAATAAAACGGAGGTAATAATGTTAGTTACTATTTAATACTAACGGAATAACTTATTTTTTGTTTTTGAACGATTTCTGTTTTATTAGGCTGCAAGGTTTAATCCTTTTAGAGAAATGACATCTATTAATCATTAATTTTTATTTGTCTTAGGTCTTTAAGTTTATTTCATTTTTATTTTACTCTATTTCAAAGGATCGTTGAATAAAAGGTATGTTAAATTAAGTATGGTAGTGAGTTTACATTCTGAAAGTGTTTGATTGTATACTGATTAAATGGTCGAAATAATGTTTATTTTTACTTTGTCTTAATTGTTTAGTGTGACAAAACAACGGCTTTCTATATTAACGTGTATTTTGTTCTAATTTTCTCATATATTAATCGTCCTTTTTTATTTGTCATAGATTTGTCTTTATATTTATCAATAAACAGAGAAAAATGTTATAGAGTATGGCTATAATTTCTTGTTGAAAGTTTAAACACACATTATGGAATATCACTGACAGCTATAATTCCTTAATAATGTAATCAAAATATTTGACCATAGCAGCCAAAGTCATTATAGTAACACAAACGTCCTGATATTGAGTAAAGAGCAATTAAATCACTAATGCTAATAAACATTTTTTTAAAAACTTAATTCACTTTCCCATTTCATATCGATCAAAAGTTCAAACTTCCAGCAAAGTTGAAGTCTTAAAGAAATCCATTAATTTTTCTCCACAGTACCCGAGAAAGTCCTCTGAACTCTTAGGGTCCCTCCATCAATTATTCATTTCCCCCTGGCAATAATATTCATTTAGGCGATTTGAAGTGTATTGCGATGTCTTAATCGGCTCGAAAAGTAATAACCAAAAAATAAATTTTAATTTCCCAGTATTCATTTTCCTTCAGCCAAGCGTTACACTACTCAGAAAGGTAGGTAGGAGTGAAGGGGTAGCCAAAAGATTATTTCTTCTAACCTTTAATTAGTATTGAATCTTCTTATCTTTTCTAATTTTTCCCATTCTTTTTCGGTAAAAATGCCCATTTCATTTATTCTAATCGTCCTTACGTTAATGGGCGGCGTATTAACAAAATAACTTACGTCAAACACCACATGATCAAACCACAAGATACTATCTTCCCCCTTATGCATTACTGGTTGGGACATTTTCGCAAAACGACCTCGACTCTTGGAGCTAATTAGGATTTAACGAGGAAAAATTCCGCGTATTAATGCTCTGGCGACGCTTCTTTGACTTAATCTGCGTTTTTTTAACTGAGCTTTCCTCAAATAAAGAGCGAGTCTTTTAAATAGTTGCAGTCACAGGTAAATGGTTAATGATAATTTGTTTGAATCTTTAATCCATTAAAAGGATTTGTCAATGAAAACACTCGTTGCAAGAAGGCTTAGTTTCTCAGAAAATACTTTTAATAAAATGGGGAGATTATAATATTAGTTTACTGTTTGATACGAACAGAATAAATTATTTTGGTTTTTTGAACGATTTCTATTTTATTAGGTTGCCAAGATTTAATCCTTTTAGGGAAATGTCATCTATTAATCATTCATTTTTATTTGTCTTAGATTTGTTTCACAGTCTTAGATTTGTGTTTAGATTTATTTCATTTTTATTTAACTCTATTTCAAAGGATCATTAAATGAAAGGTATATTAAATTAAGTGTCGTAGTGAGTTTAATTCATTTTGAAAGCGCTTGATTGTATACTGATTAAATGATCTAAATAATATTTTTTTTTTTGTCTTAATTGTTTAGTGTGTCAAAACAACGCCTTTCTATATTAAAGAGTACTTTTTTTCTGGTTTATTTTCTTTTGTTTTTCAAATCTAATAATTATTAATTTTTATTTGTCATAGATTTGTGTTTCGATTTATTTCATTTTTATTTAATTCTATTTCAAAGGATCATTAAATGAAAGGTATGTTGAATTAATTGTTGTAGTGAGTTTAACTCATTTTGAAAGTGCTTGGTTCTATACTTATTAAATGGTCTAAATAATGTTTTTTTAATTGTTTAGTGTGACAAATCAACGCCTTTCTATATTAAAGCGTATTTTTTCTTCTTTATTTTCTCGTCTATTAATCTTTTAATTTTATTTGTCTTAGATCTGTCTTTCGATTTATTTCATTTTTATTTAATTCCATTTCAAAGGATCATTAAATGAAAGGTATATTAAATTAAGTGTTGTAGTGAGTTCAATTCATTTTGAATGTGCTTGATTGAATTCTGATTAAATTGTCTAAATAATGTTTCTTTTCTTTTGTCTTAATTGTTAATGTGACAAAACTGCGCCTTTCTATATTAACGCTTATTTCTTTTCTCTTTTATGCTTATATTTTCTAACTAATATAAAATATTTTATAGGTACAAAACTTGCATTTTATAATACCTTAATTGAGAATTATAATAATTTTAAAAGTTACTCTGTATTTATATAATTTATGGATCGTGTTGTTTTAAATATTTTCTTATAAAATAACAAACTAACGTTAAAAAATAAATCCTGGATTGGACCAAATTAAACTTTTTTAAACAAATGGTTTTTAGTTCAGAAAATCCAAGCATTTCTTTTTTTTATTTAACAAAAAATGTGCATAAATAGCAAATGTGATTTGGAGTTGACAGGTTTCAATAAATATTATAATATGCTTTTCAATAGTGAAATTCTATTTGAAAGGAAATTTAACACAATGAAAACTAGATTGCTAATTAAACTTTTTAAACAGATATGTTTTATTTACGAAAATTCAAATATTTTCTTATTTTTCATTTAACAAAAAATATGCATAAATAAAAAATAAGATTTGGAGTTGACAGGCTTCAATAAATATTATAGCATGCTTTTCAATAGTGAATTTCTATTTAAAAGAAAATGTTAATGTAGATTACATGTTACAATTTAGAAAGATTTCAAAACAAAGATGTTCAATTGATTAAAAAATTTTAATAATTGCACTTTTCATATTTAAATATTGCTTTTGTTATAAAATCAAATTTTTAAAAAACATTGATCTATTATGAAATCATGACTTTATAAAGTTAAATTTAATGCTAATTAAAAAGGAATAAATAGTTGTAATTTTTGATTACATCAAGGATATATGGCTTTTTATTGGTTTTATACACTGGTTTTACTGTTTTTAACACAAGAACACGAACACAAGCAGAATATTTTCAAAAGGCAAAGCTTTATATATTAATCTGAACAACAATATTTTACATCAGTATAAAAATTATATTAAAAGCTGGTGTCATACAAGCAATGTTTACGAAAATTCAATTGTTCAAATCATTAATAAACCTCCAATACGTTAACATATTATAAATTATCCAATAAATGGCATAAAATGCAGAAACTTTTTTGTCGTTCAGTAGATTTTGATGTGCAATTTATTTCTGAAGGAGAAATTCAAGCGATATTTTATTTCCATCTGGGTCCTTGCCAGCTGACTGTTTTGCATTCTCATTATTTATGATTTTATGCAACAGTTGAGTTTTAAAATCTGCATTACACTGAGAAGAATAACTTAAAGGAAATATCGAAGGCTTATGTTTTATTACTATTTTTTTCTACAAATAATTCATTCAGATTAAAATAATTTGTTATGTAAATAAATAAATAATAGTTATAAGTAAGAATAATAATAATAAATAGGTAATTATTTACCTAATAAATTGTAAATAATTTGTTCTGTTTAAATCATAAGTTTTTAATAATAGATGTAACGTTTCATTTGATTATTATGTGAGAGTTTTTGCATACCTTACTTTAAAAATACGGTATTTTTTCTCCCTAGCGCGCATGCTCATAGGAAACATTATTACAGATACGCATGCTCAATTTCCTATGAGCATGCGCGCTAGAGAGAAAAAAATACCGTATTTTTAAAGTACGGTATGCAAAAACTCTCTATTATAAATATTAATATATATTCTTAAATTATATTTAAAATAAGCAAGTAAAACAATTTAATAGCAAATTTTCTAAAATTTAACCGAAAAGTTTGAGTTGAATAATTATGTTAAAATAATTATGTTATGCTGAATATTAAAAGTAAAATAAAATTTATTCCTTCCATCTTTGGTTAGCGGAAAAGAAATATTCAGTTTAAAATTTTATATAAAACCCTTATATAACTATTTACCTTATATTAGTTATACAAAATCATATTATATAAAGATAAACCTTATCTGAACATATATATTATTAGAACATATATAATTATAACACATATATTATTGAATACAGAGATAATCTATTCCTTTGCATTTCTATATGTTCATACTAAATTAACATCAATTGATTAACTAAATAACACTAATTTATTTCTTCATTTCAGGGTATATTGAATATTTTTAATTTGAGTATTATAATAAGGATATTTCTATGGATTGGTTAAACTGCTTTAATAAACTTAATATCCTCTGAGTTATTATACAAAAATAACAATTATTGTGTAAGAGTTTTATATGGTTCGAAACATTTGTCTTCTAACTATCACGAAAGTCAAAAAACTTAAATATATTTCTAAATATAAAGGAAATTTTTCAAAATATTTAAAAAACATTTTGATAACTTTAAATTGAATTAATCTTTTAATAACTTAAATAATAAATTCATAAATATATCTCTAAGTCATTTAACATTATATTAATGAGGTTTATTTAGATCATTATTTTAAAATTTATATAGACCAAGTTTAGACTATTAAAAAGGCTCACATTTAAATAGACTTTTAGTTTAAGTTAAATTGCTCCTTTAGAAATCTTATTTGTTTTACAATTCATCTGTTCACACAATCATAATTCATATACATAAATTTAAATAACATCAGCATCATGGTTATTTTGAAATGTTCTTAAACAGGTACAATATTGTAATGCAACTTACTCGATTAAGAGATATATACAGATATGCAACTTACTCGATTAAGAGATATATACAAACAAAATATTCTCTCGTTAATTACAATAGAAGGTGATACAAAATATTCTCTCGTTAATTACAATAGAAGGTGATACAAAATATCAAAATGTTTTTAAAATTACTATCGATGAATATGACGTAGAAATTGTCACCTCTTAATTTACTAAAATAATTAGATAACTTTTTGATAAAAATGAGCTACAAACTTGCTGCCTCCATTATAACTCTTATAAAAGTACATACTAGATTGCTAACTACTTTATTCTACATAATTTGGAAGTCAAATAAAATTTCTTTTCTCAACTCAAATTATTTTGAATATTTATTTTAAATTAAGTGTTCAGTCTTCAAAAAAGAAAATTTTAATAGGCAAGGCTCTTTACATTATCAGGTAACGGAGAACTCATAACGAAACTGAAGTGCTTCTTTTTAAAACGCATCATTAAGATAATAAGTTTCATGTAATTATGTGTACTCATGATGTGAGTCCTACTAATGCAAGCTTTTCTATTCTGTCTTTCCTTCGTTCACTAATAGGTTTTCTTAAAATGAAGTGATACAATGAGAAGCATTAGTAATGAACAAAAGTTATTAAATTTCTGTAAAGCACAATCGTTTAAAAATGTCTTCTCCAGTACTTTGTAGAGTTTCGCTAAAATGGATTGATTAATGCATAAAGGAATTTAATTAAAAGATATTTAATTATAATTTAAAAGTTGTAAGAGAGAGAAAATTATAGTTATGCAGTGTTTCTATTTGAAGCCTTTCGAACTTTTGTATTGGCTGCAAGGGCTTTGCATCTAAACATAAACCAAAAAAAAAAAAAGGGATATATGCTTTCCTCAAGAAATATTTATCAGGATACACCCAATATTACCTTAGGCACTTACGCTTTTGAATCTATACTTAGTTTTAAATACTTAGGATCAAAAATTAATTGCCAAAATAATATCTTATCTGAATTAAAAAACATTGTATCTGCCAATAAGGCCTTTTTTTGCGTTAAGAAATCTGTTTAAATCATAGTTCATAAGCAAAAAAACTAAATTTTTGTTTTATATAAAACACATATTAGACCTATTGTGGTCCATGATTTTAAAATTTAGATTTGATGAGGTTCATTTGGATATATTTAAGATTTTAAGAGCTAGTCGAAAGATTTTAAGGGCAATTCTTGGAGGTGTTAGGGAAAGTGATTGTTGAAGACGGTACATGGCAGAAATATATAAATGCTATATAGACAAAGATATTATAAAAAGTATTAAGATCAGATTAAACTGGGCTGCTCATGTATTCAGAATGAAGGATTGAAACCCTGTAAAAAGGCTCGTTTTAGCAAATCCACAGTGCCGAAGAGGAAGAGGACGGCCCAAGTTGCGATGGATAGATGCAGTTAAAAAGGATAGATGCAGTTAAATCTCTTCAAAAGAAAGTCTTGGCCCATTTTAGGCTATCGTGCTATGATGATGATGATGATGTTTCAATTGTTAAATATTATAGAACGAATTTTAGAAAGAACCGCCCTATGTCCTTTATGGCACATATATTACACTAAATTGTTCAAATATAAATGTATTATATTTCAATTTTAAATAAGTTTCTGAAGAACCTAATATTAAAAACGCAGGTACAAATCACAAACGAAAGTGTTCAATATATTATCATTAAAAGCATTCCTCCCAATTCCAAATAACAAATTATTTTTCGAAGATTCAAGATTCTTTTTTAATAAAAATTCTTTTTTGTCTATAATTTTAAATATAACATATTTCGGAACAGTGATGCTATGATAACCGCGTAAAGAGTAAAAGTAAAAACAATTTGTCAATCAAATCAACATTTTAACTCTTAAAATAAAAATAAATATATGAGTTTGATTTCAAATAAAAATAGGAAAATTTGAAATAGGATAACACTAATTAGAAGTGAAGTTTATATACTGTATTACTAAAACTTAGACATATTAATAAAAATATCCCAATAATAATATTCGAAGGGAATTATCATTGCCAAAAATAATAAATACAAAACTAAAATTGAAAATCGATATATGTTGTTTTCCAAAGACGTATATTTGACCAGCGATCCTTTGCCACTGCAATAATATATAAAGTAAAATCAGCATTAACTAAACATGAAAAAGGACCATTCAAATTTTATTCAATTCAGAGCTGAAGCAGGAAATGCAGAAAGAATATGAAAGCAGCGAATTGAGATCTTCATGGGGATAAAAGTTTTTAGTCTTTCCTCCCAGAAATGAGGAAAACTGCTGCTGATGGATACTCAGAAACTATATGTGTCTCCCGTCTACCAGAAAAGGAGGCAAAAGAAATCTTCACATCTGCCCACACAACAGCGGCAATTCCGTTTGGAGTGAAGTATCAGAACACCCTTTTCCACAGGCACAGGTCTCGCTCCATTCTAACAAGAATAAATTTAAAAAATCTTTAATCTATGAACCAGTAAGCCTTTTGTCTTAACTATTTCAACCACAATTTTATAAAGTTACAGAAAACACTTTCAATAAGATGAAAAATAGCTAGCTTGTTTTAACTGCAATTTATATCTTCTTAACCTAATGTAATGCTTTTCATTGCATTTGTGTTCGAAATGTAGGATATCTTTCTTATAAAATTCGCATAACTATAAAATTTATGTATTCAATAATAAACTATTATGCCTGATATGAAATTAATATATCTGACATTTATATTTATTTTTAATGCTATTCAATAATCTTATGCTGTACAACAAAAAGATTGATATAATTTTATGTGGATTACCTTAATTGGGATATTGTACTCATTAATTTTATACCAATAAATTTGTATGATGTGTACTACAACTATTTAGCAATATTTTTATTATACGTCACCATTGTATACTAGCAATTCATTGAATTTCTAGTATATATCAATTAGTATTATGTAATGCAACATATTAATCAACATAATGAATTACTATTATGTAATATGTAGAGTATATTATATGTATTATGTTGTAGAGTATATTATGTGCATTATGTTGTGGAGTATATAGTACATGTATTAAGTTGTATAGTATATATCTGTATTATGCATTATGTTAGTTAGTTTCTCTAAATTATTTTGACGCATCAAATTAACAATATACTTAATAATCAACAGAGAGATTTTGTGGTCAATTACTGAGATATATCTAATTAAATATGGTTAAATATGGTAGTTTGGTGTATTTACTTAAATGCATGGTCCAAAAGAGATGAGATATAAAATTTACTCTTTAATATATTAAATGAAAATTATATTTGAATTACAAAAAAAAAGTTATCAAATTAATTATGAAAGTATATTTTTCAATTTTTTTATTAAATTTCCAGATAAAAATATGAATTAAAAGCAAACATATTTATTTTTAAAAACATTTTTAATAATGAGATTTTTTTTAATTTCCTGCATTAAATGAACATTCGCTTGGACAGCAAATTCCATATAATTCAGTTTAAAAAGATAAAATATCTATGGAATTTTTTTCTTCAACCAAGGATAACGCTTTAAATGCAATGACGAAAGGTTCATGCACTCTTTTCCAAAAAAAAAATTGTTAATAAAACACTTAGCAATGCTCTTTGGAGCGAAGATTTTAAAATTATTCTCCATCAAGGATATATAAGATTTTTTGCTTTACTTGAAACCTTGCACTGTAATAAACCCGTATTCGAAAACGTTTACCGAAAGTCTTAGAATAATCTTTGATGGAACATTTCAATTAACTTTAACAAGGTCTCTGCCTTCCCAAAAAAAAAATAATAAATAAATAAATGATAAGCTTTAAAATGCTTCAAACAAAGCATATTTTTCACTTTTCTAAAGTAATCTTTCTAACGGGAGGCAAAATTAATTTTTTGCACAGTCCATTAATTTACGCTATAAAAGAGAGAAGAACTGTGTTTGTGTTTTCTCCGTTAAATGGATAATTTTATTAAAATGATTAAGATTTATGACTTGAAACTTTTGTTCCAAATATCGAAAACTAAATGCATGCCATTAATTATTTTGACATTTTTACCTTTATCATCAAACTATTTTGGGTGACGCGTATTTTTAAAATTTAATATTTCATGATCTAATGCACATAAAAATACTCATTGATCATATATAAATTAAGATAATTTTTAAAAATAAGGTGCATTAACCAGCAGTTTTACTTTTTTTTTTTATTATTTTGGAACTACTTTTAATTTTTAATCATTCATAATATTGAAATCAATAATAAACATTGAATGAAATTATACCAGAAAAGTAAGCTAATACATAATTTTCAAATGTTTTTTATGTTAATTTTTACATATTAATTTATATTAATATCCAAAACTCCTATTTATCAGGTCAAAAGGATAGAAAAATATCAAGTATTAACTTATTTATTAAAGTTAATACGTAAAATGTTATAATGCGTTATACTTTTTTATGTTATGCGCCGAAGTCACCATCGCATACAAGAAATTCATTGAATTTCTGCAAATAACACATTTTTCCTATTATAGTGCATGTTTCTTTACACAAACATATTACATAATACTAATTTATAAGTTAATTTTTTTCAAATATTTTGATGCATGAAACTAACAATATACTCTATAATCCGCTGGAAGATTTTGTTGATAATTATTCTATTAAATATGGTAGTTTAGTGTATTTACTTAAATATATGTTCCAAAAGGGATTACTCTCTAATATATAAAATGAAAATTATATTTGAGTTACAAAAAAAAAGATCTCAAATTAATTATGAAAGTATATTTTCCAATTTTTTTAATTAAATTTCCAGATTAAATTATGAATTAAATGCAAACATATTTCTTTTCAAAAACATTTTTAATAATGAGATTTTTTTTCAAAATTTCATACATTAAATGAACATTCGCTTGTTCAGCAAACTCCCTATAATTCAGTTTAAAAAGATAAAATATCTATGGAATTTTTTCTTCAACAAAAGGATAAGGCTTTAAATGCAATGGCGAAAGGTTCATGCACTCTTTTCCAAAAAAAAAAAAAAAAAAAATGGGAATAAAAACACTTAACAACGCTCTCTCAAGCGAAGATTTTAAAATTATTCTCCATCATGGAACATATCAGATTTTTTTTTTATTTGTTTTACTTGAAACATTACGCTGTAATAAATCCGTATTCGAAAACGTTTACCGAAAGTCTTAGCATAATCTTTGATGGAACATTTCAATTAACTTTAACAAGGTCTCTGCATTCCCCCCCAAAAAAAAAAAAATAAATAAATGATAAGCTTTAAAGTGCTTCAAACAAAGCATATTTTTCACTTTTCTAAAGTAATCTTTCTAACGGGTGGCGAAATTAATTTTTTGCACAGTCGATTAATTTACGCTATAAAAGAGAGAAGAAGAACTGTGTTTGTGTTTTCTCCGTTAAATGGATAATTTTATTAAAATGATTAAGATTTATGACTTGAAACTTTTGTTCCAAATATCGAAAACTAAATGCATCCCATTAATTATTTTGAAATTTTTACCTTTATTATCAAACTATTTTGGGTTATGCGTATTTTTAAAATTTAATATTTCATGATCTAATGCACGTAACTTAACATAAAAATACTCATCGATCATATATAAGTTAAGATAATTTTTAAAAAATGGTGCATTAACAAGCAGTTTTACTTTTTTTTAAATAATATTTTGGATCTATTTTAATTTTTAATCATTCATAATATAGAAATCAATAATAAACATTGAAGGAAATTATACCAGAAAAGTAAGCTAATACATAATTGTCAATTTTTTTTTATGTTCATTTTTACATATTAATTTATATTAATATCCAAAACTCCTATTTATCATGTCAAAAGGGTAGAAAAATATCAAGTATTAACTTATTTATTAAAAGTTAATACGTAAAATATTATAATGCGTTATAATCTTTTTATATTAAACGCCTAAGTCACCATCGATTACAGGAAATTCATTGAATTTCTGCAAATAACACATTTTTTTTATTATAATACATGTATCTTTAGACTAACATATTAATTTATACGTTAGTTTTTTTCAATTATTTTGATGCATCAAACTTAAAATATACTCAATAATCTGCTTAGAGATTTTGTTGGTGTATCTGCTTAAATGTATGTTCCAAAAGAGATAAGATTTAAAATTTACTCTCTAAAATATGAAATGAAAATTATATTCGAATTACAAAAAAAAAGATATCAAATTAATAATGAAAGTATATTTTCCAATTTTTTTATTAAATTTCCAGACAAAAATATGCTTAATTAAATGCAAACATATTTCTTTTCAAAAGCATTTTTAATAACGAGATTTTTTTTTTAAATTTCATACATTAAATGAACATTCGTTTGTTCAGCAAACTCCAGTTTAAAAAGATAAAATATCAATGGATTTTTTTTTCTTCAACAAAGGATAACGCTTTAAATGCAATGACGAAAGGTTCATGCACTCTTTTCCAAAAAACAAATTTGGAATAAAACACTTAGCAATGCTCTTTGGAGCGAAGATTTTAAAATTATTTTCCATCATAAACATATAAGATTTTTTTTATTTTATTTATTTTACTTGAAACATTGCACTGTAATAAATCCGTATTCGAAAATGTTTACCGAAAGTCTTAGAATAATCTTTGATGGAACATTTCAATTAACTTTAACAAGGCCTTCCAAAAAAAATAATAAATAAATGATAAGCTTTAAAGTGCTTCAAACAAAACATATTTTTCACTTTTCTAAAGTAATCTTTCTAACGGGTGGCGAAATTAATTTTTTGCACAGTCGATTAATTTACGCTAGAAAAGAGAGAAGAGCTGTGTTTGTGTTTTCTCCGTTAAATGGATAATTTTATTAAAATGATTAAGATTTATGACTTGAAACTTTTGTTCCAAATATCGAAAACTAAATGCATGCCATTAATTATTTTGACATTTTTACCTTTATTATCAAACTATTTTGGGCGATGTGTATTTTTTGAAATTTAATATTTCATGATCTAATGCACATAACAGAGCACAAAAATACTCATCGATCATATATAAGTTAAGATAATTTTTAAAAAATGGTACATTAACATGCTGTTTTACTTATTTTTAAATATTATTTTGGAACTATTTTAATTTTTAATCATTCATAATATTGAAATCAATAATAAACATTGAAGGAAATTATACTAGAAAAGTAGGCTAATACATAATTGTCAAATGTTTTTTATGTTCATTTTTACATATTAATTTATATTAATATCCAAAACTCCTATTTAGCATGTCAAGTTGGAAGAAAATATCAAGTATTAACTTATTTATTAAAAGTTAATACATAAAATATTATAATGCGTTATACTCTTTTTATATTATACGCCTAAGTCCCCATCGCATACAAGAAATTCATTGAATTTCTGCAAATAACACGCTTTTCCTATTATAGCACATGTATCTTTAAACTGACATATTAATTTATAAGTTAGATTTTTTCAATTATTTTTATGCATCAAATTTAAAATATACTCAATAATCAGCTGAGAGATTTTGCCCATTAAATATGGTAGTTTGGTGTATCTACTTAAATGCATGCTCCAAAAGAGATAAGATTTGAAATTTCTCTAATATATTAAATAAAAATTATATTTGAATTACAAAAAGATGTCAAATTAATTATAAAATCATATTTTCCAATTTTTTTATTACATTTCAGATAAAAATATGCTTAATTAAATGCAAACATATTCATTTTCAAAAACTTTTTAATAACGAGATTGTTTTTTAAATTGCATACATTAAATGAACATTCGTTTGTTCAGCAAACTCCATGTAATTCAGTTTAAAAAGATAAAATATCTATGGAATTTTTTTCTTCGTGAAAGGATAACGCTTTAAATGCAATGGCGAAAGGTTCGTGCACTCTTTACAAAAAAAAAAAAAAAAAAAAAAATTGGGAATAAGACACTTAGCAATGCTCTCTGAAGCGAAGATTTTAAAATTATTCTCCATCATGGACCTATAATTTTTTTTTTTTTTTTTTTGTTTTACTTGAAACATTGCGCTGTAATAAATCCGTATTCGAAAACGTTTACCGAAAGTCTTAGAATAATCTTTGATAGAACATTTCAATTAACTTTAACAAGGTCTCGGCCTTCCAAAAAAAATAATAAATCAATAAATGATAAGCTTTAAAGTGCTTCAAACAAAGCATATTTTTCACTTTTCCAAAGTAATCTTCCTAAAGGGAGGCAAAATTAATTTTTTGCACAGTCGATTAATTTACGCTATAAAAGAGAGAAGAAGAATTGTGTTTGTGTTTTCTCCGTTAAATGGATAATTTTATTAAAATGATTAAGATTTATGACTTGAAACTTTTGTTTCCAAATATCGAAAACTAAATGCATGCCATTAATTATTTTGACATTTTTACCTTTATTATCAAACTATTTTGGATGATGTGTATTTTTAAAATTTAATATTTCATGATCCAATGCACATAACTTAGCATAAAAATACTCATCGATCATATATATGTTAAAATAATTTTTAAAAAATGGTGCATTAATAAGCAGTTTTAATTTTTTTTAGTATTATTGGGGAACTACTTTTAATTTTTAATCAATCATAATATTGAAATCAATAATAAACATTGAATGCAATTATACCAGAAAAGTAAGCTAATACATAATTGTCAAATGTTTTACGTTCATTTTTATGTATTAATTTATATTAATATCCAAAACTCCTATTTATCATGTCAAGAAGGTAGAAAAATATCAATTATTAAATTATTTATTAAAAGTTAATACATCAAAATTATTATAATGCATAAAAATGCTTCAAAAAATTTCTAAGTATTAGAAATATATTGTAAAAAGATTCCTCAAATGTAAACTTTAAAAAAACTTACATAAAATGGGATCTTGTCAATTAAGTCAAGTTTGTATTAAATATGACCTTTTTTACACAATAATTTATTCAAAGCATATAAAAATAACGCATCGTATCAACAGTAGAACAATTAGTAAACATTTTACGAAATCATACAACTTTTTTTGTTGTGCTTGTATTTCCATATACTTCTTAGAATAGTGAAACTAGAATAAAATATCACAGTTAATATTTTACTAATAATAGAATCATTGCCCAATTAGTGGATTGTTAATTTTAAATATTAAAATAAATATTTTCAATACCAGCGAAAACACTCTCCACATGCATTTGAACAAAACTTTTTCCCCATGCATTTGAATATACCTGCAGCATGTCTTGCAGTAATTCTTTTTAGAACCTATGAATCTGGACGGCGGCTGTGAACAGCACATATGAACGTCTCGTTGCGGTTGTCAAGTTCTGGTGGAAGTTTTCCAGATTTTCATCTGTATAACATGCAATTGCTGGGCAGCAACCACTGAAAGTTTGCCTAAAAAACAGTTAATCCCTCCCTCTACCTATCAGTGGACTTTCGTGTCTTTTTTAGAACACGAGGTTGCTAATGTGGTAAAAAGTCGAATTACTCAAATTGCATTTATCAACATAGACACACAAAATTTTATATTATGTTAAACTCAATAAATATATTATCCATTACTTTCACAATAAAAATGTTCAGTAACTAACTTAAAATACTTAACGTTTAATTAGAATAATATGTAAATCTGTTACTTTAATGGCTTCCCTCTAAATTAATGCTGTTACCATTCATTTCATTACCATAAAACAAATTATTTTGGAACATAATTACAGCCTTTAATTCTTCAATTATTTTTCACTACTTCGTTCCTTAAAATTCAAAATATATTGCTATTTCATTTAATGTAGGTCGACAGAGGGCTGATTGGTAACCTGAGCAGCTGTCACACAGAAGGACTCAAGTACGAATACGTTGGTACCATGCATTGCAGTCATCGAAGAAGTTAAATGGCTATTGTCACAGTGTGTAAGGCAATTCGCATCGGTATTCAAGCTAAGTGGAGGAGATATTACGAATTTTCTCCCATACGACAAGAAAATGCGAAGCAATTAATTTTGAAAATCCTACCTGAAGATAATATTCTCTCCACATCCCCCGTCCGTACTTTGTTCACCTATTCTGTTCATTTATATATATATATATATATACCCTGAATAAATATATATAAAAACCCGAAAGTCTTTCCATTTTTTAAACCTTTCAAATAAAAGAGGAGAAATTGGTAAAACTGAAAAGAAGTAGTTATAAAAAACCCAAAAGAAATTAGTTATAGCATCCTCATCACAGCTTTATCAAGGATTACCTACTCACAGGTCGCTATAGTATACAATGTTATTTCTGCTCCAATCCAGATGACATCCAAATCAAAGTCATATATATATATATATATATACTACGGTTCCCAAAAAGTGTCCCAGAGCGGTCTTTTGAGTTTAGAGAATAGTCAGAAGTCACACGGTGTGAATACAGGGGTTGTGGTTCAATTTTCGGCGAAAAAGTCACGAAGAATCAATGTAGTGTGAGCTGGCGCATTCAGTGTTTTTGGTACCAATCGAGATTTGACGCCTTTGAGACCCAAAATGGAATTGACCGATCCTTTTGAAATCCCAACATCAGCAGCAAGGTCTCTAATTATAAATCGACGGTTTGCAAGCACCAAATCTTTAATTTTTTGGACGTGAGCTTCGTCGGTTGAGGTTGATAGGCGACCAGAGGGCTCTTAGTCTTCAACGCGTTCTCTGCCTTCTTTGAATTGTTTATACCACTTATAAACATTTCTTTCCGATATAGGAATGCACACAGAATGCCTTTCCGCAAACAAAATTTAATGAAGTTCTTTACTCAATTAATTCAGACATTTCAAAAATCGCCGGAATCAGTTTTAGCGTCTCACAAAGCCAAGCGTAACTCAAACACTAATGAATATTTTGACGTGAAATTTTACACAAATGTCAAGGACAGTGCCTGCAACCTAAAAAAGAAATAATAATTGAAATTCCATAAGCCCTGGGAATTTTAAATTGAAAATTGGTCCTACTTTTTGGTCACAGTAATGTATATATATGGTAACTAAACCGAAATTGTTTTGTGGTGTTAAAACATTTTATTGAATTTCTTAAAACTCATTTTAGTAACATTTGAAAGCTATGTTAAATATATTTTGTGGTAACAATTAATGGAAAAAAATTAATTTTTTACATAAATTTGGAGTTTATGATTGATATTATTTTTTTTAAATTGTTTGGAAGTTTTGACTACTTAAAACAAGTTTCTTTTACTGATTTTATTTTTGCTAAGTTAATGCCCATAGTAAATAAAAATTATAAATAGGGTGGTCGCTTTGAAGAATGGCCTTTTCAGTCGTTTGAAGGCGTTTTTAGCTACAGGTCGAAAAGAATGTTTGTTCTTGCAATCGAATTAGGTGTTGATATAGACTCGACTGTGATAGTAATGGAACTCAAAAAGGCAATTACGGAAACTCCAACTTATGGTGAAGGATTTACGAAAGTATTATTGAATACTATAGTTGAAGATCGGAAAGAAAAAAAAAAACGGAACTAAAAAGGAAGGAGGAGTTAGAGGAGCAAAAACGAAGAGAAGAAAGGAAGTTTGAATTAGAGAATTTGCTAATAGAATCAACCACTTTACAACCTAATGAGCATCCATCATTTAAAACAGAACTTCGGTATATTATGCAAAACAATGACGTAAAGGAAAGCTAGATTAACTAATATAGTTTTCTTTCTCATCAAATATCTGTTGCCCATGGGTCTGAATGGCCGAGTGTCTAGCGCTCTGGCACTCGCTGCCGCAAGTTTCGGTCTCGAGTCCCGGCGGTGCCATGGATGCTTGTAATGGTTAGGAATCCACTTTAAGCCGTAGATCCCGGTCTCCTATGACTGTAAGAGCGTCACGGAGCCAAAGTCAGACTTCTATCTACGGGTGCTCCATCACAACAGAAGCTGCATCCCTCTTCCCTCCTTCCATTAGGGACACGACAACAACAACAACAGCATCTGCTACCCGTTTCTTGGCATTTTGGAGCATCATCTTGACCCCCATCCTTCACCTTGACCTTGTGGGGCATCATCTTGACCCCATCATTCACCTTGACATTGTGGAGCATAATTAATATTAAGCAATTTAAAATAATACCTTCATCTTAACCTAGATTAATTATTCTGGAAAACAAACACACGTATTTGGATGGCATCTAGAATGCTCGAACTATCAGCAGCTTCTAGAGTACTTCTCATCTAACTTAATGAGAAAATTTTCTATTCTACAGATCTTTCATAAAGTTTCCGGCTTAGACAAGGGAATGTTCCGTATGGGCTGCTTGTTGAATTTTTTACTGCCCTCCTGCATTTGTAAGTCCAAAATATTAACAACAAAACCATTTCCTGGACTCAATGAGTAAAAATAAGAATTCAAACTTTCCATTGATCTTTTTAATTGCTTTGATTAATTTTTAAAAATGTATTAATAATATTTGGGTAAAAAGTAATAGATCAAATAATTTAGGTCACTTAATTTTTTAAATATGTAAAAAACCCTACTCGATACAGAATCACGGCAAAAAAAAAATTCTTCAAACTTCATCTTACAGAACTTAAAAAAGTTGCGAGAGAGTCGAATAACGATAATTTTTAATTTCTTTCCACTTTCATTCAGTAATTGCTCAATAGGGGTTCAGTAATTAAATCGATTCTTCTCTGCCATACATCTTTCTAATCGACGCCCAATCCTCAGGATAAGATCTTTTGAGTTTTTTTCTTTTTTCATCCGCTTACACTTCAAAGCCGATATCCAGCCAATTTGCATAGATGCACGGAAATGAGAAAGGGCATATACTCGTGTCTGCAGAAAGAACGGGATACCGGAAATCCGTCGAATGACATTTTGTTGCCGCTAATGGTAGGAATATGTCATCTCTACTCTCCCCTACGTGAATCTTTTTTTTTCTTTTTCTAGTAATGATTTTGATTCTGCTTAGAGGGAGAGAGAAAGATAAAGCTAAAATTGGACTGACGGCCCTTCGCCTCCTGTAGTAATTAAAACTGGAGGGAGGATAAAAAAAAGTTTTTGTTGGAAAGTTGTTTCGATGGCTTATTCTGTCTAATTAGGATTCGCTGCCTGCTTTCTAATTTTCCTTTTTCTTTTGTTTGTTTCGATGGTTATGAGGCATTTTGGGAAGTGTTGTGTAAAAGTGAAATGGAAGAAATGGCCATTTTGTGTAAAGAAAACGAGTTTCAAAATTTTTATTGGATTCGTAAATGTAATTATGAAATGGGTATTTATTAAACTCGGAAATTGGTCTTGAAGTTATATTATTTTAATGCACTGAGACGCATCACCTTGATATTGTGGAGCATCATGAATATTTAGTAATTGCAAATTACACATTCATCTTGACCTAGATGAATTGTTCTGGTCAAAAAACACATACATCTGGACAACATCTAGAATGTTTGCTCTATCAACAGCTTCTAGAATATTCCTCACTTAATTCAATAGAAAACTTTCTTGTCTACAGTTTTTTCATGCTATTTCCTGCTTAGACATGGGAATGTTCGATATGAGATTCTCTTTGGATTTTTTATTGCACTAATGCATTTGTAAGTCCAATATATAGTATTAACCACAAAAACCACTTCATGGCCTCATTGAGTAAAAATAAAAATTCGAAATTTACATTGATCTTTTAAATTGATCTGATTAATTTTTAAAAATGTATTAATAATATTTGAATAAAAAGTAATACATCAAATAATTTAGGTCATTTCATTTTTTAAATATGTAAAAAAGTATTCCATAAAGAATCATGGCAAAAAAAAATTCTTCAAATCTTTTCTTACAGAACTTAAAAAGTAATGAGGGAGTCGAATAACGATAATTATTAATTTCTTTCCACTTTCATTCAGTAATTGCTCACATTAAATCGATTCTTCTCAGCCATACATCTTTCTAATCGACGCCCAATTCTCAGGATAAGATCTTTTGAGTTGTTGTTTTTTCTATCCGCTCTCTTCAAAGCCGATATCCAGCCAATTTGCATAGATGCACGGAAATGAGAAAGGGCATATACTCGTGTCTGCAGAAAGAACGGGATACCGGAAATCCGTCGAATGACATTTTGTTGCCGTTAATGGTAAGAATATGTCGTCTCTACTCTCCCCTACGTGCATCTTTTTTTTTCTTTTTCTACTAATGATTTTGATTCTGCTTAGAGGGAGAGAGAGAAAGATAAAGCTAAAATTGGACTGACGGCCCTTCGCCTGCTGTAGTAATTAAAACTGGAGGGAGGATAAAAAAAGTTTTTGTTGGAAAGTTGTTTCGATGGCTTATTCTGTCTAATTAGGATTCGCTGCCTGCTTTCTAATTTTCTTTTTTCTTTTGTTTGTTTCGATGGTTATGAGGCATTTTCGGAAGTGTTGTGCCAAAGTGAAATGGAAGAAATGGCCATTTTGTGTAAAGAAAACGAGTTTCAAAATTTTTATTAGATTCATAAATGTAATTATGGAATGTGTATTTATTAAACACGGAAACTGATCTTGAAACAATATTATTTGAATGGAAGAAATAGAAAAATATAAATGTTTTTTTCAACGTAATAAATTGAAAAATGGATTTAATTTTTTATCTTCATATTTTTTAAGTAAAATATATTAAACCGATGGGATATTTATGTAAACATTAGAGAATTTATTATCATTATAATTTTTCTATTAGCAAGAAAAATATCAATAAAGCTATTTTTTTATCAAAAGATTGATGTATTATGAAAGCTAATCAAGCAATATTATAAGGCAATCATTTCGTTGTGATTAAAGTTATTTTTTTACAATAAAATTATCTTGCAAATACAAATAACAAATTCGTTTTACCTTTTTATTTATGTTGTGTGAAAGGGAAATGGAAGAAATAGCCATTTTATGTAAAGAAAACGAGTTTCAAAATTTTTATTGGATTCGTAAATGTAATTATGAAATGTGTATTTATTAAACTCGTGATCTTGAAATATCATTTCAATGCACTGTGGAACATCAACCTTGACCCCATAATTTATCTTGATATTGTGGAGCATCATGAATATTTAGTGATTTAAATTTACACATTCATCTTAACATAGATGAATTGTTCTGGTCAAAAAGCACACACATTTGAACGACATCTAGAATGTTTGCACTATCAACAGCTTCTAGAATATTCCCACACTTAATTCAATAGAAAACTTTCTTATCTACAGTTTTTCATGCTATTTCCTCCTTAGACATGGGAAAGTTCGATACGGGATTCTCTTTGGATTTCTTACTGCCCTAATGCATAATATAGTAAGTCCAATATATAGTATTGACCCCAAAAACCACTTCATGGCCTCAATGAGTAAAAATAAAAATTCGAAATTTACATTGATCTTTTAAATTGATTAGATTAATTTTTTTTAAAAATGTATTAATAATATTTGGATAAAAAGTAATACATCAAATAATTTAGGTCATTTCATTTTTAAATATGTAAAAAAAAGTATTACCGATAAAGAATCACGGCAAAAAAAATTTTTCAAACTTCTTCTTACAGAACTTAAAAAAGTTATGAGAGAGTCGAATAACGATGATTATTAATTTCTTTCCACTTTCATTCAGTAATTGCTCACATTAAATCGATTCTTCTCTGCCATACATCTTTCTAATCGGCGCCGAATCCTCAGGATAAGATTTTTCGAGTTTTTTCTTTTCATCCGCTCTCTCTTCAAAGCCGATATCCAGCCAATTTGCGTAGAAGCACGGAAATGAGAAAGGGCACATACTCGTGTCTGCAGAAAGCACGGGATACCGGAAATCCGTCGAACGACATTTTGTTGCCGCTAATGGTAGGAATATGTCATCTCTACTCTCCCCTACGTGAATCTTTTTTTTTTTTTTTCTAGTAATGATTTTGATTCTGCTTAGAGAGAGAGAGAGAAAAAGATAAAGCTAAAATTGGACTGACGGCCCTTCGCCTGCTGTAGTAATTAAAACTGGAGGGAGGATAAAAAAAAGTTTTGTTGGAAAGTTGTTTCGATGGCTTATTCTGTCTAATTAGGATTCGCTGCCTGCTTCCTAATTTTCTTTTTCTTTTATTTGTTTTGATGGTTATGAGGCATTTTCGGAAGTGTTGTGCGAAAGGGAAATGGAAGAAATGGCCATTTTGTGTAAAGAAAACGAGTTCCAAAATTTTTATCGGATTCGTAAATGTAATTATGAAATGTGTATTTATTGAACTCTTAAACTGATCTTGAAACAATATTATTTGAATGGAAGAAATAAAAAAATAAAAATGTTTTTTTCAACGTAATAAATTGAAAAATGGATTTAATTTTTTATCTTTATATTTTTTTAAGTAAAATATATTAAACCGATGGGATATTTATGTAAACATTAGAGAATTTATTATCATTATAATTTTTCTATTAGCAAGAAAAATATCAATAAAGCTATTTTTTTATCAAAAGATTGATGTATTATGAAAGCTATTCAAGCAATATTATAAGGCAATCATTTCGTTGTGATTAGAGTTATTTTTTTACAATAAAATTATCTTGCAAATACAAATAACAAATTCGTTTTACCTTTTTATTTATGTTGTGTGAAAGGGAAATGGAAGAAATAGCCATTTTATGTAAAGAAAACGAGTTTCAAAATTTTTATTGGATTCGTAAATGTAATTATGAAATGTGTATTTATTAAACTCGGAAAGTGATCTTGAAGTTATATCATTTCAATGCACTGTGGAACATCAACCTTGACCCCATAATTTATCTTGATATTGTGGAGCATCATGAATATTTAGTGATTTAAATTTACACATTCATCTTAACATAGATGAATTGTTCTGGTCAAAAAGCACATACATTTGAACGACATCTAGAATTTTTGAACTATCAACAGCTTCTAGAATATCCCACACCTAATTCAATAGAAAAGCTTTCTTATCTATGGATTTTTCACGCTATTTCCTGCTTATACATGGGTAAGTTCGATACGGGATTCTCTTTGGATTTCTTTCTGCCCTAATGCATAATATAGTAAGTCCAATATATAGTATTGACCCCAAAAACCACTTCATGGCCTCAATGAGTAAAAATAAAAATTCGAAATTTACATTGATCTTTTAAATTGATTAGATTAATTTTTTTTAAATGTATTAATAATATTTGGATGAAAAGTAATAGATCAAATAATTTAGGTCATTTCATTTTTTAAATATGTAAAAAACCCTACTCGATAAAGAATTACGGCAAAAACAAATTCTTCAAACTTCTTCTTACAGAACTTAAAAAAGTTACGAGAGAGTCGAATAACGATAATTATTAATTTCTTTCCACTTTCATTCAGTAATTGCTCACAGTAAATCGATTCTTCTCTGCTATATATCTTTCTAATCGACGTCGAATCCTCAGGATAAGATTTTTCGAGATTTTTTTTTTTCATCCGTTCTCTCTTCAAAGCCGATATCCAGCCAATTTGCATAGATGCACGGAAATGAGAAAGGGCACATACTTGTGTCTGCAGAAAGCACGGGATACCGGAAATCCGTCGAACGACATTTTGTTGCCGCTAATGGTAGGAATATGTCGTCTCTACTCTCCCCTACGTGCATCTTTTTTTTCTTTTTCTGGTAATGATTTTGATTCTGCTTAGAGGGAGAGAGAGAAAGAGAAAGATAAAGCTAAAATTGGACTGGCGGCCCTTCGCCTGCTGTAGTAATTAAAACTGGAGGGAGGATAAAAAAAAGTTTTTGTTGGAAAGTTGTTTCGATGGCTTATTCTGTCTAATTAGGATTCGCCGCCTGCTTTCTAATTTTCCTTTTTTTTATTATTATTTGTTTCGTTGGTTATGATGAGGCATTTTTGAAGTTTTGTGTACTGTGAAAGGAAGAAATGACCATTTTGTGTAAAGAAAACGAGTTTCAAAATTTTTATCGGATTCGTAAATGTAATTATGAAATGTGTATTTATTAAACTCTTAAACTGATCTTGAAGCAATATTATTTGAATGGAAGAAATAAAAAAATAAATATATTTTTTTCAACGTAATAAAATGAAAAAATGGATTCAATTTTTTATCTTATTATTTTTTTTAAGTAAAATACATTACAGCGATGGGATATTTACGTAAATGTTAGAGAATTCCTTATCACAATAATTTTTCTATTAGCAAGAAGAATACCAATAAAGCTATTTTTTTTATCAAAAGATTGAAGTGGTATGAAAGCGATTTAAACAATATTATGAGACAATAATTTATTTATTATTAGTGCTATTTATTTTACAATAAAATTATCTTACAAATACAGCTAAAAAATTCGTTTTACCTTTTTATTTATGTTCTGTGAAAGTCAAATGGAAGAAATGGCTATTCTACGTAAAGAAAACAAGTTTCAAAATTTGTATTGGATTCTTAAATGTATTTAATAAATAAAAATTCAAGTTACAGAGGTAAAATAAACAAAAATTCAAGTTACATAGTAAAATAAATAAAAATTCAAGTTACAGAGGTAAAAATAAATAAAAATTCAAGTTACAATGGTAATAAACATGTTTATTTGCAACTTAAAAACTATATTATGTACTACAATAAAAAATCAAAATAATTCCGAAACAACCTTAAAATTAAAAATATTATGTATTAAAAAAGTCAGTTATTTATTTATTTTTGCTTTAGATAATTCGATCGTTCTCTATCTATAGCACTATCTAAGCTATAAATAGCAGAAAATTCTTTTTCTTCCGAGTTGCTAGTTCGCTCTAGGAAATTCCGTAAAACGTTTAATGCTGTTCTTGCCTCTTTGATGGAAACCCACGGAGAGTATGTTATATTATTGGAGTCTTCTATGTCATCTAAATAATTATTTTCAGTTTTCTGAGCAACTTAATCGATAATTTTGTCATCAGATAATCTGCCAGCAGTAATAACTCCGCCATAGCACGTAACGAAGTCTTCAAAACATATTCCTGTTTCAGATACCACTGTATCTCATTCGGCAGGAAGCTGGATAGAAATAACTTCTACTACAGCTTCTTCTGTTGATGACAATGGAAAACCCCAGTGTACGTAACAGTTTTTTATAGTAGTCGCAGTTACATTTCGCCATGTCAGCCATTCTCATGGCTTGCAATACATCTATAATAAGATTCCTTTCTTCTCCCATATTATCCAACATGTTCCTGACTATTTCTTTCCGGTATAATGACTTGAAGATTTTAATGATGCCTTGATCCATAGGTTGTAATTTTGATGTGGTATTGGCAGGCAGATATTGGATTTTAACTGCTTTCATTTGTGGAATATCATTATGTGCCGTACAATTATCAATGAATAATAGAATTATTCTTTTTTCTTTAGACATTCTCTTGTCAATATTTATGAGCCAGTTTTGGAAATTTCCAGAAGATATCCATACTTTTGTATTTACTTCATATTTCAATGGTTGTGATTTGCATCTTGAAAAACAAAAAGGTTTCTTAGCTTTACCGATGACTAATGGTGAGAGTTTTTCTGTGCCCGACATGTTTGCTGCTAGCAAAATAGTCAAACGTTCCTTGCTATGCTTCCCGCCATGGCATCGATCATTTTTAAAAGTTAGAGTCTTATCATGAAGACATTGAAAAAACAGTCCCGTTTCGTCAGCATTGAAGATACTGTCAGGCTCATAACCATGTATCAAGCCCTGCAATTCGCTTGTCAATTTGTCACAGGTTTCAATGTTGACATTCGCACTTTCACCACAAACTTTCTCGAAAACAAGTTCACGTCTTATTTGAACTTTTCTAGCCATCCGTTAATGGCCAGAAAATGAGATATGAAATTAGCCAGTCCCAGTGATTTAGAGTACATTTCGGCTTTTTCTTGTAACAGTGGTCCACTGACACTGATGCTTTCGTTCCGACACTGCTTAAACCATTTAAGTAAGCCCTTCTCCAAGTCGGGAAATTCTGCAATTCGTTGTCTTTTGCAGGATAAACTTTGACCGTTTTCAATTTTTTTCATGATGTCCGATTCGTTTTTTATTATTGTTGACAGAGTACTCAATCGTAGGGTAAATTGTTCAGTAACGTCTTTCTTCTTTTGACAATTCTTCACAGCTTCAAGCACTTCAAACTTTTCAGTGAGAGTCAAAGTTTTCAGTTTACGTTTCACAGCATTCATTTTTTAACAACATTATTCGTATACTATTGTTAAAATAGATGTGTATTGCAGTAAAACCAAACTACTTCTGATATTTTTGCAATCGACAACAAAAGATTTGCTTCGCTAGAGTTCAAATAAAATCAATAGCGATAATAAGAATTATTTCATAGAATTGGTTATTCTATTTACTGTATACTCATACATTGTTTTCTAAGAAACAATGACGTTCATTGTCGGCAAATCTTGTAAGCTGTAACAAGAAAGGACAGACGTCAGAAGTTGCTGGGCAACAAAAGCACACTCGAAACTTCTGTAGGAGTTTCGGCAATAGCTCATCTGCTCTAGACTTCGCGATCTACACATGTTAGCTCTTCGCCAGTTAATATAGTATCGGCTATTCCGGTTGATAGCAATGTAACCTGAAAAGGGATTTCTGATACTGATGTCAATATCAACAATTCCATGAGAAGTTGCTTTGGGCCAAAATTTTAAGTTCATTTTTCAATGAATGATATCTTTAAAAGAAACGAAATATTGCTTTCATTCTTTCTGTTTATTATGGAACTTAAAAGAGAATTTTTTCATATTTGATTTCTCTTGTAAAATGAAACAAGTTCTGAATTCTTGATGTACCTGTTTCACTTATTTGTCCGTACAATGAAAAGAATATGAGAAAAACACCTTATTTGTGTAAACTGCAGGCAACTTCTGTCTTTATCAGAACAAATAAAAAAAAACTTCGTTCCAATAATGTTAGTTTTACAATTTCCAACTTTTTAAAGCTCAATAAGATCTTTTCGAAAAATATTCTTTTCCTGAAGTTTTTTGACTAGCTCATCGTTTTGTTTCGCTGTACAAGACTTTATACGTGAATTCTTTTGGAAGAAAAAAGAAATCTATGCATGAATATTAACGAAATATGGAAGAATAAGAATACACATTGATTTCTAGAGGACAGAACTTGGAAAAAGTTTTTTTCCCCAAGCAATGTGCCGTCACAAGAGAGAGTAAATATTGCAGAGTATTAATAATTGATGAAAAGGAAATGTCTCCTTCGTTCAATAGTGAAATCTATAGGGAATGGAGAGGAAAAAATCTCGCAATCAGTTCTTCCTTCGATGAAAAATTGAATTTATTTGTGAAGATTTCTTGAGGAACCAAATCAAAATTCGAACACTTATTCGTTTCATTGTTATTTGACAGAAAAGTAATTCCCTCCTCTTCTAAATTTATTTATTTATTTAAACTCAACTTCTAGTTTCTTATGCTCAGTAATTTTTTTTATTTTAAATATTTATGGAATTCGTTTATTGGGTTATTTAAAGGAAAGTTTAACTTATTTTAGGAAACCAATAATTCATTTTATATGTTCTTTGTTTATTGTGTAAATAGTTTATGGTTCAACTTTTAAATTTAATGCTGGAAATTTTGAAAAGCGAGATAAAAAAAAAATAATGTAAATACAAAACTCTACATAAGAACAAAAATGAACCGAGTGTATAAATTTGAAATCTCGAAGTTGCAATGTGTTACATTAAACAAATGTGCTACTAAGAATGTTTATTTTAAAAATATGTTAGTATCTATAAAGCGAAGAAACATTAACGTCTCTCTTATATATTCATTTTGAACTAGAATGATAATATTTAATATAAGAAAGTCCCTAAAATGTTTACATTTATTTCATGGTTGCATAATAACATACTATGCGGATCTGCATAATAATGTGGCATGGTTGTGTAATAATATACTACACGGTACACATTACTTCGCAGCATTTTAATACTTGTACAAATAATGTTTATTTCTTTATAGGACAAAAATGGAGGTTTGTATACTTTTATAACATTTTTTTTTTTGTAATGAAAGTGTTGTTTTTTTTAATATTTTACTGGGATTTATTAAGATAAAATATATTTTACTATTGTTTATTTGATAAGATTAACATGTAATTTTTAAAAAAAATCTTTATTTTGAATTAATCTTAAATAAAAAAAATCTTTTCAATTAAAAAACTTAAATTAGTTTAAAAATTTTTTTTTTTTAGTTTCATTTACTGAAATATCACAGTTCGATTTGGTTGGTATGATTCAGTATTGATTAACGACTTAATTGATATTGTTAAATAACGAACTATGTTTTTTAATTTATTTTTACTTTAATGTCTACCTATTTTATGTCCAGGATGGTTGCAATATGATGGTTCTGTTATGAACATCTTTCATTATGAATACTACTTTGGTATGTCAATGTCATTCCATAAAATAATACTGAAGAGAATAACGTCTTCAAGAACTTTCTGAAGTAATTGTCTCATTTCAGACTTCCATATGTCAATGTCATTAAATAAAATAATACGGGAAAACATAACGTCTTCAAGAAGAGCTTTCAATAGTAATTGCCCTTTTTCAGATTGGACAGTTACTGTTGAAAGCTCCTGTAATCCTGATTCCTGAAAATGTCTATGTTACTTTCTTTATCCCAAATTATCTAAGATCACTTGTTTCTCGAACTAATTTTTGTACGCCTTTTTACTTAAATGTCTATCTTATTTTATCTATTTTCGCAATATGTTGTATATGTTGCATTTGGAATAAGTTACATATGTTGCATTTATCTTATGTTTGCAATGCGATAACTCTGCAATGAGCATCTTTCACTGTGAATACTACTTCAATATGTCATTCCATAAAATAATACGGAAGAAAATAGCGTCTCCAAGAACTTTCAAAAGTACTGTCCCATTTCAGATTGGACAATTACTGTTGAAAGTTCCTGTAATCCTGAATCCTGAAAAGGAATAAGTTACTTTCCATATCCCAAATGAATCTAAAATTACTCGTCTTTTGAAGCTCTAAATAATGTAGGCCACCAGTGGAATCAATCGTGTTCTCTTCCATGCTGTCATTTAGCCACAAACTTTCATTAACATTGCATTTATTATTTAATTTTAATCTACAATGTCACTGCATTATGTTTTAAATGTTTTAACCTCCTTCTAATACTATCTTTTAAATGTAAAGAAATGAAGACTGTAATTTAAACAAAGAAAAGTTTTAGATAAAAAGATTAATTAAGCTTATTATTAATACATAATTATTAACCTATAACATATTCATTTATTTTTCATTACCTTTTTATACTCAATATATTAATTATACTCTCATATTATTTATACACATATTAATTTCACATTACGTTATAATTAGTTCTCATTTACTTTTAATAATTAATATTGTCATTATCTAACATCCATTTATTAGTCTACTATAATGAATTTAATATTGTTAATGTCTGCTAATAAAATATTTTCTTTCGTTGAACTAAAAATTTACTTGTATTTAAAAATTAATTAGAATAATGATTAAATCTCTCAGAGCTAAATAGTCTGAAGAAGACGAAAAATTAATGTTATCAACATGCAAAAACAAATTATTGACTTTGACTGATTCTATCAAATTAATTCTCCACGCGCTTTAAATAAAGCATCCTTATAAATAGATATAGGTTTATTTTCTACTTAACTAGATAAATAGTTAATACTGTTTATTATCTTGAAAACCATTTGTTTTAAATAGTTAGCTGTAATTAATTTAAGATTCCTTGATCTAATTTCTTTAAAAGCATGACTTTAATATGATTTACGTTTACCTCAAATAATTTATTACTATTTTGTTTTATGTATAGTTAATTAAATTACTATAAATTAAAACAATTCTAATATCATCACTTATCACTAATTTATGATGCCATTTAAAGTAAGGTTTTAATCATTACTAATTACTTAAAAGTCATTGTTTATTCTTCAAAATACTGTTCAAGATATCTGGATCTTAGCTTACCTTAGATTAATTTGAATGAAGAAAATTTTCAAAATATAATCATCAATAAAAAAAGGCCTTCTATAATTTTCTTAATTTTCTTCTATAATTTTGTAACTTTTTTAATTTTGTAAATCAGAATTTATGAATACAATTTTTTTTTATTTATATATTGGATTTTTGAATTAATTGAATATGATATAAAATGTAATTATGAATATAGTTTGGTTATTTTAGAATTTTACTGTAAAATGTTTCTTTAAAAGTAATGAAATGGTTTTTAAATTAAATTTTCTTTCATTAATAGAATGCAATATAAATAATATAGTTCTTTATATAACTCAGAAATTTTTAGGATTTATAGGCAGATGATTTACTTGACTATAAACTGGTTTGATCATATGCATACAACTAATTTCTGCAATTTAATACAGCTGTTTTAAGTAAAGATAATCTTGAGATTGCCACTAGTTTAAGCGAAGAACCTAAGTATTAGTTAAAAGGCTGATAGTTAACTAGTATTTTAAATCTGAAGCTTAGATCACTATAAAGAAAACGTTAAACCAAATTATACGGAGACATGATACCATTTAAACCTCTGCTAAACCAAAATTTAATGGAGAAATGTAATTGTGAAGATGATGATGCGAAGCCAGGCTTAAATTAGGCCATGCTATTTAAAACGAAGAGGCTGAACCAAAAGTGAGAAGAAAGTTGTGAGTACGATTTTAACTCAAAGCTTCAAATGACTGAATAAATAGGTTAAGCCAAATTTAAACAAGAGCCTTAAAAGCTTAAATCTCAGATAATAGCAACGGGGTAATGACACACATGTTTAACAACTGGAAATCTTGAATGGTTAAAATGGTAAGATTAAACATCCATTAAATGGAAAGCTCAGCTTAAAAGAAACAAAACTTAAATAACCTTAAATTCAAGGAAACTCTTAAAATTTATCAATATTTATTAATTTAGACTCTAAATTATTTATCATAATATTAACATTAATAAAAAGATAAGTTAATGCTTTGCTTAACAGTTAAAAAATAAAGTTAATGCTTCTCTTTTATTTAATTAATTTGTTAGTTGTATTAGCAAAATAATTTTATTGTAAAATAAATAACTCTAATCATAACGAAATTATTGTCTCATAATATTGTTTGAATCACTTTTATACTACTTTAATCTTTCATTTAAAAAATAATTGTATTGATATTCTTCTTGCTAATAGAAAAATTATTGTGATAATGAATTCTCTAACATTTACGTAAATATCCCATCGCTGTAATGTATTTTACTTAAAAAATTAATACAATTAAAAAATTGAATCCAAATTGTTCATTTTCTTAAGTGAAAAACATTTTTATTATTTTTCTTTACCTTTCATTCAAATAATATTGCTTCAAGATCAGTTTCCGAGTTTAATAAATACACATTTCATAATTACATTTATGAATCTAATAAAAATTTTGAAACTCGTTTTCTTTACACAAAATGGCCATATCTTCCATTTCACTTTGGCACAACACTTCCGAAAATGCCTCAGAACCATCGACACAAACAAAAGAAAAAGACAATTAGAAAGCAGGCAGCGAATCCTAATTAGACAGAATAAGCCATCGAAACAACTTTCCAACAAAAACTTTTTTTTATCCTCCCTCCAGTTTTAATTACTGCAGCAGGCGAAGGGCCGTCAGTCCAATTTTAGCTTTATCTTTCTCTCTCTCCCTCTAAGTAGAATCAAAATCATTAGTAGAAAAAGAAAAAAAAAAGATGCACGTAGGGGAGAGTAGAGACGACATATTCCTAATATTAGCGGCAACAAAATGTCATTCGACGGATTTCCGGTATCCCGTGCTTTCTGCAGAAACAAGTATATGCCCTTTCTCATTTCCGTGCATCTATGCAAATTGGCTGGATATCGGCTTTGAAGAGAGAGGGGTGGAAGAAAAAAAAACTCAAAAGATCTTATCCTGAGGATTGGGCGTCGATTAGAAAGATGTATGGCAGAGAAGAATCGATTTAATGTGAGCAATTACTGAATGAAAGTGGAAAGAAATTAATAATTATCGTTATTCGACTCTCTCATAATTTTTTTTTAAGTTCTGTAAGAAGATGTTTGAAGAATTTTTTTTTGCCATCATTCTTTATCGAATACTTTTTTACATATTTAAAAAATGAAATGACCTAAATTATTTGATCTATTACTTTTTATCCAAATATTATTAACACATTTTTTTAAAAATTAATCAAATCAAGTTAAAAAAAACAATGTAAATATCTAATTTTTATTTTTACTCATTGAGGCCATGATGTGACTTTGTAGTTAATATGTTCGAGTTCAAATGCAGAAGTTCAATAAGAAAATCCAAAAAGAAGTTCATACCCAACATCATCATACCTTTCATGCAGGAACATGAAAGGTATGAGGATGTTCGATATGAACTTCTTTTTATCATTTTTTTCTTTTTATCACATGAAAGATTTGTAGAACGGGAAGTTTTATCATTGAGTTAGATGAGAAATACTCTAGGTGCTGCTGATAGTACAAACATTCTAGATTCCATCCAGGTGTATGTGTTTGCTTTCCAGAACAATTACGGTCATGGGTCTCTTTCCTTTAATATTTTACTACGATGTTTAATCATATCCTGCAATTTTACAATCTGATATTATGGAGATTATTTTTTTTAACATAAAATTTATTGTTGCTCTTTTTAAAAAAAAACTCATTTCTAAATCACGATCACCTGTTTACCCCATCATTCACCTTGACATTGTGGAGCATTATGGATATTTAGCAATTTAAAATAATACATTCATCTTAACGATCTAGATTAAGATGAATGCATTATTTTGAATTTCTAAATATTCATAGTGATCCACAATGCCAAGGTGAATGATGGGGGTCAAGGTGATGCTCCACAATGCCAAGGGGAATGATGGGGGTCAAGGTAATGTTCCACAATGTCAAGGTGTGAATGATGGGGGTCAAAGTTATGATCCACAATGTCACGGTGCGAATGATGGGGGTCGAGGTGATGCTCCACAAAGCTCAGTAGTTTTTTTATTTTAAATATTTATGGAATTCATTTATTGGGTTATTTAAAGAGAAGTTTAACTTATTTTAGGAAACCAATAATTCATTTCATCTGTTCTTTGTTTATTGTGTAAACAGTTTATGGTCTAACTTTTAAATTTAATGGTTAAAATTTTGAAAAGCGAGATAAAAAAAAATAATGTAAATATAAATCTATATATAAGAACAAAAATTAAAGTATATGAGTATATAAATTTGAAATCTCGGAGTAGCAATATGTTACATCAAACAAATATATAATAAGGAATATTTATTTTAAAAAATATAAAGCGAAAAACCATTAACTTCTCAGATTTATATTTTGACTAGATAATGTTTAATGTAAAAAAGTCCCTAAAACTTTTAAATTTATTTCATGGTTGCATAACAATATATTACAAGGATCTATAAATAGTAATTACTTCGTAACATTTTTATACTTGAGCAAACAACGTTTATTCCTTTATCGGAAAAAATTGGAGGTTTATATATTTTTGTAACATTTTTTTTTGTAATTAAAGTGGATCTTTTAAGATATTTAACAATGATTTATTAAGAGTAAATATATGTTACTATTGTTTAATTGAAAAGATTAACAATTTTTGAAAAACAAATCTTTATTTTGAATAAAGGCAATATTTTTAATTAAGCTTTATCTTTCATAAAAGCAATATTTTTATTTAAAAAAAACCTTAAATTGCTTTACAAATTTTTACAGTTTCATTTACTCAAATATCACAATTCAGTTTGGGTGATAAAACTCAGTAATAATTAAGGACTTAATCAATCATTGTTAAATAATGAACGACTTTTTACCCATTTTCATTTTAATATCTACATTATTTTATTTCCAAGAGGGTTGCAATATGATGGATGTGGGCATCTTACTCTGTGAATACTACTTCAGTATGTCCATGTCATTCCATAAAATAATAAGGGAGAACGTCTTCAAGAAAACTTTCAATAGAACTTGTCCCATTTCAGATTGGACAATTACTGTTGAAAGCTTCTGTAATCCTGAATCCTGACAACATCGACGAGGCAAATAGAATGTCTATTTTACTTTCTATATCTTAAATGAATCTAAGATTACACGTTTTTCGAAGCTCTAAATAGTGTATACCACCAGTGGAATCAATCGTGTCCTCTTACCAGCTGTCATTTAGCCACCAGCTTTCATTAGCATTGTACTTATTATTTAGTGCAATGTTAACGAAAGAATGAAAAATAAAGAAATAATTTAATCTACAAGGCGTTGTGCTATGTTGTAAATGTTTTAACTCCCATGTAATACTATCCTTTAAATGTACAGCAAGACCGTAATTTAAGCAAAGAAAAGTTTTAGATTAAAAAATTAATTAAGTTTATTATTAATACATAATTATTAACCTATAACATATTCTTTTATTTTTCATTACATTTTATACTCATTATATTAATTATATTCTCATATTATTTATACACATATTAATTTTGCATTACGTTATAATTAGTTCTCATTTATTTTTAATAATTAATATTGCCATTATCTAACACCCATTTATTAGTCTACTATAATAAATTTAATATTGTTAATGTCTGCTAATAAAACATTTTCTTGCGTTAAATTAAAAATTTACTCGTATTTAAAAATTAATTAGAATAATGATTAAATCTCTCATACACAAACTCTCAGACAGTGAAGACGAAAAATTAAGGTTATCAACATACAAAAACAAATTATTGACTTTGACTGATTCTATCAAATTAATTCTCCACATGCTTTAAATAATGCATCCTTATAAATAGATACTGGTTTATTTTTTACTTAACTATTTATCTAAATACTGCCTATCTTGAAAACCATTCGTTTTAAATAGTTAGTTGTAATTAATTTAAGATTCCTTGATTTAATTTCCTTAAAAGCATGACTTTAATGTGATTTACGTTTACCTCAAATAATTTATTACTATTTTGTTTTATCTATAGTTAATTAAATTACTATAAATGAAAATAATTCTAATATCATCACTTATCACTAATTTATGATGTCATTTAACGTAAGGCATTAATCATGGCCAATTACTTAAAAGCCATTGTTTATTCTTTAAAATATCTTTAAAGATATCTGGATCTTATCTTACCTTATGCTACCTCGACCTTAGATTTGTTGGAAGGAAGACGTTTTTCACAATATAATCATCAATAAACAAAATAAAGGCCTTCTTTAATTTCCTTAAGTTTCAAAAGTTAGAATTTATGAATACAAATATTTTTTTTTCTTTTGATTTCTACATTTGATTTTTGAATTACTTGAAGTATAATATTAAATTTATATATCAATATAATTTGATTATTTTAGAATTTTACTGTAAAATGTTCTTTTAAAAGTAATGGAATGATCTTTAAATTAAATAGAAGGACTACATTTTCTTTCATTATTAGAATGCAGTATAAATAATATGTTTATTTATATAAGGTAAGTATAGTTTTTTTTATAAGGTAAGTATATTTCTTTATATAAGGTAATTATAGTTCTTTATATAGGTAAATAATTTCTTTGATTATAAACTGGTTGGTCACATTCTTACAACTAATATCTGCAATTTAATACAGCTGTTTTAAGTAACGATAATCTTGAGATTGCTACTAGTTTAAGCAAAGAACTTAAGTATTAGTTAAAAGGCTGATGGTTAACTAGTATCGTAAATCTGGAGCTTAGATCACTATAAAGAAAATGTTAAACCAATTACATGGAGAGATGAGACCATTTAAACCTCTGCTAAACCAAACTTTAATGGAGAAATGTAATTGTGAAGATGATGAGGCTAAACCAGGCTTAAATCAAGGCCATGCTATTTAAAAGGGAGAGGCTGAACCAAAAGTGAGAAGAAAGTTGTGCGTACGATTTTAACTCAAAGCTTCAAATGACTGAATAAATAGGTTAAGCCAAATTTAAACAAGAGCCTTGAAAGCTTAAATCTCAGATAATAGCAACGGGGTAATGACACACATGTTTAACAACTGGAAATCTTGAACGGTTAAAATGGTAAGATTAAACATCAATTAAATGGAAAAGCTCAGTTTAAAAAAAACAAAACTTAAATAACCCTAAATTCAAGGAAACTCTTAAAATTTCCTCTATCTTAGGAACTTTTATTAAGGTATATAAGACTCCAACTCTTTCCTTTCAAGTTTTTATTATTTTTGGTTCATTATTTGATTTTAGTAATAAAATGTTATAAACGTGATGTATGCTAGAAAGTTAATTATAAAGAAAGTAAAGAAATGGTAATTATATTTAATCAGAATAAATTTTTCTTATAACGTCAAATAATGGAATTCACTGGTGTGTTCAGGCATCATATTATATTAAAAATTTCATAAGTTATTACGTGATGTTACATACTGCTAAACAAAGACCACGGCATTTTAACTATTTATTTAACTATTAACGATTAACTTCTTTAAGCCCAAGGTAATTATTAAAACTAATTTTCTTAGTATGAGAATTAAATTCTATCGTTTAATTTGTATAATATTATAATAAGTATGGGAAAATTTCTTAAATATTCTACATAATCCAACTATAATAAAAGTTTCTGGTATATTTGATAGTAAATAATAAATGGCTGAATTTAATGGTGAATCAGAAAGAGCAGATAAATTATTTTCAGTAATAAAGAGACAAAATGGAAAGAATAATTGCTTCTATTACATTTAAACATTCATTTATGTATGTTACAAAATTCTGAGCTTGCTTAATTCTTTAAGATGTTAAAAGCAATAGCGGAACTTGTAATCTATTATTTGGCATATCTTTATCATTCTTAAAAATGACTAAATTAATCATTCTAACATTTATAATTAGGTTGTAATCCTAAGAGAATTTTAGATAACATAAAATAATTAACTTTTATTAAACCATTTTATTTTATTCAATGTTCATATAACAAGATATGGATATTCAATTAATAATTCGTTTATTCATACGTTGAAGCAAAGTTAGGAGAAATGTAAATGTTTTGTCATTTATCAACTTGATAATGTAGTTTGTTGAATCGCTAGAGCGCTACCCAATTGGCCATCAGACAACTCTAAATTGCAGGAGATGCAAAAATATAGTAGGCTATATACTAAATTAAAATACAATAAATTTTAGTGTTATAATTTGTTTAAAAAAATTGTAATACTTTTTTTAAAACTCGTTAACATTAGCGAAACAATAGTAATAATGCCATAGTTTTGATGTAACTAATATGAATCAAAATACATATGATTAGAAAAAGAGGAAATACATACACTGCCAGATGCATTTATATTTATGGCATCTATTAATATCAGAAACATATATGACATTCTTTTTCGTTTTGATGTCATGAAGTATTCATTTATCAGCATTAAGTTTCATTAATAAAAATCATTTTAATAATAAATAATATTTTTATAAATTATTATTTCAATAAATTAAAATTGCTTTGGAAAATTTTATAATTATATTATTTTTATGACTTTCACACAAAAAAGAAGCATATTGCACAGCTACATGGTAGAGTGAGTATCGTGAATGAAGATGAAAAAAATTCCTTCTTAAGGTAATATTCAGTCTGGTCCCAAAGTAAAGAAAAAGGGATTATCATAACTTAAAAGTTAAACAGTGAAGAGCATACGGGGAAAAAATATATCAATAAAATTAGTGATTATGCGGATAATTTAGATTATGTGGATTTCAGTATTTTCCTCATTTCTGCAATTTGAAGAACAGTACTTATATGGTAGAGTTAAATCGTTTATGTTCAAACCATTTAATGCTCTTTAAACATCACTTTAACGACAATATTTTTCTTTGTTCAAAAGAAAATTCCATTGTTTAGCTAGAATCTAGGAAACTAGGATGGTATTAATTTTCTTGAGCTGCTTAGCAATTTTTTCTCATTAAAACCCTTTAAAATTTCTTCATTGTAACGATATAAAATCCATTCTTTTTTTTTTTTTAATATGGGGTAATATCTTCGCCATCCCAAATCAAAACTTTGATTTTCTTACGCGTGCTGTAAATGGGAAGAAAATAGCTTTAATATCCAATTTATCCATTTATATAATCGAATTTCATGTGTAAGAAATTCCCACAATTTTCATCCTATCCACACACCCCTTAAGAGTCGCTCCAGCACTTCTTGTGAACCATTGAAATACTTGCATGTCGAAGGCTAAAATTTCTTGAGAATTCTGATGCACACATTTTTAAAATTTCATTCAACTATTTCGCTTAATTTTATAACTAATCTGCATCTCTTTTTTGCGTATACGTTATTTTCAGCTATCATCTTTTTCATTGTCGCAACAGCCTCTTGGTTGGCCAAGGCCGTCTGCCTACTGGCGCATTTCGAGACTGGAGATGCTTTCTTTTTACGGAGTAGGGTACGCCCTACAGCCCATCTCCCAACCTCTACAGCCATATTAGACGGGGACATATGGTTTAAAAGGGATTCCAAACCACTAAACCCATCCAAGACTATATCCAACCATTCAGCAGGACTCGAACCCGAAACCTTGTATACCGAGCGCTAGTCGTTCGGTATAGAAGCTCCTACAGGCTCCTTTTTTCAGCGATCAGTAACATCAACTGCTTTGGAAACTTACCTTATACTATATTATATATATATATATATATGTATGTGTGTGGGTGTGTGTGTGTGTGTGGTGTGTGTGTGTGTGTGTGTGTGTGTGTGTGTGTGTGTGTGTATTTTAAGATTGATTAATTATAAAATAGTTTACTATGTAAAAGAAGCTACGGAAGTGCGAAGTATGATAATAGGGATTTTCACTGCCATATGGTGAGGTTCCTGTAATTAAAACTTAAATAATAAAAAAAATTAATATTTATATTACAAAATGCTTAATTTTGAAATCTTTTATTTATATGCCAAGCTTATTTAATATAAAATAAAGATTTAAATATCTCATTTCGTGTTATTCCTAAACTAAAGTAAAACTCTTTCTGTTAATTTTTTTTTTTTTTTTTTTGCTTTCAAATTATTTTTAAAAAATTACAAAAATTAAAACGCTTTGTTTTTAAAATTCCATCAAATTTTCTACCCTTCAAAAAATTAGAATACTTTACCTTTACAATATTCTTTTAGATTTTCAATACCAGCCATTGATTAAAAATGTTTAAGAGCAGCTTGCTGAAATTCATTTAAAAAATTTGCATCCTACGCTTCGAAATCATAAGGGGGAAAAAAAGTATAAATAAACAATCAAAAGTAGGATTAGAAAGTATTGTTGTCGAACAGAAAGGAAAAAATCAATGCACCTCCAGTATTTTCACCTTCAAAGCCTTTTACGAATTTTTGTTTAAAATATTTATTTAAGAAATTTAATAAAAATTTTAAGTTGTCGTGTATAAAATAATCATAATAGATTTTCTTATCAAAAGATCAAGTTGATTTTTAAAAACTATTCTTGAAAAATGTTAATTATTTGAAAGAAAGACTATTTACTTAGTTACGATATTTTAATTTATAATTTGAACACATTCTGTAAGTGAAACCTGTTTTGTTTTTTCTTTAGTGATAAATTTTAATGATTAAGAGAAACGATGAAAGTTAGCTAAAAGAAAAACTTGTGAAAAGAAAAAGTTTATAGATTGGAAATAAATCCCTCCTTTTTCATTGTGTACATTGTAGACTTCAATGAACTATACTTTATCATCATTTACTTAATGATATTTTTGATTATATTTATTCTGAATACCTATTTTTTCAAATTTTCCTTTCACATGAAAAAATATACCCATATTTTCAATTTACAAATCTGTGAAAAGGTCAATATTTCCATAGATTAAAAATAGGGGAAAATATTTAATCCATTACATCAGTAACTATAATTATACGTAAGTCATTTGGGATAAAAAAAAATGATACATCAAAATAAGAATTATTCTAATATAACGAAAAATTAGTAATCATTATATATATGTATAATGATTACTAATTTTTCGTTATCGTTATACACTCGTGTCCATAAATTAAGGATAATGGAGTTCAGGAAAGAAAGAGACAAAAGCAAACCAAATTTGACTTATTTGTAAAGTCTATTTATTAAACAAAAGGTAAAGAGCAAAAAAGATGCTATATGTTTGACATAATTAATAAAAATTGCGATTTTTACTCCCTGGAGCAAATTTCAAAAAAGAATCTATTTACAAAAAACAGTATAACACGGTTAGTATGATGGTTAATATGCAGTATGTCTCCCGGACGATGCAATACAGGCCTTACAACGCCTAGGCATGCTGAGTATCAAATTATCAATCTGATCTTGGGGAATATTACACCACTCATAAAGAGATGCCCTCCGAAGTTCCGGTTGACAGGTGGGAGGGGGTTGACGGGCTGCAATTCGTCGGCCAAGCATATCCCACACATGCTCTATTGGATTCAAGTCCGGTGAGTATGCTGGCCAATCCTCCAATTGAAGGCGGTGATATCCTCCAATTGAAGGCGGTGATATCCTCCAATTCTCCGGTGATATCCTCCAATTGAAAGCATTCGTCTACAATGTTTGCACGGTGAGGACGGGCGTTGTCATCCATAAACAGAAATTCAGCACCCATGGCGCCCCGAAACAAACGTGCATTTTGTTCCAGAATGACATCCCGATAGATGTGGCCTGTCATCGTTACACTCTGAACATGCAGGTCAGTTCTGGAACCAAGAATAATTCCTTCCCAAACGAGCCCTCCTGCACCACCGTAACGGTGTCGTTCAATGGTGTTCTTTTGGTGGTAACGGGTACCTGGTGCTCTCCATATGAAAGTCCGGCGAGAATCAGACTGCAAACTAAACCTAGACTCGTCGGAAAACATCACACCAGACCACTGTTGCGGTGTCCACAATGCATGCTCTCTACTCCAGGTTAATCGCAGGTGACAGTTAGTTGCGGTAAGTGGAACACATCTGACAGGCCTACGAGCATATAGACCAATGTGCCCTAAGCGTCTGTACAAGGTCTGCCTTGAAACTGTCGTACCGGTAGCTGAAGAGAGCTGACGAGACAGGTCTGATGCTGTGCTCCGTCTGTTTCTTTTGGCAGTAACTGCTAAATACCGGTCCTCATTCGGCGTTGTAACTCGGGGGCGACCTGTGCTGTAACATCTACTCACATTACCATCATCTTGGAATCGTTGCCAAAGCCTGGAGATGACACTCTGGGCGATTCCAAGTTCCTCGGATACTTCCAGCTGGGTATGTCCACATTCCAGTCGTCCGATAATTCTACTACGTAAAAAATCATCCAAATGCTTCCTTTGTGCCATAACTATGCGGTTGTTGCACTAAAAGGCTTTTAAAGCGCTTGTGAACAATTTTACTTCTTTGCCACCATTCCTTATACACCCCTCTCTTACATTCTCGTCATTGTGACGTACTATCCGTGCCATCTGGTGGTTTCCTGTAATTTGCATATTCTTCTTCAAGATGTGTGTGATAATTCTACAGGTGAAATTTTTATTTTAGAGTTCAATTTCTGTGTGATTCTGAATTATCCTTAATTTGACATGAGTGTACTATGATGATTACCAATTTTCGTTGTTTTTAGTAATTTCATATTTTGTAATTTTTTTTTTATTATTTTTTTTGTAATTTTTTTTTTTTTTAGTTATTATATATATACAATATATGTAATGATTACTAATTTTTGGTTATATTGGGATAATTCTTTTTTGATGTGTCATTTTTTTTTATTTCAGTTTGCTCACTTACTTATAATCATAATTACTGATTTAATGGATGAAATATTTTCCCACGTTTTTAATTCATAGAAATATTGACCTTTTCACAGATTTGTAAATTGAAAATATAGGTATATTTTTTCATGTGAAAGGAAAATTTGAAAAAATAGGTATTTAGAATAGATATCATTAAATATCTATCTATCTATATATCTATATATATATAATTATTTATTTATTTATTTATATATATATGATGATGATAATGATAATGATATATAATGATTCATTCCTGTGGATATTAGTCCTCTCGACCTGTATTATTCAAACATTGGCTATGTTTTGCGAACAAATCAATAAGAAATTGGACTTCCCCCTTTGACCTTACTGAAGTTGTTATTTGGCTTGGCAACGATCCATAGAGTATGCAGATGATCTTTTGCGTGATCTCGTACACAAAAACCCTGTCCAGTTGTCTACTTAAATCGAGGGATCAGGACTGGTCACTGGAATCTGTTGACATCAAATTTGCTTCATTAAGAAAAGATCTGGCGATCTAGCTAGCCAGGAAAATTATCTATGAATACAAAAACAATCAGTAGAAAGAATTGAAGATTTTACACTTGAAATGCAGTCCCGTATTCTCGATTAAGGAAAAGCATCATAACGGAGAATAGTTTATTGTTATATTATTGTTCTTTAAAAGGGCCAAGTGTGAAAATCAAAGAACTTCAATTGTCGAATGAAATACCATCGTACATCATAACTCCTGGCTTTTGAGCTGTATGGTTATCGACTGTACGTTAATACATCACCATTGTCCTGGGCATCTCCAGACATGGATGAAAATGTTTATCAGACCACAAATGAACTCTATTGTGGAGAGATATTTCGTCTAACAGGCCAGAGAAGTGCCTAACAAGTACGAAGATAGTATAAATAATTGCCGTGTGTGGTGGGGCATTATCATATTTAAATGCAAACCCAAGCTGCAAATAAAAGAAGGTCAACAAAACATAACATAGGATGCTGTGGTTTTATCTTCATTCTATAATAATATTTAGATGATAACCAAAACTTTCAAATAAAATGTCATCTTATACCGTAATTCCGAGTTGTTGTTGGGCTATGTGGTAAACAACAATACGGTCAGTATCGCATCGCTGCCTTGAACTTCTCTAAACAGGACTCACTGCTAAAATATTTCTGTACAATCAATAAAATTCCAAGTGTTACTCTCTTCCGTAGCCTATCTTCAAGCTACACATGCTCCCTGGGTAGTGTTAAATGAGTAGCAGCAGTGCAGTTCTTGCTTATGGCATAAGGATTCACTGTCTGTATTGCCAGCTGCATTAGAACAACATCATAATAATAAGTGTTAATTATGCATTATAATTTTTTTAATTAATTTCATCTACCTAAACATTAAAGTAAATTATCACTGCACCAATTCTACGAACTGTCAGAAAGTTGCACAAGTCGTATTAAATACATACAAAGCATTTTACCAAACTTTCAACAGAGATCTTCCAATTTAAACAAGGCACCACCCAAAGAAGAACTCAATAACTGAACTCCATTCTTGATGAGCATGCAAATGCGGCACCACACACACCGTCATCAGTTCCGGAACATTATCTTCCGAGGAAGGTGGCCTTCTGTTTCATGGGGCATGCTTGCTGATTTCGAAGGCGTTCCATTAATCCTGGAGTCGAGGAAACTTTCAACGGCGACGTTAGAGTTTTGAAACGTGCCTGCGAATTGGGATGTCTTCTAATCTTTATTGCCCTTTAACTGGATGACGACTGCTGAGAAGAGATTAAGATTTAAAGAGTTTCGCTTGACCTGGGTTCTGGAGGGTGATAACGTGTTTGTGGTTCATTCACAAATGACCAGCATTTGGAATTAGATGCAATATGTGGATTCGTTCTTAATGAATTGGAGATAATTTGCGAAGAATACTTAAGTTAATTTGTGGATATAAATAGAATTCATATGCTAGTTCAAGATTGCGTCTCGATTTTGTGGCACAGCTATAACTATATTAATTTTCTTGTAACTATTTTAAAGCTTCTAAATTTTTTTTTCTTACGGTGGTTTTTTGCATAATTTCTTTATGTGTTTTTAAATACAAAAAATGGACACGTCTTCTGATCTGTATGAATCTGCTCTTTGAATGGATGATGACGACTGAGAGGAGATTAAAGAGATTCGTTTAACCTGGCTTTTGAAGAGAGATAACGTATTTGTGGCTCATTCACAAATGACCAGAATTTAGAATTATATGATTGCCCGAGTCGTGGTCCAGTGGAAATGTACACAACTAGATTGATGAAAGGTGTGGCTTCCGTTGCAGTCACTACTTTCAGAAATAAAGAGAATTGATTTCAATTGCGACAACTAATGTAAAACGTTTCTCATTATTAGTAAGACCTGCTTGAAGTTTTCCGAATTCTGCTCCGAACAATACTCAAATGCAGTTCGGTTTCCTTTAAAACTCTTCTCTGAAAATAATATATTCCCTTCGTTCCCTATCTGATAACTGTTCATGGTATATATAAATGAAACATCAGGTTTAATCATTACATTTCGGCTCTGCGGTATTGAGGTGAGATGCCCATGCTGTCCGTAGATCCTAGAGCAATCGAAGATAATTTTATTTAAAGTGAATATAATTACATGTAACATTGTGCTGAGTTTGAAGTGATTTTCTTTAGGATCAAGGAATAGTACGAATGGCTTGACAAGTATGCTCATAACATGAACACAATAGAACATTTGAGACATGCTAGGCAGATGAATTGCTGCCTGACTATTTGCGCCACACAGCTGGAAACATCTCTTCTTGAGGATTGGAACGGAATAACTAAGTCCCTCTTTGATAACCTGATAAATTCAATGCCTAACAGTTCAACTTTGCTGCCTGTCAGGGGAAATTATACCTCCCATTAAAACGGATGTTCACTCAAGAAATTACACATTTTTGGTTGTCGTTTTGTATGAAAAAAAAATCAATAAAATTTTATTTTTTCTTTCATCTATGCATGACTTCATTTCTTATAGAACATTATGTCTATGGATAATGTATCATCCTCCAAAACTCTTAATTTATGATAGAATATCTATCAAAAACCTCGATATCTTTTAATTTTTTTGAGCAGTTTACATAAAAAACTCAGAAAGGAAAACTAAATTCTTCGAGGCAGGCAAGTACTAATAAATATTTATGCTAATCATAAGATAATCCAAATCTTATATATAATCTTCCTTAATTTAGTATACAGTTTTGATTTTTTAATTTGTTTTTATTTATTTATTGATTTTTGATTAAACTTTGAATTATCAATTATCGCATATCAATATTTGGAAAGTCTGAATACGAGTACCCAAAATGGCATTCAATACCAAATTTCGACCTAGGCTAAAAATAGCATTACAAAAATTCTTTAAAGTGTAATAAATCTAATCTCAATGGAGCCTTTCTTTCCCCTCAAGCCTCATTTCAAAAATGATCACCTGCTAATTCATTCGTAATGTTCTAATAGGAAAAAATATCGCTAATAGATTGGAGGAATTAATTTGAGAAAGTGACATCATTAGAAACGATCATGTATCATTGCTTACTGATGATAGAAATGTTGAAATGAGTTGTAATGGAAAGGTTATTTGCTTGCACATCGTAAATTATTTAACTGTCCTAACTGCATTAGTTAATCTATTCTATTTGTAGGTTTCAGTAATATTTTATGTAATTAGAATATTTCCTAGTGATATGTGATTAATAGGAAATGGGAAAAGGGAATGTATTTTACGAAATCGACTGAGATTACAGATTTAGTTTTTCAACTAATAAAAGAGCATTTGTTTTATCAAAATTTGGTTCATAAAATATACTAATCTGTTGAAAACTTGATGGGAATACCAATTCAAAGAGTATAGCCTCGTAGTAACATGTTTGTTAAATTGTTAAGCAACTTGTTTTGTTTGGAAACTCCATTCGAAACCCCATAAACAACCAAACCAAGAATTATCTTATCTACGCAAGGGAGAATCATGATAATTTTAGACTGAAAATATACTTCCATCGGATTTAAGGAGAAAGGACACAGAGGCACATTCGGAGATGTTTAAAAACATGCTGAAATATTAAAGTGGTTAATGTAGTAAGTCACGTGTTGTTTACTGTATAACATTGAATGTGTTATATATCTGCCTATAAGTGATAGATTGCCACTGATAGGCATCTAAAGTCAAATATTCCATATTAGAAAATAATGTTATTTCATATGAAGAATAATTCATTCCAAAAAGATCAAGTGTGATTTTCCGCAATAGTATGTCATCATATTGTCGAATAATAAAAAACACCTCTTAGAAAATCTACCAAGTCTACCCACCATCTCACATAATCGTTTTTATAAGCAATGTATGCAATACACTTTCCTCTTCCTGACAGAATACATTATCCACATTGCCACTGAAGCTGAAGGGGATTAAGTCCAAACTTAGAAAAGATTATTAATTTTTTTTATATATTTGCCCTTTTTTAATGAGAACTGTTAGCGAATTAGCTACATTCTCAATTATTTACATGGAAAAAGGCATCAAATGAACAGTTATTTAAAATAATTTAATTTTTTTAACAGACAAACACACTCATTTCTAAAAATTAAGTAAAATTCAGAAAAATTCGATTGTGAAATATCTATTCATTCAAGAAATTTTTTTAAAAACAATTATTAAACACTACTTCCCAAGCTATGTACAAAAGTAAAGATAATGGCTTACTTTCTCTCTTGAAAATACACAAAATTAAAACGTAGTATCTAAGTTCAATGTGTGATTAACTTCAATTTGGTATTTGGCTTCTCTATATCAGCTATAATGATCCGGCATCGATGTTCCATGCTGAAAATGATAATGATTATTGACTCAGATGGCAGCAAGTCTATTGCTGTGTCAAGGCAGTTCGAAGATCCTAAAGGGTTGCAGGAGGCAGGTATAATGTGACAATACTTCTGATTAGAGTGTCCCAAACATGCAAGACAGAAGAATGACGGTAACTCTTTGCCAATTGAGCTTTGTTTGATTTAGCATTTATCATTTTGTAGTATGAAGGAGTCAACTAATGTACTTGTGCAAGAATGGACAATTGGATCAAGGACATCGTCTCTGTATGATTGAATTGTAACGGTGCCCCAGTAATAATCAATGAGGCTATGTGAAGAAATACCTGTCCACACTTATATATTGAATGAACCAAATCTGCCTAATTCATAAATATAACAGGAATAATAGCTGATTCCCGACACTCGCCAGACCTCACCAGACAATAATCTTTTTGAGTCAAACAAAATATGAACTCAATTAATAAAAATTGCAGTCCTAAACTGATTTGTATAATAACTAATACATGTGTATGCCCAATTCATTGGCATGGTGGAAGGAGAATGTATAGTCCTGGACATATTACATAAAACCCTTCTTCGGGAAACCTTCTGTTCATACATCTTGATATTAGTCTTCCAACGACTTTTACCAGCGAGGACCTGAGATGGATTCTCTTACCGCTCTGTGTTTTCTTTCAGCTCTTGTAGCTCTAAATCTCCTTCAACTGTACTTTCTAAGACTGATTCTTTTCTTAGAAGTGTTTTTCACTGTCTAAGAATTGCAGAAGGGTTAACTTTCAACAATCTTCCGACATAGCCCCTCTTCTATTCGTCCAGTGGCTGGGCGTTGTAATTCAGATAAATGACGGCAAGTACTCGTGTCTTAAACATGGTTACTTAGAAATTTCAATACGCACTTTCTGCTAACATAAACTGTAGGCTCTTTTATAACCTATTTTTGGTCATGTGTCCTGTTTGCCCATCATATTCTTCTATATTCCTATTCTAGCATTTTTTTCACTTGCACTATGTAATTTTAATAAAAGTTAACTTAATTTTGGTAACGTAATCCTTTTTTCTTATTTTTTCAAAACTAGTATTTATTTTTAATAGCAACAACTATATATATCATATAACTTATTAATCATGTTGAGAAATATATATTCTGGTTACAAATTTCTTATAAAAAAACATATGGTAATAAATTTTACAAAAGCAATTTGGATAATTAAAATTCATCAGAATTCACATATTCATGTTCTTTAAGAAAACTGCTAACTAATATAATAATTATTATTTATTCATTATTAATAAATTATTATTTAAATAAAAGGAATAGGACTAGACTTTCAACATCTCCTGTCTCAAAATCTGCCAGTAGGCAGACGGCCTTGGCCCACCATGGAGCTGTTGCACCAATAAAAAAGATGAAGAAGAAAACAAGACTTTCATTTTGTTTTTTAAAAGACATATTTTTTTTATTTAATTATTTTGTAAAAATGTTAAATATTTTTTATTTCATTATTTTATTGCTTTTATTATAAAAAAAAAAATAGTTGCATTATATTTCAACTCATTTCTCTAAGTATAATTTGTTTTTTTTTTAGAAAAATGAAGTTTATTCACATTCTTGAAATTTTCAAGTGTAATGTACTAATATTTATAACGATATTATTTTCCCCTATGATATTTTTATCTGTAATGAATGCTTGTATTTTATATGTATTTTTTCTTTATATATCAAATAATTGTTGTTCGTGATTATATAAATTCTTCTGGGACCATATAAAAAGACTTCATAATGTTCAATCATATAAATAAATAAAATTAGTATGTTTCACTGGAAAAAGAAATTAAATACTTTTTAGATAAAAATTTAAATAAATAAATAGTTTTTTTTTAATTTTTAATAAATTTATTTATTATTGTGTATTCTGTTCTGTATTAATTTATACTGAAAAATTCCTGTCTATATTTGCAATTGGAATTCATCGTCACTTTTTTTCTAGTCAACATTTATTGGTTCGAAATTTTAAACATTTTCTTTATGTTATCGAACCATATAATCTCGTTCACATATATGATCTAATTACTGAATTCGCGGTGATTTGTTGTTGTTGTTGTTGTGTTTTTAATAATCTAGACCCACAGCTAGACCAGCTCCATAGTCCATGAGTATCCAGGAAAATTTATTTAATTTGATTTGATTTAAAAGGTTTTTAAAAAATTTTAATTTCATTTTCACTGTGAATTTACTATACTCATAATTTAGTATTAGTCCTAACTATTTCTATTTCGAAAAATTTTTTTCTAATATATTGTCAATGAATAGAATTTCATATTTCCTTAGTTAATATTATTTAAAAAGCAACATTTTGGCAAAGACATTTTGCATTATTTTATACTAACTTAATATATATATATTAAGTTATATATATATATATATATATATATATATATATATATATATATATTTCAAGATATTTTCTTGATTTTTTCCGCGTGTAACACAATATTTGATTAACTTCTTTTACGAAAATCTCTAAGAAGATGATATTCTAGATGGAATTCGAGTCGTGCTTTTTATAAAATATGCATCTTTCTTTAAAAATCATTGGACATGAAATATTTTATATGGCCATTTTTAAATCATATCTAAATATGATCGAATTTATATTTTACAGGCAATTTTGGCTTCATAATATAAATTCATATTATTATGAATTTGATCAATAAAAGCATTAATAAAACATTAATCGCACCCTGTTAAATCCTGTATTAAGATTATCTTCTAATGATTGGTGTATTTTCATTTGAATTTTTTGTTTTCATTTTTATTTTATAAAGATATTCTACTTATATTATTAATAAAAATATTTCGACAATATTTTTTATATCCCAGCTATCTTTCGTATGAATATGATTGAATTGATATTTTAGACGCAATTTTGGCTTCATAATATAAATTCCTGTTATCATGAATTTGATCAATAAAAGCATTAATAAATCATTAATAGTATGTTATTAAAATCGATATTAAGATCGTCTTCTAATTATTAGTGTATTTTCCTTTGAATTTTTTTTTCATTTTATTTTAATGCAAATTCTATTTATATTATTAATAAAAACTTTCTATATTACTTTTTATATATCAACATTTATATTTTTAATAATTCATTTAATTTAAATATTCCTTTTACCGTATTAAATTACTGAATACAACTTTGTTTATTTTTATCTTATAGAACCACTACAAAATTTACATCATAATTTCGAAATATTATTCAATAGTTTCCATAAAATCAATACATTTAACATATGAAAATAAATTATTTAAAAAAATTCTAAGTAGAGTAAATTTTAAACATAAACATCCCTTCTTTAAAAACAGCATCTCGATCCATTAAACATAAAACCTAAAGAACAGATATATAAGCAAAAGTTTGATAAGAATAACCGAAATGTTTATGATAGGAGATCTATCAATGCATGCCATGTTTTAAATATATTCTCTCGATATTTGAAAACATCTCAAATTTCCATATTTCTCAAATGATAAATTTGTTTTTCAACTGGAATGCTTAGAGATAAGATTATAATATTTAAGTGGGAATTTTAATGTAAGAAAAATGCAAATGATAATTTTTTTAGGAGTATTTTAAGTGAAATATAGTACATGGAATAAATGGTATAGTTGGAAAAGTAAATGGTATATAATAGTTCCCATAAGTATTTTAGAAATTTTGACATCAATCAAATGTAAAAACTTTTTAAATGTACTATTTCAAAAGTTTTATTTCAAAAGACTTTGAAAAAAGTCTTTATTTGCAAATGTTCAAATATAAAGCCCTTAAAACTTTAAGTTAATTATTATAATACATTATAATTATAATTATTATTATAATGCATTGTATAACAATTATAATACATTTCATTTTAACTATAAACTATTTTAATTCATCATCGAATAATGATATCGGAATAGTGTAATATTTTGTTTTTATAATAAATAAAATCATTTATGTTTATTCAATGTATACAAAATGTGTTTAAAAACTAAATATAATAATTAAAAAAATTAAATATTGTA
>BPLQ01002539.1:0-66240 GCA_021605075.1 Caerostris darwini | reverse complement strand
TTCTACTAAGATTAATCTGTCTTTCCCATGTGGTCCAATTGTACGCATAATCAGGGAATGAACAATTTTTAATATTGTTAAATTAAGAAATAATTATGCTCTACACAAGTGTCTGCCTATTTAACACTAGCCATCCATGTAGTTGATAAATCCTTTTCTTAGTTCTCCAGGAGTCTGATAAATGTTGCTGAAGCAATGACAAAGTTTAAAAATGCCAAATAAATTGAAAATCTTGTACTATTGTGTAGACTTGTAGTATGTTTTGAAGACAATGAGAGGATTTTATACTTAATGGACGTTCTCAGGAAGGAAGGAATATTTGTGTTGAAGAGTCGCATTTCTAGCTGGACTCAATCCCCAGGATTCCATTTCCTGAGACACTTGCTGGTGACATTGTAACTGAAATCAAACATAGCTGATTGATTTGCTTTGTAACTCTACGGTCATTTTATGCACACTTTGGGTTAATTAGAGTTAATTTGGGTTAATTTCAACATTTTTTTTCTCCCACTGAATAATTGACATTTTATTAAGTTACCAATAAAAAAACCCCAACCAAACTTTACGCTATATATGAAGTGCATATACCAAACTTTATGCTATGCATGAGATTTAAGAACAGAAGGACGGACATTTGAATCTACTGGCGACATTGTTGTAATCATTGATATTAGAAAATTAAAGAAACTCGATTGTGGTAATGACAATGTAAATTCGTCTCCCTTCAATTGTCATGCTGCATGGGAGAAGTATACATGCTTAAACAATAAGACACGCAAATGGGGGAGGGTTTCCCTTCAAAGTAACACATCATCAACTCTCGCAAGGATATTCGGATTATATTTAAGTAGCAGTTAATAAATCCACAACAGTGAAAATTTGTTCTAATTCTCACGAATTATCAGCGTGATTCTGGGGCAGTGAGGGGTGAAAAGTGCTAGATTCATCAAATCTGAAGCGAATTCCACAAGGGAACAATTTAGCAATCTACCTGGTATTAGGAATATTCATAAAGCCCCATTTTTATTAACTGTCTGACATTGTTTTGAGAAGCTCTGTCATGAAGTTAAAGTTGAGTTGCTAATGGAAATTATCACGAAAGAAAATAAAATATTGAAAATATCACAATATTTACAACATTTAAAACTTTTCGTGAAAAGTAGAACATAATTTTACAAACACCTTCAAGCACTTTTACATCACAATTTACTTTAATATACTGTTTAGATGTGTCATGGCCTTCTAGAAATCCCTTTCATACAGAAAGGGTTCTACAAAAGCTATGATCTATTTAATTTGCCCTGGTTTACAACAAACAATCTGAATACATTGATGCGAATATACAGGGTAAACCATAAAAACAATTATTCCTTACGAATTAATTAAAACAAAATTTAGTTAAAGGGAACATTTTGCTTAATGCGATTAATTATGTCAGAATTTCACTGCAATAAATTAATATAAAAATCTGGGGAAAATTTTTCATTTCAAACCCTTTAAACTAAATTAACAGTTATACCGATATTATTTTCCACTTTTTTTGGAATAAACTGAAAAATATTGGACCAAATCCCACATAAAAATTCCACATTTTATCGATAAAATTTTTCCTTCATGACATATGATATATTATTTTGATAATTAAAGTAAAATTGGAAATATTGCCGAAAGCAAACATATTTTTAGGTAATATGTGATAATTTTAACAAAGTGTTTAATTTTTTAGAATTCGAAAACACTGATAATTTAAAATGACATACATAAATTGCAAAACTATTTTTACTTACCTTTTCTAGAAGAAAGCCAGCTTGTTTGTTGTGCAGATTAATATACTGCAGGGTAAAACAATAGACAACCCGACTATTAATGTGAGACACTTACCCAATTATTTATTCTTTCTCCTGAATTCTGATGCAACCTGCTGGCCAATTGGCTGGCATTCTGGCATTTGGTACCACAGGCTCCAGATTCGAATCCTGGCGGTAGCATGGACGTTTCTTAGTGGTTCGGAATCCACTTTATACTGTAGGTCCCAGTCTGTTCAGCCCTCGTGTGCGCAAGATGACAGTAGGGAGACAAACTAAATCCAAACCTCAATTCTGGCAGGTGTCATCAACGGGAACCACCAGCGGATTGGAACGAGATTTCTTTCGAACACTAGCTGCTCATTTTTAACTGTTCCACAAGTCTGGAAAAATACGTGTATTTATGAATAAAAAACCTTTAAAAACACAAACAAAGAAACATATTTAGAAAATGCAATATATATAAATTATAGAAATAAATATATATAAATTATAAGATAGGTAAATATATATGTAAATAAACATATGTAAATATATATAAATTATAGAAATCGTTATATGTAAAAAGGCTTCAGAATGTTTTCTTCATCATGTTACAATCAAAGCGTATATACATTCATCACGAGCCATTTGCTTATGTCCAAAGGTGAATCACTAACCTACCGAATCTCCCCATTCGGAAACTATCAACTGCATTATTCTGATCTTTAAACCGAGAGTGTTCGGCATCATTTAACATTGCGCCTGTTTCGAACGCGTGCGTATGATTTCATGCCACTAACCAGTTGACTACATAACACGACAAATTGGAGCATCAAAGTTAATATTGTAAATATATATAAATTATAGAAATCGTTATATGTAAAAGAAAAAAGGCTTCAGAATGTTTTCTTTATCATGTTACAATCAAAGAAACCACGAGCGTATATGAATTCATCAGGAGCCATTTGCTTACGTCCAAATGTGAATCACTAACCTACCGAATCTCCCCATTCGGAAACTATCAACTGCATTATTCTGATCTTGCAACCTTTCACTGCAATAAATTAATATAAAAATCAGGAAAATTTTTTATGTCAAACCATTTATACTAAATTAGCAGTTATACTGATAGTATTTTCCATTTCTTCGGCATAAACTCACAAAAATTGGACCAAATCCCACATAAAAATCCCAAATTTTATTGATAAAATTTTTTTTCATGACATATGCAATATCATTTTGATAAATGTAATGTAAAATAAAATTAGAAATATTTTCGGAAGCAAACATATTTTTAGATAATATGTGATAATTTTAACAATGCTTAGTAATAAATATATTATTTTTACATAATATCTAAGGAATTAGTTTTAAATAAATGTTTGAATTAGAAATTTCTTCTGAGTTAGTACCAAGAATTACACATTATATTCTCTCTTCATTACTATTCTTATTAAATATGCTTTATTTTACAAAGTTTTTAATTTTTTTAGAATTCGAAAACACTGAGAATTTAAAATGACATACAAATATTGCAAAACTAATTTTACTTTCCTTTTCGAGAAGAAAGCAAGCTTGTTTGTTGTGCAGATTAACATGCTGCAGGGTAAAACAATAGACAACCCAACTATTAATGTGATACACTTACCCAATTATTTATTCTTTCTCCTGAATTCTGATGCAGCCTGGTGGCCAATTACCTGGCACTCTGGCATTTGGTACCACAGGCTCCAGATTCGAATCCTGGCGGTAGAATGGACGTTTGTTAGTGGTTCGGAATCCACTTTATACTGTAGGTCCCAGTCTGTTCAGCCCTCGTGTTCTCAAGATGACAGTAGAGCGACAAACTAAACTAAACCAAACCTCAATTGTGGCAGGAGTCATCAACGGGAGTCACCAGCCGATTGGAACGGGATTTCTTTCTAACTCTAGCTGCTCATTTTTAACTGGGCCCAAGTCTGACAAATTACGTGTATTTATGAAGAAAAAACCTTTAGTAAACACAAACCAACAAACATATTAAAAAAAGTGCAATTAAACAGATCTAGGCGTAAAAAATGCAATTTTTTTAGTAAGAAAGGAATTTTTTTTGTCAATTGTGACAGAAAAAAAAAACAAAATAAAAAATAATTGACCATATTTCGGAAAGAAAATTTAAACTTTAATGCATTTCTTAAGATCTTGTTTAAACATATTAAATGCAAAACCTTCTCCAAACAATATACAATAAGTAACAATAACAAAATTAATTTACTAGGTTATTAAAATCAATTAAAAACATTGCGCAAAAAAGTTCCTAAAAAAAATCTATAATAAATGTTTTAAAATCTGATAAATTTTACAGTTATAATTCTGTTTTAAAATATATCAGTCAAAATGATACTTTTTTTTTCATTTATATTCAACATTTGAGGAATCATATGTTGACAGATCTGATGCTGTTTCAATTTTTAATCCTGATTCCGATAATGATAAAATTTGTTTTTAAAATCTAATTGTATGAATTAGTGTATTCTTTATATTCAGTTTAGTATCGTTTAACTTTATTTGATATTTTCTGGTTAAGATTTTAAAAAACATTGCACTAGCAAGGAACAACTGTCAGAAATGATATCAACAACGTAGGTATAAGATCGAAGTATAAAATATAATGGGTTTGACAGCAGTATAAAATATAATAGGTTTGGGCTAAATTGACAATAGTTCTTTCGGTTTTTGTAGTGGTACCACTAATATTAATAGTTATATTTCGGCTGTTAATAATGAACACAACCTACAAATTAAACAGCGTGTAGAACACGAAAACTGAAGTAAAATGTATGAAGTTTATTCATGGATTTTTAAAATCCCTAATAGAAAACAGGCTCTCTATATTTTGACACATACGCTTGAATAATTTTCTTTTTTAGTGTTTTTAACTTAACTGGTGTGATGTTTAATGAAACATTTTCCTAAATAGTGACTGGGCTGAACTTCATGAAACTAATACTACTTATATGAATAATTTTATAACATTTAAAAATTTTCTTCTACAATAGAATTATAAGAATTTTTTTCTCGTCAATTTAAATTAAGTTTAAATTGAGCTGAATGCTACTTACCTAAAAGTTGATCCAATGTAGCAGTAAAATATCTAGCGTACATTTCTGGGTGTTTGTGAACTAATTACGTAATGTTCTTCTTTAAAATTATAATTTTACTTTCGCAGTGATTACAGTTTTTCTTCTGAAATTTACTTTACTATTAGAGTTGCTTTTGTAATTGAATAGAGGGCAAAATCAAATTTATCAACTGACTTATTTTAGGGTATTAAGATTTATGAGGATTTAGAGGATTAATACACTATGTGGAAGAAATTGACGGGACACGACACTATAACGACATAAACCCATATTTATTAAAATTAATAGGAGGTAGGGCCTGCTTTGGCTGCGATCACAGCTGCAACCCTTCTGGGCATGCTCTCCACTAAATTAGCCATAGAGGCAAGAGGAATTTCCTTCCAAATGTTTAACAGGAAGTTCCATAATTCAGGCTTGCTTTTGGGGAGTGGGGTGCAGGCCCTCAACCGACGGTCCAATTCGTTTCAGAGATGTTAAATTGGGTTAAGATCAGGGCTCTGCGCCGGCCACTCCATGCGTTTAACGTTGTTGTCCACATACCAATCAAGAGTCCTCCTTGCAACATGGCATGTTGCATTGTCGTCTTGATACCAGCAATCATCCATACCGTACGTTGCCGACAAGGTAGGAAGGACATGATTGACGAGAATATCACAGTATCTATCGGCATTCATCGCACCATCAACCTTCATCAGTGGGCCAGCCCCATACCAGGAGAAACAGCCCATACCATCAATCCTCCTCCACCAAACTTTACAGTTGGGATGACACACTCGGGCAAAAGGCGTTTTCCTGGTAAACGCCATACCCAAACACGTCCATCGGAAATGAAAAGGGTTAATCATGACTCGTCACTCCAAAGGACGCGTTTCCAGTCATCCAGAGTCCAAGTACGGTGGTCTTTGGCCCATCGAAGGCGCGCTTTCTTGTTGGTTTTCGTAATCAAAGGCTAATGGGCCGCCGAACGTCCAGTGTAACCTAACTTATGGGCCTCGATACGAAGAGTCTTGGTCGAAAGGCCACACCTGTGGCTTGTCTAAACTCATTAGCGATGTTATCCATGGGTGTTTGACGGTTACTTTGAATCTCCCTGCCGAGCACCCTCCAGTCCCTGCTGGTGAGAACTGTAGGTCGTCCACTTCGGGGTTTGTTCTGACAGTGTCCCTCAGTCTTGTAGTGACACACAACACGTGCTACAGTTGATTTTGAGCAGTTACGGAGACGGGATATATCCCTAATTGACACCTTGGCAAGATGCAATCCAACCAATACACCTTTCTCGAACTCAGACAACTCTTCCCGTGGCGGCATCTTGACAAAAAACAACTCTAGTTGACTAAACAGAGTATTTATAGGATATGGCTGACATGTGATACCTATTATTGCGCATGTGTCAGCTGTATTGTCGACTTTTCTACTTTTCGAGGGATGTCCCGTCACTTTCTTCCAGATAGTGTATAATTCTAGAATGCAACGTAAGTAAACACGGGCATCAAATGTATAGAAAAGTATTATTAACAATTTAAATAAAATGGGAAAATAAAAAAGCATTACTTCTTGACATTTTGCATTCTGTATTCGGAATTTAGTTGGTTAACTTAGATAGCATATACTGAGACATTTATCGTCGCATGTACATAAAATTTAACACGCATACGATTGATACCTCAGCATATACCTCTAAAAGACCTTTCATCATCTTTGCTTCAAGTTATTTTAAAATGTGATAAATTAGTAACAAATATTGTAAAAAAATATTTTGTAGTTTAATTCCATCCAATATAGTTTAGCAATCTATGGCATTCAAAAAGGTTTGACATTTTAGTGCGTTAAATAAATAACAAACAATGATAAAAATAAAATGGTTTATTAATGGCTTAATATTTTAGGCTGTCAGATCATTGTGAAGCTAATTGTATGATAGAATTATAACATGAAAAATCTAAAAAGGAAAAATTATAAGAACAATCACTTGGGACTTTAGAAGCGTGATTTCCGTACACACGAAATGAGGTTGTGTTAAGAGCTAAGGCAGTTGAAGAAAAAAATATGAGCTAGTAGTTTTATAAATTGATTACATGAAAGATCTCAACGGACATACCAACGTTTTTGAAATTTAATTAAAACTTATCTTAAAAATATTTTGTCGTAGAACATGTATTTATTTTTATAAATGTTTATTGTACATCGGTAATTAAATCAAGGAATTTTAAATTTAGAATCGTAAATGATATTAATTATTTGTCCCAATAAAACAAATAGGGAATACAAAAATAATTTACGGTATTCTCTGTTAAAGAATGATTTTTTCAAGTGATTCAATTAATTTTACATTATGACTTGCGTTAGTACCTAATAGGCGTTAGTAATGTTATTTTTGCTTAGATTAACATCTAAAATGCTGATACCGTTCTCCGGTAAATGATTATTTTAACAGAAGTAAAAATTTGCTACATTTTTTCTCCCCTTATTCATTGTCAAATTTATCTGCGCAAAATTTTCCATTTAATTAGAAAACTGGTTAATTATTTTAAAAAATTCAATAACCAATATAAATACAGTACATTCATGTTAATCGTAAGAGTCTTAAAAATTTTTCTTTATATATAGGAATACATAACCAAACATTATATACAACAAAGAATATAACATTTTTTGCTTACCTTAAAATAATTAATTAAAAATTAGCACTTTTCACTGCAGATACCTTTAGTTTTCCTTCACTTGCCACATTTCCAATCAAGATTTGTAATTCAAATAGATTACTATTTTATAACAAAAACAAGTAATATAAAAAAAAAAAAAAATTTAAAGTCAATTCCAACTATTTTTTCACTCTATTGCAGAAAGTCCTTAACAAATAATATTCATTCATTTTTTTAAGTTTATCTGGCGCCATCTATTGGTAGATACATTAAACTTACATCTATAAAAAACTAAAATTAATCAACTAAATTTATTTACTGAATTAATATTTGAAAAAAACTGTACTAGCATCAAGTGTCAACTACTACGAGTACAAAAAAATAGTATTTGAACTTGAGTGGATGGATAAAAAGTATTTTATTAACGATTGAAAATTTGAACAAGATATATATAGGGAGAGTGTGAGCTAATAGAAGGAATTCTATAACAGAAATTAAAATATTTGATGTAAATAAACTTACTACTGTTTTTATATTGCAGCTATGTCGTAATAAAACAGGTCAAACTGAACATATTAAACCGTCATGAAAAGCATGATGGTAATGATACGTAATGATGCGATGCAATAATGAGAACTGTAATCTAAAGAAAAAAAGGAGAAGAAAAAAGAATAACAGAAAAGATCACTGGGTTGCCCCGGGGTCGTGACGCCCGTTCGCATCTAAAGCAGATGCGCCCCTGAGGTATTGATTATTATTTTTTTTCTTCAAATATAGGAATAATTTTAAAATACAATGAAAATTTTCGAGAATATTTGTTGGATGTAATATTAGGGAAATATAAAATTTTAATTTACCAGAATGTAACATTCAACAATTATTTTCGAGAGCATTTATTCTTTTTCTTGCAGATTTAAAGAATTAAATATATCGTTAACAAAATAAAGTTTTCAGAGATTCGTAATAATTATTTTAAAATACCTACAATTCCTTTCTTTCCTTTTCTTTATGGAATAAGATATACACAGCTTAAAGCATGAAAATAATTTCCAATTTATTGTAAATAATTTTATAAAAATATTCTTATATGGAGAGATACATATTAGAAAAAAACTTATTTTTATATATGGAGGGAAATGAATGAGATAAGAATAATTGCTTAAGTTTATTACAAGTTAAAATCGATATATCAGTTGTACTATATATATGAAGACTTTATCTATATTTAGATTCCTCTATTTGTGTAAAAATATGAAAAATATTTGTAGTAATTTTCAGAATTTTTGTGAATTATCAAAAATTTAGACTTACTGATATAGTAGCTTTTTAAAAATAAGTACTTCATTATTTTTTTTTGAAAACAGGCGGAACTTCAAAAGTGCTCAAAATATTACATTTTATTTTATTTCTCTTTATACACGCTGTTTTATTAATCCAACAAAAATTTAACCCAAATATTTAAAACAAATTGCAATTTAAAAACCGTTGCAATACTTTCTCCAGAAGATAAGGATTTAAAAATAAATACCGTAAATTTCTTTTTATTTAAATAAAATAATATATAGTATTTACTTACATTTAATTATCACTTTATGTAGAAAATTAAGGAAATATCTGCACAATTCAACAGGTGGAACAAACTTTAAATTATGTAACACACCATGAATTATACAAATATTTTACTTAAAAATCTTGTTTCCATTCAAACTCGTCCATCTCATTTTTTTCCTTAGACTTCAATGTAAAATTAGTCAAAATAACTGGTGTAAAGTTTAATTAAAAAATTTTCCCAAGTAATGACTGGGCTGTATTTTCTGAAAACTTTTCTGCTGTTTTAAAAACGATTTACTATTTATTTGAATAAATTTATAACATTTAAAATTTTTTCTTCTACAATAGAATTATAAGAATATTTTTCTTGTCAAATTAAATTAATTTAAAATTGACCTGAATGTTACTTACCTAGAAGTTGATCCAACGTACCAGTAAAATCTGGAGCACAATTTTTTGCTTATTTGTGAAGAAATTATGTAATGACACGAGCATCAAATGTATTGAAAAAGTATTATTAACAACTTGAATAAAATGGGAAAATAAACAACTTGATAACAACATAACTTCTTGGCATTTTGCATTTTGTATTCGGAATTTAGTTGGTTAATTTAGATAGCATATACTGAGACCTTTATCGTCACATGTATATAAACTTTAACACACGGCCGATTAACATCTCAGCATAAACCTCTAAAAGACCTTTCATCATCTTTGCTTCAAGTTACTTTAAAATGTGATAAATTAGTAACAAATATTCTAAAAAAATATTTTCTAGTTTCCTTCCATAAAACATAGTTTAGAAATCTATGGCATTCAAAAAAGTTTGACATCACAGGTTTAATTAATTTATACTCACTTGTAAGTAAATGTATGCATTTTTCTACCGTGACTCCCCATCTATATTACCTTGACTCCCGGCCTATAAATGTAGGTCCCAGTTTGTTCAGCCCTCGTGTGCACAAGATGACAGTAGAGCGACAAACTAAACTAAACTTCTTGCAAATTTAAAGCATAAAAATATATAGTTAACAAAATAAATGAAATTGGATAAAATAAACCTATTCACATACTTTTAGAAAAATTTTCTTCTTCTTTCGTAAATTATATATTGATTATTTCGATAAATTTATAATAATTAACAATTATACTTCTCAGCGAGCTTTTCATACAAATAGATCTTTCTTCAAACACTGTTAATTAAGAAATATTCATTGAGTACTTGAATGCTAACGTGATTATTAAATTACCGTTAGCAATCCAAGGACCAAACAAATAGTTTCTCTATGTCTGCAAGTATATGGCATAAATGTTAAAGAAGCAACGCATAGAAATTTCTTTCGGAAATAATAAAAAATGTATAAAAATTTAAAATTCCGGAACTATATATTTACTTTTAAAATTATAGAATTAAATGACTAATACTAAAATAAAGAAATAACCAAATTTTTACAACTGCAATCAATAAACATAAATGAATTTTTCTACAATTTTGATTTAAAAGCTTAAAGTGCACACAATAATCTAAATCCTTTGTAAATAATAAATGACGAGTCAGGCTATGTACAAGTGAAAGTTTAGTTTAGGTTACAATAAACAAACAAAATATTTCTTCAAACGAGGCATTTAAAAATAATTATTATGAAAATCAATATAAAAATTATTTTATTTTTTAAGCATACCATTTCAATAGCTGAGACTTTTGAGGATAACTTCTGTTAATCTTGAGAATAGGCTTGTATTTTTTCAGAATGCTGGCATTGAAACATGAATAAACAAATAATATAATTATTCACTTCTTAAAACAAATGTGTTTATAATGTTGAAAATGTTAAGACAAATGCTATTTCTACACGTCATCTACAAGGTGATGGGACCAGAGGCTCACTATGTATTTGGGGGCAATTTATCTAACGTAAGGAAACAATTTATTTGATCAAAAATGTTGAATCTACATTTCTTGCCTGCCTAGTCAATGAGTTCTTTGAAATGAGATGCAACTGAAAAAGAAAACTACTGTAATATTTACCAAGAGAATAGCCGAAAAAAGAAAGCATATCAAAGATGCTGGTTTTACTATTCCTGTTAAAACTACTCGTATGTTTTCGGCTCATTCGTTCACTGCCACTAGAATACCAAAACTTCGCCCCGTCTGCACCGTCTTGTAGACTTTACAGTAAAAACGTTAATAAACAATTATTGAAAGAGTGTGGGAGAATAAAAGTAAAGCGTAACATAAATCGAATGATGGAGCTTCTAATGTGGGGCAGTACAGACACTCCAACATCACTAGACTACTATTCTAAAACAAAAATTATAATAATTGGTTTAAATAAATTTATTGTTGTGCTTATTTTAAAGTTCTATCTTATTGTAACGTGGTGATCTGAATATATATTTAAAAATAGGTTTGTATTTTATGTAAAACAAAAACAAATTATATCAGTAATACCTCATTACGCTATTGATTCAGATAAATGTGTTACTATCTTTCAAATAAATGAGAATAAAATAAATAATTTTGTGTCCAAAACACGTAATATAAAAACACGTATGCAAAACTCTTTAAAATTTTATCATAGTATACCTAAATTGTTAGTCAAACGAAAAGTACAACAAAGAAATTCTCAAATGATAAATCTTTACTTTCTTTTAGAAAGAAAATATATAAGTGATTTTTTTATTAGAAAATAATCTGTTTATATATGAAGGGAAATGAATAAGGTAAGCATTATTACTTAAGCAATAATATAAGACAAATGCTATATCAATTGTATATATGAAAATTTCATAAATTTTGAGTAAAGTTTCCTTGTTGCGTAAGAAATTTTAAATTTTTATAGTAATTTATAGAATTTTAAAGAATTATCAAAATCTTACACTTACTGATATAATAGCTTATTCAAAATATATACTTCATAATTTATTTTTATTGTTACTTAATTTTTTTTCTGTATAGATAGATGCCTGCGTAGTTGAAAATTTTCCAGAGTATCTGTGGGCAGTTATATTCGGATAATATAAAATTTGAATTACCCAAAATATAACTAACCACAATTACTAAAGATAGCATTCACAATTTTTCCTTGCAGAATTAATGCAATAAAAATATTGGTTTCAAAACAAAATTTTAAAAAATTCGTAATAAATAATTTAAAATACATATAACTTACTTTTTTCACGATCATAATTTACTTTGAAATACGACGGAACTAAAATAGTGTTAAATTATTTTGTTTTATTTATTTTCTTTTTATCCAAGCTGCTTAGACTATTGATTAGAAAACATTATACTAGAAACCCTGAGGGAAGGTACAAAGTTTTAAGAAGATAGGTGAAAAGAATTGCTAAGAAAAGATCCTTCCTGGGTAATGTATACAGAGACATTGAAAATTTAAATTCACAGAAGGAGACTAGGAAATTCTTTCAACTAGTAAATAATGCCAGAGATGATTTTAATCCTAGAATGGAAGACATTGAAGAATATCAGTTTTGTATATTATAATTTATCATAGACATAAATATAAATTCTAATGAAAAGCATGAAAAAAACTTCCCAAGTGATAAAAATTTACCTTCTTTTTTTGTATAGATGTCTGTGTAGTTGAAAAATATCCAGAGTATTTGTGGGCAATTATATTTATGTTATATAAAATTTCAATTTCCCGAAATATAGCTTCCCACAATTACTATAGATAGCATTCATAATTTTTCCTTGCAGAATTGATGCAATAAAAAACATTGGTTTCAAAACAAAATTTTAAAATATTCGTAATAAATAATTTAAAATACATATAACTTACTTTTTCACGATCATAATTTACTTTGAAATACGACGGAACTAAAAGAGTGTTAAATTATTATGTTTTATTTATTTTCTTCTTATCCAAGCTGCTTAATTAATCAAATAAAATTGTATTCCAAATACTTAAAATAAATTGCATTTTAAACAACGTTATGATTCCTTCTCTAGAAAAAAAGGAATTTTAAATAAATATCGTAAATTTCTTTTTATTTAATTGAAATAATACATTGCATGTACTTACATGGAAATTATTACTTTTTTGTAGAAAACTTAAGACAATATCTGCACTGTTCCTCTTGGTGCTACAAATTTTAAATTATGTAGCACAGAAGAAATATGCAAATATTATACTTAAAAATCTTATTTCCATTCAAACTCCTCCATCTCATTCTAAAACCTACCTGAAAAATATACATATGCTTCCTATAAGAAAACAGTGTTTTAAAGGAATATGAATAAAAATTTTGGTAAAGTTAGTAACACAAAAGTGTTGACTTCAAATCATGCTTAATTTAAATTATCTTTAAATCAATAACCTCCACGTGATATGCAGTACGGCTGATATAATATTTCATTTTATTTTTTCGTCCAGTTCTTATTCCAAATTTTTAGGAAATTTACACAGATTCATCATAAAAATATATATCTAATTCCTTCAATCCCTCAGTTCTGGCATGTATGCTTAGCTTTCGAATAATATAGCATAAACTTTGGTGGGAATAATTTCTCATTCGAATTACTCAAGAATTGACTAAGGAACCTTCCGACATAAATTTCAATAAAAGTGCAAGTAGTAAGTACATAACATATAAAAGATCAAAATAATTTAAAGAAATGAAATAAAAATTGTACCCCTAGACAAACGAAAATTAAAATGAGATTTACGAGAGGGGCGTATCTTCTGCAGTTTATCAGGCTTTATGTCAGCAATCTTTGCAGTCTACAGCCTTTATACCAGCAGCATGCAAAAGTTAACTCATTCATGGATGGTACCTTTATCTAAGATCATATTTTTGTAGTTTTGATTTACCAAATCAATCATTGAAAAAAGCTTCGAAATATTTGTTTCTCTTATATTTATATGCATTAGGGAACTTAAATTAATATTTGTTTGGCTCAAGCTCATAGTAATACAATTGGAATTTTGGCATTTTTAATTTGAATTTACAGATTTTCAAACGAGTGAATACAGATTTCAATAAAGACATTGATTTTCTAATCTGTCTGAAAAATAGCTGAAATAAACAGAATTAAAAAAATTGACTTTTGTATTATCAGAGCACACAAATATCTACATTTTATGGAAAACAAACATAATTTGTACGTAGTGCACTAGAATATAAACAGAAAAAATGTATGATTTACATGGTGCAAAATAATACACAGAATAATATGAAATAATCCTAAACACATATGATAAAATTATACCTTATATAAATATATGTTTAAAACCATATAATAACTATAAATCTTACATAAATATATGTTAAAAATATATGATAATTATGATGAAATTTCAGAGCATATACTCATAACACACACTTGCTCATTTCAATATCAAATTCAAATTGAATAAGATGGGTTATAAGCACATGCATTCTGAAAACATTTCCATTTTGAAGAGACAGCACCTAAACAGATATTTTAAAGATATTATTGTCTACTTGATGAGACTTCCAAAATTAAAATTTATCATATCAACAAAAATACAAGAATATTTTAAATTGTAGGAATGTAAAAGAGATATAAACATTTGGCACATTGGTAGATGCTGATACAAACAGGCAAAATCCCAAAGATACTGAAATTAAAAAGACGAAATGACCAAGCCGTAATGAAATGTCGAAATAAGTCAATGCAGTTTGATTATTCACTTATCTTTCTCACAAACATTGAGAAACTGTAAGTAGACTTTAAAATATTAATTTTTCCAAGTCTCTATATGAAGTATTACACTTAGGTTACAGCATTGAAATGAACGGTTCTTATCATAAAAGGAAATAACAAAATCTAAAATGATTGATATAGAACACTTGAAGTAAACAGAGATAATCAGAAATACAATAAAGAACTTTAGAATAAGGTATAGATGTGTAAAGAAATCCTGGTTAATGAGCATGCTTGACAAAATCTTAAACAAATTATTTTTGTAGATGCTGAGAATAAATACCACAACATCAGAAAAATAAATGTAATTATTGGTTTGAAGAGGAATACAATGTGCTAATGAGGAAGCGGAATAAATCATTGACTATTGATTAGAAAACATTATACTAGACACCCTGAGGGAAGGCACAAAGTTTTAAGAAGATAGGTGAAAAGAATTTCTAAGAAAATATCCTTCCTGGATAATGTATACAGAGACATTGAAAATTTAAATTCACAGAAGGAGACTAGGAAATTCTTTCAACTAGTAAATAATGCCAGAGAAGATTTTAATCCTAGAATGGAAGACATTGAAGAATATCAGTTTTGTATATTATAATTTATCATAGACATAAATATAAATTCTAATGAAAAGCATCAAAAACACTTCCCAAGTGATAAAAATGTACCTTCTTTTCTTGTATAGATGTCTGTGTAGTTGAAAAATTTCCAGAGTATTTGTGGGCAATTATATTTAGGTAATATAAAATTTCAATTTCCCAAAATATAACTTTCCACAATTACTATAGATAGCATTCATAATTTTTCCTTGCAGAATTGATGCAATAAAAATATTGGTTTCAAAACAAAATTTTCAAAAATTCGTAATAAATAATTTAAAATACATATATCTTACTTTTTTCACGCTCATAATATTAAAGTGTTTGAGCTAGATGTAAAAATCATATAAGTAATACAATATTTTCTATTGTACTAAAGTTTTTAAAATGTAATATCGATGATATAATTAGATTTTCTTTGACTAAGAAACATATTTTTTAACATATTAACCATTATTTACAATAATAATTACAAATAATAAATAACGAGTCAAGTTATGTACAAATGAAGGTTTAGTGTATGTTACAATAAACAAACAAAATATTTTTTCAAATTAGACATTTGAATATAATTATTCTAAAAATCAATATAAAAAAACAGTAATTTTTAAGCATACCAATATCGCAGTTGGATATCGCAGCTGGGACAGTTGACATATCCTCAGTGTCTTGCAGTGCGGGAAGGGCATCCCGTGAGTAGTATACTCAAGGATGTATGAAAGAAGGGCAGCTTCAGTTCTGATGGAGCACCTGCAGGTAGAAGTCTGACTTTGGCTCCGTGACGCTCTTACAGTCATAGGAGACCTGGACCTACGGCTTAAAGTTGATTTGGAACCGCTACAAACATCCATCCCACCGCCGCGATTCGGAACCGAAACCTGTTTCACCGAGCGCCAGAGCGACACTCGGCCATTCAGGCCCTGCAGCTGGGACTTCTGAGGATAACGTCTGTTAATCTTGTTGATAATATTGTATTTCTTCAGAAGGCTAGTATTGAAATATGAAACACCTACTAATATATTTTATTCACTTCTTATTGAATATTTTTAAATTTATTTGTTTATATTTGTATTTGTATTTAAGAAAACTTCATAAATTTTTGTAATGTTTGCTTGATTATTGTAAGAATTTTAAATGTTTTTTAGTAATTTTCAGAATTTTTGCGAATTTTCAAAAACGTTATCATATTGGCATTGTAGCTTATTAAAAGTAAGTACTTCATAATTTTTCTTTGAAAACCAACAGAGCTTAAAGAGTTACAATATGACGTTTCATTTTATTTCTCTTTATACACGCTGTTTTATTAATCGAAAAAACATTTAACCCACATATTTAAAACAAATTGCATTTTAAATAAGGTTACAATTCTTTCTCCAGAGAAAAAGGTTTTTTTACAATAAATATTGAAAGTTTCAACTATTTAGTTATAATAATGAATAATATGTACTTACATGGGGACATCACTTACTGTAGACATGTTAAGTCAATATCGGTACTATTCAGGAGAGCAGCAAACTTAAATTATGCTATACATCATGAATACTACTGATATTATACTTAAAAAAAATCTTGTCTCCATTGAAACTCCTCCATCTCATCTCATAAAATTAAATTTTCTAGAATATAACAATCAACAATTATTTACGAGAGCATTTATTCTTTTTCTTTCAGATTTAAAGCATTAAATATATTTTTAACAAAATAAATGAAATTGAATGAAATAAACCTATTCACACACTTTCTGAAAAACAATTATACTTATATATAGTAATTAACAATTATACTTCTCAGCGAGCTTTTCATACAAAAAGATCTTTCTTTAAACATTCTTAATTAAGAAATATTCATTGAATATTTAAATGCTAGCGTGATTATTAAATTAATGCTAACTATCCAAATATAGAACAATTATTTTCTATATGTCTGCAAGTATATGACATAAATGTTATAAAGAAGCAACGCATAGAAATTTATTTCTGAAATAATAAAAAATGTATAAATTTTTTAATTTAATGTATGAAATTTAAGAACAGAAGGACGGACATTTGAATCTACTGGCGACATTCTTGTAGTCATTGATATTAGAAAATTAAAGAAACTCGATTGTGGTAATGACAATGTAAATTCGACTCCCTTCAGTTGTCATACTGCATGGGAGAAGTATCCATGTTTATACTTTAAGACACGCAAATGAGGGACTGTTTCCCTTAAAAGTAACACATCATCAACTCTCGCAAGGATATTCGGATTTTATTTAAGTAGCAGTTAACAAATCCACAACTGTGAAAATTTATTCTAATTCTCACGAAATATCAGCGTGATTCTGGAGCAGTGAGAGGCGAAAAGTGCTAGATTCATCAAATCTCAAGCGAATTCCACAAGGGAACAATTTAGCAATCTAGCTGCTCATAGGAATTTTTATAAAGCACCATTTTTATTAACTGTCTGACATTGCTTTGATCAACTCTGTCATGAAGTTAAAGTTGAGTTGCTAATGGAAATTATTACGAAAAGAAGTAAAATATTGAAAATATCACAAGATTTACAAAATTTAAAAATTTTCATGAAAAGTAGAATATACTTTTTAAAACACCTTCAAGCACCTTTACATCACAATTTACTTTAATATACAGTTTTAATGTGTCATGGCCTTTTAGAAATCCCTTTCATACAGAAAGGGTTCTACAAAGGCTATGATCTATTTAATTTTCCCTTTTTTCCAACAAACAACCTAAAGAGATTGATGTGAATATACAGGGTTAACCATAAAAACAATTATTTCATCATATAAAAGCCCTTACGAATTAATTAAAACAAAATTTAGTTAAAGGGAACATTTTCCTTAATGCGATTAATTATGTCAGAATTTCACTGCAATAAATTAATATCAAAATCTGGGAAAATATTTTCATTTCAAACCCTTTAAACTAAACTAACAGTTATACTGATATTATTTTCCACTTCCTCGGAATAAACTCAAAAAAATTTTACTAAATCCCACATAAAAATTCCACATTTTATCTGTAAAATTTTTTTTTCATGATATATGCAGTATTATTTTGATAATTAAAGTAAAATTAGAAATATTGCCAAAAGCAAACATATTTTTAGATATTATGTAATAATTTTAACAATGCTTAGAAATAAATATATTATTTTTGCATAATATCTAAGGAATTAATTTTTAATACATGTTTGAATAAGAAATTTCTTCTGAGTTAGTATCGAAAAGGAAACATTGTATTCTCTCTTAATTACTATTCTTAATAAATATGCTTTATTTTACAAAGTTTTTAATTTTTTTAAAATTGATAACACTGAGAATTTAAAATGACATACATAAAGTGTAAAATTATTTTTACTTTACTTTTCCAGAAGAAAGCAAGCTTGTTTGTAGTGCAGATTAACATACTGCAGGGAAAATAGTAGACAACCCGAGTATCAATGTGAGTCACATACCCAATTATTTAACCTTTCTCCTGAGTTCTGATGCAGCTTAGTGGCCAATTGGCTGGCACTCCGGCATTTGGTACCACAGGCTCCAGATTCGAATCCTGGCGGTAGCATGGACGTTTGTTAGTGGTTCGGAATCCACTTTATACTGAAGGTCCCAACCTGTTCAGCCCTAGTGTGCTCAAGATGACAGTAGAGCGACAAACTAAACTAAACCAAACCTCAATTCTGGCAGGAGTCATCAATGGGAACCACCAGCGGATTGGAACGAGATTTCTTTCGAACACTAGCTGCTCATTTTTAACTGGGCCACAAGTTTGGAAAATTACGTGTATTTATGAAGAAAAAACCTTTAGTAAACACAAACAAACAAATATATTAAGAAAATGCAATATATATAAATTATAGAAATAAATATATTTAAATTATAAAATAAGTAAATATATATGTAAATATATATAAATTATAGAAATCGTTATATGTAAACGAAAAAAGGCTTCAGAATGTTTTCTTTATCATGTTACAATCAAAGCGACATCCATTCATCACGAGCCATTTGCTTACGTCCAAAGGTGAATCACTAACCTACCGAATCTCCCCATTCGGAAACTATCAACTGCATTATTCTGATCTTGCAACCTTTCACTGCAATAAATTAATATAAAAATCACAAAAAAATTTTAATACTAAATTAGCAGTTATACTGATAGTATTTTCCATTTCTTCAGCATAAACTCACAAAAATTGGACCAAATCCCACATAAAAATCCCAAATTTTTTGATAAAAAATTTTTTTTCATGACATACGCAATATCATTTAGATAAATGTAATGTAACCTTTTTCGAGGTATCCAATTCAGAAATATTTGTTGAAATTCAGAGCGAGAGAGTGGCATTAAATTAACTGTCTTGTCAATGAGTTCAAACAAATACTTTGAAATACACTGCGAAGTTTTAGGCTTAAAGTAATTAATGCTACCTTATTAATAGCTTCAAAATCTTTACAGGAAAAAATAAAACCAAGATTATTACTGTACTTATGAATATTTGTACGTGTCAAAAATTAATTTAACTAATTTAATTTGATTTTCATCATTTTTTTCTCACACTGAATAATTAACATATTATTAAGTAACCAAGATATTTTAACCTCTAATTAATTATTAATTATTTTTAAAATTTATATTTCCTGTATGATAGTTTTAAATAATTCAGTATATATGTTTGACCGAAACAAATATTTTCAGAGTAACATTTAGCTTCTAAATAATTCTTCTAATAATTTACTTTCATGACATTCACTTTCTCTCCAATATTTCAAAAAATCACTTGAAATACATAGAAATAAAAATCACACGATATTATTTAAATCAAAAAAGACTGCTAAAAGTATTGTCACTTTATTGACGCCTACGTATTAAGTTATTTTTACTAAAAGAGACGAGTAAAAATTAACTTCAAAAACCTGAGACGAAAAAGATAAGAACTAGATTAACACTGTACTTATGAATTTTTGTACATGTCAAAAAATAATTTAACTGATTTAATTTATTTTTTTCTTTTGAACATTTTTTTCTCACACTGAATAATTAACATATTATTAAGTTACCGATAATTTTTTACGTCTAATTACTTATAAAATATTTTACTAATTTATATTTGCTGAAATACTTTTTTAAATAGTTCAGTGTTAATGTTTGTCCGAAGCAAATATTTTTAGAGAAATTGAGATTTTCTTTATAAAATAATAAATAATTTGCTTTCATCACATTCAATTTCTATCTAATCTTCAAAAAATGTCACTTGAAATACATAAAAATAAACACTAAATGATATATTATTCAAATCAATCAAGGCTGATAAAAGTATTGTCACTTTATGAAGCCTAATTTTAAGTTATTTTCACTAAAAGCGGCGAGTAAAAATTAATATAGATTTAAATTTATAAAAGATGATTTATATTGAACTAATTTAAGGCCGTACAGAACGTGAAACTTTATGCTATGTATGAAATTTAAGAACAGAAGGACGGACATTTGAATCTACTGGCGACATTGTTGTAGTCATTGATATTTTTTTTGTTCTAATACAGCTGGCAAACACTTAGACAGCTTGGTCTTGGATGCCTGAAGGCTAGCGCTGCACAGACGTTACTCACTCTGCATTACCCAAGGGGTGCGTGTAACTGGAATATACGGTCGCGGAGTAGACATTACCCCCGCAACGCTCTACGATCCTATTAGGACCGGGACTGGGACCTACAGTTTAAAGTGGATTCCAAACAACTACAAACATCCATGGCACCGCCGGGACTCGAACCCGAAACCCGAGGTACCGAGCGCCAGAGAGCTAGCCACTCGTCCATTCAGGCCCTTAGTCATTGATATCAAAAACAAAGAAACTCGATTGTGGTAATGACAATGTGTGAAAATTCAATAGTCATAGTCAATAGTCATGCTGCATGGGAGAAGTATCCATGTTTATACAACACGACTCGCAAACGCGGGACAGTTTCCATTCAAAGTAACACATCATCAACTGTTGCTAGGCTATTCGAACTATATTAAGATGGCATGCGAAGAGCACCGATATTCCACACAAAAATTACGAAATGAAAATTTGTGTTAATGATCAGAAGAAAGGTTTTTTTTATAAAATATAATAATTTCTTAATATTTATTCATCTACTTAATTGAAATCTAAAATTATGTACGTAGGGCATAGAAAAGGTGCGATACAAAATAAATAACGGAAAATGGGAGTTCTCTATTAGAAAAGGGAAGTATGTTAACAGAAAAATGTTTTACAAAAGTTAAATATTTCACACTACGTCCTCATTATATTTTCACCTAGCAAAGTAGCACATGGAGATAAAAACAAGAGGAAATAGATTTTGTGTTCGGCAGATTGACCCCAAAAAAAATTGAGTATCAGGAGTAAAAAATGACATTTTTTAAATTTCAAATTACAGTTTGATTGGAGCTTTTATAATATAAGCTTTTGTAGTTTTAATAAAAATTTTAAAATTGCAAAAAATTAATTGTATAAAGCATTTATTTAATGAAAAAACCAGCAATAATGCTTTAAAATTGGTAATGAACAAAAACAACCGAAGATAGTATAAATCTTAACAGAAATAAGAAGTAATCTTATGTATAAAGTAGGTGGTCAGCTTCTTATTCATCCTCTCGATTGATTCATCTTTAATAGCTTTTAATTTGGAAATGTATTATTCTTTTTTACGGGAAGTCCAATTACATATTTCTGGAATTCTTAATTTATTAACATGAATTTATAGGTATTTGTTGTTGTTGTTATCGTATGCCTCATGGAAGGAGGGAAGAGGGGTGCAGTGTTCTTTTGGAGCACCGTAGGTAGAAGTCCGACTTCTGCACCGTGACTCTCTCACAGTCATAGGACACCGGGTCCTATGGCTTAAAGTGGATTTCGAACCACTACCATGGTACCGCCGGGACTCGAACCCAAAACCTGTGGCACCGAGCGCCAGAGCACTAAACACTCATCCGTTCAGGAGGGATTATGTAATGTTCTCAAAATAATAATTAAAATTAAATTATAAATTATATTATTAATTAAATTATAATATTACTTTTACAATGATTACCGGTTTTCTTTTGCAATTTACTTTGCCATTTGAGTTAATTTTTCAATTGCATAAAGGGGAAAATCAAATTTATCAAAGCTTTGTTTAAGAGAATTTCCAAGGATTGAGTGAATTAATATAATAAATCAAATTTAAAATGTGATGTAAATTAACATGAGTATAATATCTATCAAAAACATTATTAACAATTTACATAAAATGGAAAAATAAACAAGCATAAGTAATTGATTTTTTATCTTCTTTATTACGAAGGTCTCCAGTAGCTGATGAAATGAAATGCAGAAGCTGAAGCACTCTTCGTCGGTTTTTACAAATGTTAAAAAACAGACGAAGGATGATTCAGCATACACATCTAAAAACTCTGCATCATCTTTGATTTCAATTACATTAAAATACGATAAATTATTAGCAAATGTTCTAAAAAGTTACTTCTTACTATCCTTCCATCCTAATATAGCTTAGCAAACCATGACATTTCAAAAGACTTGACATATCCCTGTATTAAATAAAGAACAAACAAAGATAACTATAAACATGCGTATTAAATGACTTTGTATTTTACGATATACCTGATCTGTCAGAGCATCATGAATTTCTCCTAGTATTCAAGTAAATTATGATAAAAGCTAAAGTGGTTAGGATTATATTCTTGAAAACTGCAAGGCTGGTTTTTTGCAAGAAATACCTTTAAATACATGGAATAATACCTTTTTCTAAGATACAGTCATAATTGTTACATAAAACTAAGTTACTAAAACTAATACGTAGATATAGAAATACTAAAATGAAGTAAGATACTTTTGCAGAGGGAATTCTGCAGATTAATTCCAGGAATTAGTTTTATGAGTTTAATATTGTGAATCAACATATTAGAGAAGCATTGGATAGAAGGTTCTGTCAGAAATACTAAAAATGCACAAAGGTTTATAATTTAAACATCATATATTCACTAGTATAATTATAGATTTAAATATCTTATACTAAAACATAAGAAAAAAAGCAAAGTTTTCCAGCTGTAATTGAGAAACGTAGCTGAATTTTTTCAATTTGGATTAAAAAATGTAATACTTTGTCAATAATAAATAACCAACTAGGTTTTGATAATACAGAAAATAGACATGAAATATTTATTCAAATTAGATTTTTAAAAACTATTATTACGAAAATCAAAATTTACAATAACTTATAGTTTAAACTTACCATTGTCACTGCTAAGGCTGCTGACAAAAACATGATTGGAGAGGGATTGTCATTCCAATAAATCTCTCTTTAAAACATTGCTAAATTGAGAAATATTTATCGAATACTCAAGTGCCTGCGTGGCTTTAAAATTAACGTTAGACACACAAGTTTTCGAAAATACTTTCCTGAGGAAAATCAAATTTATCAAAGATTTGTTTAAGAGAATTTCAAGGATTTAGTGAATTAATATAATAAATCAAATTTAAAATGTGATGTAAATTAACACGAGTATCATATCTATCAAAAACATTATTAACAATTTACATAAAATGGAAAAATAAACAAGCATCAGTAATTGGTTTTTTATCTTCTTTATTCCGAAGGTCTCCAGTAGCTGGTCAAATTAAATGCAGAAGCTGAAGCGTCCTTGGTCAGTTTTTTTACAAATGTTAAAAAACGGACGAAGAACAATCCAGCATACACATTTAAAAACTGTGCATCATATTTGAATTCAATTACATTAAAATACGATAAATTATTAGTAAATGTTCTAAAACGTTACTTCTTATTATCCTACCATCCTAATATAGCTTAGCAAACTATGACATTTCAAAAGACTTGACATATCCCTGTATTAAATAAAGAACAAACAAAGATAAATATAAACATGCGTATTAAATGACTTTGTATTTTACGCTGTATCTGATCTGTCAGAGCATCATGAATTTCTCCTAGTATTCAAGTAAATTATTATAAAAGCTAAAGTGGTTAGGGTTATATTCTTGAAAACAGCAAGGCTTTTTTTTTGCGAGAAATACATTTAAACACATGGAATAATACCTTTTTCTAAGATACAATCATAAATGTTACATAAAAGTAAGTTACTTAAACTAATACGTAGATATAGAAATACTAAAATCAAGTAAGATACTTTTTCTACTAAGATTAATCTATCTTACCATGTGGTTCAATAGTACGCATAATCAGGGAACGAACAATTTTTAATATTGTTAAATTAAGAAATAATTATCAACTACACAAGTGTCTGCCTATTTAACACTAGCCATCCATGTAGTCGATAAATCCTTTTCTTAGTTATCCAGGAATCTGATAAATGTTGTTGAAGCAATGCCAAAGTTCCAAAAATGCCAAATAAGTTGAAAATCTTGTACTATTGGGTAGAATTGTAGTATGTTTTGCAGACAATAAGATGATTTTATGCTTAATGGATGCTCTAAGGAATGAAGGAATATTTGTGTTGAAGAGTCGCATTTCTAGCTGGACTCAATCCCCAGGATCCCATTTCCTGAGACATTTGTCGGTGACATTGATGAGTTTTTGCATACCGTACGTTAGTTACCGTAGGACGTCCGTTAGCTTTTTCTCCCTAGCGCGCATGCTCATAGGTAACTGAGCATGCGCACTAGGGAGAAAAAGCTAACGGACGTCCTATGGTAACTAACGTACGGTATGCAAAAACTCTCTATTGTAACTGAGATCAAACATAGCAGATTGATTTGGTTTGTTACTCTACGGTCATTTTTTGCACACTTTGGGTTAATTATAGTTAATTTGGTTAATTTGGGTTAATTTCAACATTTTTTTCTCACACTGAATAATTAACATATTATTAAGTTACCAACAAAAAAACCATGATCAAACTTTACGCTATATATGAAGTGCATATAACAAACTTTATGCTATGCATGAGATTTAAGAACAGAAGGACGGACATTTGAATCTACTGGCGACATTGTTGTAATCATTGATATTAGAAAATTAAAGAAACTCGATTGTGGTAATTACAATGTAAATTCGTCTCCCTTCAATTGTCATGCTGCATGGGAGTAGTATACATGTTTATACAATAAGACACGCAAATGAGGGACTATTTCCGTTAAAAGTAACACATCATCAACTCTCGCAAGGATATTCGGATTATATTTAAGTAGCAGTTAACAAATCCACAACTGTGAAAATTTGTTCTAATTCTCACGAAATACCAGCGTGATTCTGGAGCAGTGAGAGGTGAAAAGCGCTAGATTCATCAAATCTCAAGCGAATTACACAAGGAAACAATTTAGCAATCTACCTGGTCATAGGAATTTTTATAAAGAATCATTTTCATTAACTGTCTGACATTGTTTTGAGAAACTCTGTCATGAAGTTAACGTTGAGTTGCTAATGGAAATTATTACGAAAAGAAATAAAATATTGAAAATATCACAATATTTACAAAATTTAAAACTTTTCATGAAAAAATAGAATATACTTTTAGAAACATCTTCAAGCACTTTTACATCATAATTTACTTTAATATACGGTTTAAATGTGTCATGGCCTTTTTAGAAATCCCTTTCATACAGAAAGGGTTCTACAAAGGCTATGATCTGTTTAATTTTCCGTGCTTTGGAACAAACAACCTAAAGAGATTGATGCGAACATACAGGGTTAACTATAAAAACAATTATTTCGTCATTAATAGAAAGAATATCTAAATAAAAATAGTCTGTAAATTTATCGTTAAATATTAAAACAGTTAAAAAACATTTGGTCATGCTATTAGTTCTCAAATAGAATACATAGTTACACAAGATTTGGTTATGTTAATATTACTCTGATGGAAAACGTGAACAAAATTGAAATTTTTAAAAGTATTGAGAAGTTTTCTTCAAATCTAATTCAACGGAATTATCTAATTATAAAAATTGTATTGCTGCTTATAAAATTTCGAAATCAACTAAATTTTACTTAAATAAGAAAAATGGTCATAAAAGACTTCAAAGTAGAGTAATGGCAATTTTACAATCAAGAAATGTAATTCAAATGGAATCCATTCATAAAACGAAAATAATAAAAAAATTTTAAAGAATATTTTAAATAAATATATTATGATTTTATTTTACAGCTATGTTTTATTTTAACAGAATAAATTGAAAGATTTCTTTATATAGCATGTTTGCTTTTATGTAAAATAATAACAAATGATTTTCAGTAATGCTTCCTTACGTTTATGATTTAGATCAATGTATTATCTTATAAATAAAAGTGTATAAAGTAAAAAAATTTTATCCGGAGCCCATTATATCTTTGAATTCTAACAAAAACGATTATTTTATTTTATTTTTTTAAATTTTGTTTTTTCGTTTCTAACAAAGAAAAATTACTCCTGCATGAATTATTATAATTTATCCAAAGAATAAATATTAATTTAAATGAAAAGCACAATAAAAAATTTAAGTGATATAAATATACCTTTTTTGTATAGATATTACTGTAGTTGAAACTTTTCGGAAGTATTTGACAAAAATTATATTCGGGAATAAATGATTTTTCAACTTACCAATATAGCAGTTGGGACTTGTTGTTGTTCACATATCCTCAGTGTTCTGCAGTGTGGGACGGGCATCCCGTGAGTAGTCTACTCAGGGATGGAGGGGCAGCTTTCGTTCTGATGGAGCAGCCGTAGGTAGAATTCTGACTTTGGCTCCTTGACGCTCTTACAGTCATATGAAACCTGGACCTACGGTTTAAAGTGGATTCCGAACCACTACAAACATCCATGTCACCGCCGGGACTCGAACCCGAAACCTGTTTCATCGAGCGCTAGGGCGCTAGACTCTCGGAAATTCAGGCCCTGCAGCTGCGATTTTTCAGGCGTTTCTTGACGATAGCATTGTATTTTTTCTGAATGCTAGTATTGAAATATGAAATAACTACTAATATATTTATTCACTTCTCATTGATTGTTTTTAAAATTTATTTGCGTATGTTTGCATATAGGAATATATGCTTGAAAACAGAAGGACACGTTTTCTGGAAGAAATACATCGTAACGATATGCACGAGAAATAATTACTTTTACTAAAATAATATCACTTATTTACAAAAAATAACAACTCAGTTATATAAACTACAACATAGATTTATGCATACAAAACTGAGTTAGTAGTTTTGTTCAAAGAAGATTAACCATGCCAACGCCGCTGAGATATACTTAAAACTCATTTTGTAATAATTTTGTCTGAGACCATATATGTTATACAAGCAATCGAATCAGGAAATTTTAAATTAAGGGTCAAAACTTATATCAGTTTTCTGCCGCAATAAAACAAATAGGGAACATATATATAGTTTGCGGTATTCTGTGTTAAAATATGGCTTTTCTAAATTATCAAAACAAGTAATTATTAAATTTTGTGTTATGTTAAACCATTGTAAACTGTGTTAGTTCATAATAGGTGTAGTGATATTATTCTTACTTTGATTAACAACTTACATACTAACATCATTTTCCAAAAAAGAACGTTTTAAAAGTAGTAGAAATTTGCTAAATGTATGTGCAAAATGTCTTGAGTTTATTCAAAATTCTTGTTTAATTTATTAAAAAAAAATTCATAGACATAAGCAAGCACAGAACAATCATGAATATCTTACATAAAAGATAAGAGCGTGTCTCAAACTTTATTTTTCTTCCAATATAGGAATACTTAACCACACAATAGTTTACTTTTGTTTTTATTCCAATCAAGATATCCAATTCGAATAGATTTCTATTATAAACCAAATATAATAAAAATTATAATAATTAGTGTAGGTAAATTTATCGATGTGTTTTTGTATGTGTGTATGTAACTAAATGCATTTTTTCTAATATTATGTTTGTATTTTACGTAAAACAAAAAAAAATTATATGAGTTTTCTTCATTAGGTTAATCATTGAGATTAACGTAAAATCTGCCAAATTAAAGTGCATCTTAAAATATATAATTTTGTATCTCAAACCCATAATATATCTTTGAATTTGAAGAAGGATGACTAAATACGAATTTGTTTTGTTTTGATAACTAAAAAAAAAACTGTTTATGCATTACACTTTAAAATGTATCATATACAAAAATATTCAGTCAACCTAATAGCACTTCAAGAAAATCATAAATGATAAAATCTTACCTTCTTATTTTTGTAGAAATTTACTGATTATTTCGATACATTTATAGCAAACAACAATTACGATTGCCAACGTGATTTCATTTCAATAAATATCTCTTTAAAACATTGCTAAATTGAAAAATATTTCTCGGAAACTAAGCCGTCATCGCAGTTATTGAATTAGCGGTAGACACCCAAGTATCCGACAAATACTTTTCTAGGTTTTTCAAGATTGTGAATTAGCATGTTTGAGAAGCAATGGATAGAAGTTTCTATCTAAAAAAATGCACAAATGTATATAAGAAAAACATTATACTTTCACTAATATAATTAAAGATTTAAATATTATACTAAAATATATGAAAGAAGCAAGTTTTTACAAGCGTAATCAATACACATAGCAGAATTTTTTCATCTTGGATTAAAACATTTAATGTTATGAATTAAGTTTATGAAATTAATATTATGAACTAACATATTAGAAACAATTCTGATAGAAAACATGAACAAAATTAGTATTTTTAAAGGTATTGTGAAGTTTTCGTCAAATCTAATTCATCGGATTTATGTAATTATAAAAATTATACTGCTTATAATATTTCGAAATTTCAAAAATGATTATTTTATTTATTTATTTATTTATTCGTTTCCATCAAAGAGAAATTATTCCTACATGAATTATTATAATTTATCCGAAGCATAAATAGTAATTTAAATGAAAAGCACCACAAAAAATTTAAGTGATATGAATGTACCTTTTTTTGTATAGGTATTACTGTAGTTGAAAATTTTCGAGAGTATTTGACAAAAATTATATTCGGGAAATATATAATTTGAATTTTCTAGAGCGTGGCTTCTGGCAAATACTTTCAATAGCATCATACTTTTACTTGCAGATTTAATTTTTTTAAACTTATTGTAATCTAAGTTTGAAAAGAATATTGGTTTCAAAATAAAATTTTCTAAAACTCGTAATAAATAATTTAAAATACATATAATTTACTTTTTTCCTACTCATGATATCATTGAAGTTTGAACTAGATGAAAAATTCATACAAGTAATAAAATATTTTCTGATGTTCCAAATATTTTAAAATGTAATATCGATGATATAATTATATTTTCTTTGATTAAGAATCAGTATTTATTATAATAATTCAAGAATTCACATTTTTTCTGGGAAATTTTCTACTTCTCTCTTAAATAATTTATTGGTTATTTACTGGTTATGAATATATAACAATTAACAATTACATTTAAAATTGTAGAGTTTGATAACTAATACTAAAATATAACAAAGAATAAATATTTACATCTAATCGATAAACTTCAAAGAAGAATTTTTCTTCACTTCGGATTTAAGAATTTCGAAGGACCTAAACACAAAAAACTGAATCCTCTACAAATAATAAATAACGAGTCAGGTTATCTACAAATGAACAGTTAGTGTGTGATACAATAAACATACGAAATATTTTTTCAAAATATACATTTAAATATAATTATTATAAAAATCGATTTAAAAAATAAATGACTTTTCAACTTACCAATATAGCAGCTGGGACTTGTTGTTGTTGACATATCCTCAGTTTTCTGCAGTGCGGGACGGGCGTCCCGTGAGTAGTCTACTCAGGAATGGAGGGACAGCTTCCGTTCTGATGGAGCAGCCGTAGGTAGAAGTCTGACTTTCGCTTCGTGACGCTCTTACAGTCATATGAAACCTGGACCTACGGTTTAAAGTGGATTCCGAACCACTACAAACATCCATGTCACCGCCGGGACTCGAACCCGAAACCTGTTTCACCGAGTGGCGGGGCGCTAGACACTCGGCCGTTCAGGCCCTGCAGCTGCGACTTTTCAGGATAACTTCTGTCGATCTTGACGATAGCATTGCATTTTTTCTGAATGCTAGTATTGAAATATGAAAAAACTACTAATATATTTATTCACTTCTTATTGAATATTTTAAAAATTTATTTCTGTATGTTTGCATTATTATTGATATATATATATATAGGAATATATGCTTGAAAACTGAAGGACATGTTTTCTGGAAGAAATACATCGTAACGATATGCACGAGTAATAATTACTTTTACTAAAATACTATCCCATGTTTACAAAACACAACAACTCAGTTATATAAACTACAACATAGATTTAAGCATACAAAACTGAGTTAGTAGTTTTGTTCAAAGAAGATTAACCATGCCAACGCCGCTGAGATATACTTAAAACTCATTTTGTAATAATTTTGTCTGAGACCATATATTTTATATAAGCTATCAAATCAGGAAATTTTAAATTAAGGGTCAAAACTTATATCAGTTTTCTGCCGCAATAAAACAAATAGGGAACATATATATAGTTTTCGGTATTCTGTTTTAAAATATGACTCTTCTAAATTATCAAAACGAGTGATTATTAAATTTTTTGTTATGTTAAACCATTGTAAACTGTGTTAGTTCATAATAAGTGTAGTGATATTATTCTTACTGTGATTAACAACTTAAACACTAACATCATTCTCCAAAGAAGTAGTAGAAATTTGCTAAATGTATATGCAAAATGTCTGGAGTTTAATCAAAAATCTTGTTTAATTTATTAAAAAAAATTCATAGTCATAAACAAACACAGTACAATCATGAATTTGTTACATAAGAGAAAAGAGCGTGTCTTCCAATATAGGAATACTACACCATACAATAGTTTACTTTTGTTTTTATTTCCTTGTTAAGTTTCCAATCAAGATATCTAATTCGAATAGATTTCTATTATAAACGAAATATAATAAAAATTATAATAAATAATGTAGATAAGTTTATCAATGTCTTTTTTGTATGTGTGTATCTAACTAAATGCATTTTTTCTAATATTATATTTGTATTTTACGTAAAACAAAAACAAATTATATCAGCTTTCTTCATTAGGTTAATGATTCAGTTTAACGTACAATCTGCCAAATTAAAGTGCATCATAAAATATATAATTTTGTATCTCAAACCCATAATATATCTTTGAATTTGAAGAAGGATCACTAAATACGAATTTGGTTTTTTTTTCAGTAAAAAAAAACTATTTATGCATTACACTTGAAAATGTATCATATACAAAAATATTCAGTTAAACTAATAGCACATCAAAACAATCATAAATGATAAAATCTTACCTTCTTATTTTTGTAGAAATTGACTGATTATTTCGATATATTTATAGCAAACAACAATTACGATTGCCAACGAGATTTCATTGCAATATATCTCTCTTTAAAACATTGCTAAATTGAAAAATATTTCTCGGAAACTAAGACGCAATCGCAGTTATTAAATTAGCGTTAGTCATCCAAGTATCCGACAAATACTTTCCTAGATTTTCAGATAATGAATTACCATGTTTGAGAAGCAATGGATAGAAGTTTCTATCTAAAAAAATGCACAAATGTATATAAGAAAAACATTATACTTTCACTAATATAATTAAAGATTTAAATATTATACTAAAATATATGAAAGAAGCAAGTTTTTACAAGCGTAATCAATACACATAGCAGAATTTTTTCATCTTGGATTAAAACATTTAATGTTATGAATTAAGTTTATGAAATTAATATTATGAACTAACATATTAGAAACAATTCTGATAGAAAACATGAACAAAATTAGTATTTTTAAAGGTATTGTGAATTTTTCGTCAAATCTAATTCATCGGATTTATGTAATTATAAAAATTATACTGCTTATAATATTTCGAAATTTCAAAAATGATTATTTTATTTATTTATTTATTTATTCGTTTCCATCAAAGAGAAATTATTCCTACATGAATTATTATAATTTATCCGAAGCATAAATAGTAATTTAAATGAAAAGCACCACAAAAAATTTAAGTGATATGAATGTACCTTTTTTTGTATAGGTATTACTGTAGTTGAAAATTTTCGAGAGTATTTGACAAAAATTATATTCGGGAAATATATAATTTGAATTTTCTAGAGCGTGGCTTCTGGCAAATACTTTCAATAGCATCATACTTTTACTTGCAGATTTAATTTTTTTAAACTTATTGTAATCTAAGTTTGAAAAGAATATTGGTTTCAAAATAAAATTTTCTAAAACTCGTAATAAATAATTTAAAATACATATAATTTACTTTTTTCCTACTCATGATATCATTGAAGTTTGAACTAGATGAAAAATTCATACAAGTAATAAAATATTTTCTGATGTTCCAAATATTTTAAAATGTAATATCGATGATATAATTATATTTTCTTTGATTAAGAATCAGTATTTATTATAATAATTCAAGAATTCACATTTTTTCTGGGAAATTTTCTACTTCTCTCTTAAATAATTTATTGGTTATTTACTGGTTATGAATATATAACAATTAACAATTACATTTAAAATTGTAGAGTTTGATAACTAATACTAAAATATAACAAAGAATAAATATTTACATCTAATCGATAAACTTCAAAGAAGAATTTTTCTTCACTTCGGATTTAAGAATTTCGAAGGACCTAAACACAAAAAACTGAATCCTCTACAAATAATAAATAACGAGTCAGGTTATCTACAAATGAACAGTTAGTGTGTGATACAATAAACATACGAAATATTTTTTCAAAATATACATTTAAATATAATTATTATAAAAATCAATATAAAAAATAAATGACTTTTCAACTTACCAATATAGCAGCTGGGACTTGTTGTTGTTGACATATCCTCAGTTTTCTGCAGTGCGGGACGGGCGTCCCGTGAGTAGTCTACTCAGGAATGGAGGGACAGCTTCCGTTCTGATGGAGCAGCCGTAGGTAGAAGTCTGACTTTCGCTTCGTGACGCTCTTACAGTCATATGAAACCTGGACCTACGGTTTAAAGTGGATTCCGAACCACTACAATCATCCATGTCACCGCCGGGACTCGAACCCGAAACCTGTTTCACCGAGTGGCGGGGCGCTAGACACTCGGCCGTTCAGGCCCTGCAGCTGCGACTTTTCAGGATAACTTCTGTCGATCTTGACGATAGTATTGCATTTTTTCTGAATGCTAGTATTGAAATATGAAAAAACTACTAATATATTTATTCACTTCTTATTGAATATTTTAAAAATTTATTTCTGTATGTTTGCATTATTATTGATATATATATATATAGGAATATATGCTTGAAAACTGAAGGACATGTTTTCTGGAAGAAATACATCGTAACGATATGCACGAGTAATAATTACTTTTACTAAAATACTATCCCATGTTTACAAAACACAACAACTCAGTTATATAAACTACAACATAGATTTAAGCATACAAAACTGAGTTAGTAGTTTTGTTCAAAGAAGATTAACCATGCCAACGCCTCTGAGATATACTTAAAACTCATTTTGTAATAATTTTGTCTGAGACCATATATTTTATATAAGCTATCAAATCAGGAAATTTTAAATTAAGGGTCAAAACTTATATCAGTTTTCTGCCGCAATAAAACAAATAGGGAACATATATATAGTTTTCGGTATTCTGTTTTAAAATATGACTCTTCTAAATTATCAAAACGAGTGATTATTAAATTTTTTGTTATGTTAAACCATTGTAAACTGTGTTAGTTCATAATAAGTGTAGTGATATTATTCTTACTGTGATTAACAACTTAAACACTAACATCATTCTCCAAAGAAGTAGTAGAAATTTGCTAAATGTATATGCAAAATGTCTGGAGTTTAATCAAAAATCTTGTTTAATTTATTAAAAAAAATTCATAGTCATAAACAAACACAGTACAATCATGAATTTGTTACATAAGAGAAAAGAGCGTGTCTTCCAATATAGGAATACTACACCATACAAGAGTTTACTTTTGTTTTTATTTCCTTGTTAAGTTTCCAATCAAGATATCTAATTCGAATAGATTTCTATTATAAACGAAATATAATAAAAATTATAATAAATAATGTAGATAAGTTTATCAATGTCTTTTTTGTATGTGTGTATCTAACTAAATGCATTTTTTCTAATATTATATTTGTATTTTACGTAAAACAAAAACAAATTATATCAGCTTTCTTCATTAGGTTAATGATTCAGTTTAACGTACAATCTGCCAAATTAAAGTGCATCATAAAATATATAATTTTGTATCTCAAACCCATAATATATCTTTGAATTTGAAGAAGGATCACTAAATACGAATTTGGTTTTTTTTTCAGTAAAAAAAACTATTTATGCATTACACTTGAAAATGTATCATATACAAAAATATTCAGTTAAACTAATAGCACATCAAAACAATCATAAATGATAAAATCTTACCTTCTTATTTTTGTAGAAATTGACTGATTATTTCGATATATTTATAGCAAACAACAATTACGATTGCCAACGAGATTTCATTGCAATATATCTCTCTTTAAAACATTGCTAAATTGAAAAATATTTCTCGGAAACTAAGACGCAATCGCAGTTATTAAATTAGCGTTAGTCATCCAAGTATCCGACAAATACTTTCCTAGATTTTCAGATAATGAATTACCATGTTTGAGAAGCAATGGATAGAAGTTTCTATCTAAAAAAATTGCACAAATGTTGATAAGAAAAACATTATACATTCACTAATATAATTAAGATTTAAATATTATATTAAAACATATGAAAACAAGCAAGTTTTTACAAGCGTATTAATACACATAGCTGATTTTTTCATCTTGGATTAAAACTTTTAATTTTAAGAATTAAGTTTATAAAATTAATATTATGAACTAACATATTAGAGAAGCAATGGATAGAAGTTTTTGTCTGAAATACTTAAAATGCACAAAGTGTTATAAGTTAAGCATCATATATTCACTAGTATCATTATAGATTTAAATATTTAATACTAAAACATGAAAAAAGCAAAGTTTTTCAGTTGTAATCGAGAAACATAGCTGAATTTTATCATTTGTTAAAAAATGTAATTTTTGTCAAAAATAAATGACCAGCTATGTTATGATAATACAGTAAACACACATAAAATATTTATTCAAATTAGATTTTTAAAAACCATTCTTACGGAAATCCAAAATTTACAATGAATTATTGTTTAAATAGGAGAGGACAGGACAGGACTTTCCAGCGAGATAGTCATTCCAATAAATCTCTCTTTAAAAGATTGTTAAATTGAGAAATATTTATCGAATAGTTGGGTGCCTTACGTGGCTTTAAAATTAACGTTAGATACCCAAATATCCGACAAATACTTTCCCGAAGATTACTTTCCATGTTAGAGAAGCAATGGATAAGAGTTTCTGTCTAAATATGCACAAATGTTTAAAGTCAAACATCATATATTCACTAATAGTTATGGATTTAAATATCTCATACTAAAAATTTACAATGAATTATTGCTTAAACTTACCATTGTAACTGCTAAAGCTGCTGACAAAAACAGGATAGGAGAGCACAGGACAGGAGTTTCCAGCGAGATTGTCATTCCAATAAATCTCTCTTTAAAAGATTGTTAAATTGAGAAATATTTATCGTATATCTGCGAGCTTACGTGGCTTTAAAATTAACGTTAGCTACCCAAATATCCGACAAATACTTTCCCGAAGATTACTTTCCATGTTAGAGAAGCAATGGATAGGAGTTTCTGTCTAAATATGCACAAATGTTTAAAGTCAAAAATCATATATTCACTAATAGTTATGGATTTAAATATCTCATACTAAAAATTTACAATGAATTATTTTTTAAACTTAACATTGTAACTGCTAAACCTGCTGACAAAAACAGGATAGGAGAGGACAGGACAGGACTTTCCAGCGAGATTGTCATTCCAATAAATCTCTCTTTAAAAGATTGTTAAATTGAGAAATATTTATCGTATATCTGCGAGCTTACGTGGCTTTAAAATTAACGTTAGCTACCCAAATATCTGACAAATACTTTCCCGAAGATTACTTTCCATGTTAGAGAAGCAATGGATAGGAGTTTTCTGTCTAAATATGCTCAAATGTTTAAAGTCAAACATCATATATTCACTAATAGTTATGGATTTAAATATCTCATACTAAAAATTTACAATGAATTATTGTTTAAACTTACGATTGTAACTGCTAAGGCTGCTCACAAAAACAGGATAGGAGAGGACAGGACAGGACTTTCCAGCGAGATTGTCATTCCAATAAATCTCTCTTTAAAAGATTGTTAAATTGAGAAATATTTATCGTATATCTGCGAGCTTACGTGGCTTTAAAATTAACGTTAGCTACCCAAGCATCCGGCAAATACTTTCCCGAATCATACAAGATTTTGAATTACCATGTTACAGAAGCAATGGATAGGAGTTTCTGTCTGAAAATCAAACATCATATATTTACTAATAAAAATATAGATTTAAATATCTTATACTAAAAAAAAGAATCAAACAAATTTTTACAGGGTAATCAATAAACATAGGTGAATTTCTTCATCTTGGATTAAAAAATTAAATGCTTTGTCAATAATAAGTGACTAGTTAGGTTATGATAAAACACTAAACAAACATACAATATTTAATCAAATTAGTTATTTAAAAACCATTATTATGAAAATCTAAATTTAAAATAAATTTTTTAAACTTACTAGTATAACAGTTAAGGCTGCTGACAAACACTTCTGGTAATCTAGAGGACAGGATTGTATTTCTTTTAGTTTTCAAATTAAAATTGATATTACAAAACTCAGTAGTTCAGAAAGATAGCAATGAAGTATGAAAAACTATTAATAAAATAAATTTTTACGACACAATTCGAATATTACTGAAATTTATTTGTATATATTTGTATTATTTAATTTTTTTTTTTTTTTATTATTTCTTAAAATCTGGAATTTTATTTGCTGAGTTATATTGCATCTGCAAATAGTAAAAATCAGTTACTTATTTCAAGTTCTGCCTGAGTCTGGCACAGTCTAAACTATATATCCGTAACCACTCTTTTGCCACCTGTTATACTTTCGATCATTTCACTGTCCTCTGACGTACGAGATTCTCTTTCCAGTGACGAAGGAAGACTTCAAATTGTCTTCCTATTAAGTAAAGTAAACCTGGAATACTATTCTTTTATCAATTTTTTTCTTTACAGATAATTGAATTTTTTAACGACTGTCTTATAATATTTTAATAATAAGTTCATTCCATTGATATATAATTTGTATATGCTGGTATTCTTCCACAATTTACTTATTGTGAAGATTCTTACTTTTTCTAGATGTTAAATTAAGAAATATTTGTTTCTAGAACTATTTAGACAGAAGAGCGTCTCTCTTATACAAAAATACGCAATATATATATATTATATTCAGTTACGTATTTAGAATATGCAAAACAAATTGCCTTTTAAACAACATCATATCGAAAAATCGTAAAAAGTATTTTTGTATTTTGATAAAGATTAAGTAACCAGATTTACTAATTAGCCAGACTACTAATTAACATTAAAAAACACTAACCACCAATATTTCCTGAACAATAGTATAAAGTTAAAATAATGATTATTACTTACATTTGCTGCATTTTCAAATCTATTCAGATTTGAAAATCAACAACTTTTAATCAACAACTTTTCTTGACATGTTTAGCAACGAACGATTTGTGTAATTTCTCTCTGTGTACGACTAAAACGTCTATATTTATTATGTATTAGTGCATACAAAAAGAGAAATTACATCAAGCACTGGCCATCATAATTTATAAGTTTCTTCACATTCAGGATTTCTGTTCATTCAATTAGCTATAAAATTATAAAAATCTTAATTACAATAATTATATTTTTTTAAGTTTCCTTAAAAATAGTTGTTTTTTAAAAAAAGTTTAATTAAATTTTTTTCCTGTTGTTTTACACAATGCTTTAAATTATAGATATCAGAATCATGCCTCAAATAACAGATATTAAATGTCAAATCATACCAACCGCAGAAAAACATAACAAAACCAGAAATGGCATGATAAAAAAAAATAATGTATCGATGTAATGTATAAATAACGAGTAAAAAACTAGAATTTCTTTTCCTGTGTGTCTTTCTTCGTCAATGCAATATTTCTGCATTTCTATTTGTTCTTCTTTCTCTTAAAAAATATTAATTTATATAAAAATGTAAATATTGCTATAGTTATCTTAAAAGGAAAAATTAGACACCTCTGTCCATTTATCTTATCTAAAAATTTTTACTCATTCCACAAAAACATATAATTTATTTTTTTTTATTTTTCCTTACATATGTAACTGACAATTTTTTCATAAAATAATATAGTCAATATTAATATAGTTATACATTAATATTGATATCATATAAAATAGAATACTTATGAACATAAACCTTTACATAAAATACTTATGAAATAACTGATATCTTTATATATACATAGAACGATTTTACCATTTAACTAATTTTTATATTTTGATAAAGTTTTAAGCGATATCAGGTAACCAGATTTACTAATTAACCAGACTAAACCAAGACTACTAATTAATATTAAAAAATTTCAAAACACATATGAGAAATTATAATACGCTCTCTGAGATAATAATAAAATGCAAAATTGTTTAAAGATCAATTATTTAATTTACAAAAGATTTATTATATATACAAATTACTTATGCTAAGACATAATAAAAGATAACATGATAACATTCATCAATAAACGCTAAAATTTTACGTTTTATTCAATGAATCAGTTTCTAAATTATGTGTGATAGCAAAGTTTACTAATAACTTTACTATATAACTAATTTAATTTATTTTTTTTGTGTTCAACATTTTTTTCTTTCACTGAATAATTAACATATTATTAACTAGATTATTAGAGTTAATTTGGTATTATTAACTATTATTAGAGTTTATTATTAGTTTTATTAACTATTATAAACTCTTGAGTTAATTTGGTTAATTTGGGTTAATTTCAACATTTTTTTCTCACACTGAATAATTAACATATTATTAAGTTACCAATAAAAAAACCACGACCAAACTTTACGCTATGCATGAGATTTAAGAACAGAAGGACGGACATTTGAATCTACTGACGACATTGTTGTAGTCATTGAAATTAGAAACATAGAAATTCGATTGTGGTAATGACAATGTGTGTAAATTCGTCTCACGTCAATAGTCAAGGTGCATGGGAGAAGTATCCATGCTTATACATTATGACACGCAAATGCGGGACTGTTTCCCTTCAAAGTAACACATCATCCACCGGCAATAGGCTATTCGGATTATATTTAAGCGGCATATGAAGCCCAGCGAAATCTAATAAAAAAACGAAATGAAAATTTGTTTCAAATATCACAAGAAAAGGTTTTTTGTTTATTTTTATAAAATATAATGATTTCTTAAAATTAATTCATCAAATTAATTGAAATCTAAAATTATGTATGTAGGGCATAGAAAAATTGCAGTACGAAATAAATAAGGAAAGATTGGAATTTCATATTAGAAAAGGAAAGTATGGCAACAGATAAATTTTTTCAAAAAGCTAAATATTTCACATTTTATAATTATTATATTTTTACCTAGGAAATTAGAACACGGAAGAAAAAACAAGAGGAAATAAATTATGTGTCCGCCAGATGTTTAAATTCAAGAACAAAAATTTATCCAGAAACTAAATAGGAAAAAAAAAATAGATAATTTAATAGTTAATAATTTAATAGATAATTTAACCAGCATAAAGAACATTTTGCTTAATGCAGAGACACTTGACGAAAATGATAAAAAAATTTTAATGAATATTTTAAATAAATATATTATGATTTTATTTTAGAGCTATGTCTTATTTTAACAGAATATATTGAAAGGATTCTTTAAATAGCATGTTTGCTATTTATGTAAAACAAAAACAAATGAGTTTCAGTAATGCTTCCTTACGTTAATGATTTAGATCAATGACAGCATCTGTGAGCGCCTATCTAACAATGATGAAAAAAATTATTGTCAGCAACTTATGGTACGGACAGGAACAGGGGCCCTACAGCGTTTCCATCTGTCAGCGACTATCTAACAATGATGAAAAAAATTATTGTCAGCAACTTATAGTAGGCACAGGAACAGGGGCCCTACAACGTTTCCATGTGTCAGAGACTATCTAACAATGATGAAGCAAAAATTGTCAGCAAATTATGGTACGGACAGGAACAGAGGCCCTACTGCGTTTCCATCTGTCAGAGAATGTCTAACAAGGACGAAAACAGTTATTGCCGGCCACTAATGGTACGGACAGGAACAGGGGCCCTACAGCGTTTCCATCTGTTAGCGCCTATCTCACAATAATGAAAAAAATATTGTCAGCAACTTATGGTACGGACAGGAACAGGTGCCCTACAGCGTTTCCATCTGTCAGAGACTATCTAACAATGATGAAAAAATTATTGCCAGCAACTTATGGTACGGACAGGAACAAGGGCCCTACAGCGTTTCCATCTGTCACCGACTATCTAACAATGATAAAAAAATTATTGTCAGCCACGTATGGTACGCACAGGAACAGGGGCCCTACAGCGTTTCCATCTGTCAGACACTATCTAACAATGATGAAAAAATTATTGTCAGCCAGTTATGGTACGCACAGGAACAGGGACCCTAGAGCGTTTCCATCTGTCAGAGACTATCTAACAATGATGAAAAATATTATTGCCAGCAACTTATGGTACGCACAGGAACAGGGGCCCTACAACGTTTCCATGTGTCAGAGACTATCTAACAATGATGAAGCAAAAATTGGCAGCTATTTATGGTACGCACAGGAACAGGGCCAGTACAGCGTTTCCATGTGTCAGCGACTATCTAACAATGATGAAAAAATTACTGTCAGCCACTTATGGTACGCACAGGAACAGGGGCCCTAAAGCGTTTCCCTCTGTCAGAGACTATCTAACAATGATGAAAAAAAGTTATTGTCAGCCACTAATCGTTCGGACAGGAACAGGGGCCCTACAGCGTTTCCATCTGTCAGAGAATGTCTAACACTGATGAAAAAAATTATTGTCAGCCACTTATTGTACGGTCAGGAACATGGGCCCTAGAGCGTTTCCATCTGTTAGCGCCTATCTAACAATGATGAAAAAAATTATTGTCAGTCACTTACGGTACGGACTGGAACAGGTGCCCTACAGCGTTTCCATCTGTCAGAGACTATCTAACAATGATGAAAAAAATTATTGACAGCAACTTATGGTACGGACAGGAACCGGGGCCCTACAGTGTTTCCATCTGTCAGCGACTATCTAACAATGATGATAAAAATTATTGTCAGTCACTTATAGTACTCACAGTAACAGGGGCCCTAGAGCGTTTCCATCTGTCAGAGACTATCTAACAATGATGAAAAAAGTTATTGTCAGCCACTAATCGTTCGGACAGGAACAGGGGCCCTACAGCGTTTCCATCTGTCAGCGACTATCTAACAATGATGATAAAAATTATTGTCAGTCACTTATGGTACTCACAGTAACAGGGGCCCTAGAGCGTTTCCATCTGTCAGAGAATGTCTAACAATGATGAAAAAAATTATTGTCAGCCACTTATTGTACGGTCAGGAACATGGGCCCTACAGCGTTTCCATCTGTTAGCGCCTATCTAACAATGATAAAAAAATTTATTGTCAGCAACTTATGGTACGCACAGGAACAGGGGCCCTACAGCGTTTCCATCTGTCAGCGACTATCTAACAATGATGAAAAAATTATTGTCCGTCACTTATTGTACGCACAGGAACAGGGGCCCTACAGCGTTTCCAGCTGTGAGCGCGTATCTAACAGTAATGAAAAAAATTATTGTGAGCAACTTATGGTACGCACAGGAACAGGGGCCGTACAGCGTTTCCATCTGTCAGAGACTATCTAACATTGATGAAAAAAATTATTGTCAGCCACTTATCTTTCGGACAGAAACAGGGGCCCTACAGCATTTCATCTGTCAGAGAATGTCTAACAATGATGAAAAAAATTATTGTCGGACTACAAATAAAAGTGTATAAAGTATATAATTTTTCATCCGAAGCCCATTATATCTTTGAATTCTAACAAAAACGATTATTTTATTTTTTTAATTTTATTTATTTATTTATTATTTATTGTTTTTTTATTTATTTATTTATTTTATTTATTTATTTATTTATTTTCTCGTTTCAAACAAAGAAAAATTATTCCTACATGAATTATTATAATTTATCCGAAGCATAATTATTAATTTAAATGAAAAGCACAACAAAAAATTCGAGTCATATAAATATATCTTTTGTTGTATAGATATTACTGTAGTTGAAAATTTTCGGTAGTATTTGCCAAAAATTATATTCGGCAAATATATAATTTGAATTTTCTAAAACATGGCTTCTGGCAAATACTTTCGAGAGCATTCATACTTTACTTGCAGATTTGATTTTTTTAAAATTATCGTTATCGAAGTTTCAAAAGAATATCGGTTTAAAAAAAAATTTCTCAAACTCGTAATAAATAACTTAAAATACATATAATTTACTTTTTTCTTACTTATAATATCATTAAAGATTGGAGCTAGCTGAAAAATTCGTATAAGTAATAAAATATTTTCTAATGTACTAAAGTTTTTAAAATGTAATATCGATGGTATAATTAGATTTTCTTTCATTAAGAAAATATATATTTCAACATATTAATCATTATAAATAATTTTTAAACATACCAATATAGCAGTTGGGACTTGTTCTTGACATATACTCAGTGTCCTGCAGTACGGGACGGGCATCCCGTGAGTAGTCTACTCAAGGATGGAGGGAAGCGGGGCAGCTTCTGTTCTGATGAAGTACTCGTAGGTAGAAGTCTGACTTTGGCTCCGTGACGCTCTTACAGTCATAGGAGACCTGGACCTAGGGCTTAAAATGGATTCCGAACCACTTAAAACATCCGTAGCATCGCCGGGATTCGAAACCGAAACCTGCGGCACCGAGCGCCAGAGCTCTAGTCACTCGGCCATTCAGGCCCTGCAGCTGGGACTTCTGAGGATAACTTCTATTAATCTTGATTATAGAATATACTTTCTGAAACACCTTCAATCACTTTTACATCATAATTTACTTTAATACACGGTTTAAATGTGTCATGGCCTTTTTAGAAATCCCTTTCATACAGAAAGGGTTCTACAAAGGCTATGATCTGTTTAATTTTCCCTGCTTTAAAACAAACAACCTATAGAGATTGATGCAAACATACAGGGTTAACTATAAAAACAATTATTTCATCATTTAAAAGTCCTTACGAATTAATTAAAACAAAATTTAGTTAAAGGGAACATTTTGCTTAATGCGAATATACTTCAAATAATGTATAAATTTCTGTATTGAATGTATAAATTTCTGAAATTCACTGATTATTTAGTGCTGTTGCAAAAGTGCAATTAGTTTTATGAAGAGAGAAAAGACTGAGAGCCACAGCACCAAAGTATCAAATTGCCGCAATATGATGTTAACTCCAAAGATAGTTATAAAATCTCTCAGTATATTGGTATAAATCTAGGGTTTTCATCTCTGTAAGTATGTTAAATGATTATGACCTTAAAGAATTTGCAGGCAGTGGTCAAATAACATTAAAAAATGTATGGTATACACCAAACCAGCGGAGAAGTTTAATAGAGGGGGAGTGGGGGGACAAGAACGACTTCTCAGAGAAAATAATTGAATGAGTGGATGTTCAAACGTTTGCATATCATAAAAATATTAATTATTTTTATGGTATCTTTGATTAATAAATTGTATATTTAAATTGATAACCTTTAATCCAAAGATTATCTAAATACAAATAGTCTGTAAATTTATCGTTAAATATTAAAACAGTTAAAAAACATTTGGTCATGCTATTAGTTCTCAAATAGAATACATGGTTACACAAGATTTGGTTATGTTAATATTTCTCTAATGGAAAACATAAACAAAATGAATATTTTAAAAAGTATTTGGAAGTTTTCTTCAAATCTAATTCAAGGGAGTTATCTAATTATAAAAATTGTACTGCTGCTTATAAAATTTCGAAATCGTCTAAATTTTACTTATATAAGAAAAATGGTCATAAAAGACTTCAAAGTAGATTAATAGCAATTTTACGATCCAGATATGTAATTCAAATGGAATCCATTTATCAAAAGAAATTAATAAAAAAATTTTAATGAATATTTTAAATAAATCTATTATGATTTTATTTTACAGCTATGACTTATTTTAACAGAATAAATTGAAAGGTTTCTTTAAATAGCATGTTTGCTTTTATGTAAAAGAAAAACAAATGATTTTCACTAATGCTTCCTTACGTTAATGATTTAGAACAATGGCAGCGTTTCCATCTATGAGCGCCTATCTAACAATGATGAAAAAAATTATTGTCAGCCACTTATGGTACGCAGAGGAACAGGGGCCCTACAGCGTTTCCATCTGTCAGAGACTATCTAACAATGATGAAAAAATTAATGTCAGCCACTTATTCTACGGTCAGGAACATGGGTCCTACAGCGTTTCCATCTGTGAGCGCTTATCTAACAATGATGAAAATAATTATTGTCAGCAACTTATGGTACGCACAGTAACAGAGGCCCTACAGCATTTCCATCTGTCAGCGACTATCTAACAATGATGAAAAAAATTATTGTCAGCCACTTATGGTACGGACAGGACCAGGGGCCCTACAGCGTTTCCATCTGTCAGCGACTATCTAGCAATGATAAAAAAAAAAAAAAATTTGTGAGCAAGTTATGGTACGGACAGGAACAGGAGCCCTACAGCGTTTCCATCTGTCAGAGAATGTCTAACAAGGATGAAAAAATTTATTGCCGGCCACTAATGTTACGGACAGGAACAGGGGCCCTACAGCGTTTCCATCTGTTTGTGCCTATCTAACAATGATGAAAAAAATTATTGTCAGCCACTTATTGTACGGTCAGGAACATGGGCCCTACAGCGTTTCCATCTGTCAGCGACTATCTAACAATGATGAAAAAATTATTGTCAGCCACTGATGGTACGGACAGGAACAGGGGTCCTACAGCGTTTCCATGTGTCAGCGACTATCTACCAATGATGAAAAAAATTATTGTGAGCAACTTATGGTACGGACAGGAACAGGGGCCCTACAGCGTTTCCATCTGTCAGCGACTATCTAAAAGTGATAAAAAATTATTGTGAGCAACTTATGGTACGGACAGGAACAGGGGCCCTACAGCGTTTCCATCTGTCAGAGACTATCTAACAATGATAAAAAAATTATTGTCGTCCACTTATGGTATGGACAGGAACAGGGGCCCTACAGCGTTTCCATCTGTCAGAGACTATCTAACAATGATAAAAAAAAATTATTGTGTGGCCACTCATGGTACGGACAGGAACAGGGGCCCTACAGCGTTTCCATCTGTCAGAGAATGTCTAACAATGATGAAAAAAATTATTTTCGGATTACAAATAAAAGTGTATAAAGTATATAATTTTTCATCCGAAGCCCATTATATCTTTGAATTCTAACAAAAACGATTGTTTTATTTTTTTTTTTTTTTTATTTATTTATTTATTATTTATTATTTTTTTTTTTATTTATTCATTTATTTTATTTATTTATTTATTTTTTTCGTTTCCAACAAAGAAAAATTATTCCTACATGAATTATTATAATTTATCCGAAGCATAATTATTAATTTAAATGAAAAACCACAAAAAAAAATTCAAGTGATATAAATATATCTTTTTTGTATAGATATTACTGTAGTTGAAAACTTTCGGGAGTATTTGCCAAAAATTATATTCCGGAAATATTTAATTTGAATTTTCTAGAGAGTGGCTTCTGGCAAATACTTTCGAGAGCATTCATACTTTTACTTGCAGATTTGATTTTTTTAAAATTATCATTATCTAAGTTTCAAAAGAATATTTTTTTAAAAAAAAAATTTCTCAAACTCGTAATAAATAACTTAAAATACATATAATTTACTTTTTTCTTACTTATAATATCATTAAAGATTGGAGCTAGCTGAAAAATTCGTATAAGTAATAAAATATTTTCTAATGTACTAAAGTTTTTAAAATGTAATATCGATGGTATAATTAGATTTTCTTTCGTTAAGAAAATATATATTTCAACATATTAATCATTCTAAATAATTTTTAAACATACCAATATAGCAGTTGGGACTTGTTCTTGACATATACTCAGTGTCCTGCAGTACGGGACGGGCATCCCGTGAGTAGTCTACTCAAGGATGGAGGGAAGCGGTGCAGCTTCTGTTCTGATGAAGTACTCGTAGGTAGAAGTCTGACTTTGGCTCCGTGACGCTCTTACAGTCATAGGAGTCCTGGACCTAGGGCTTAAAATGGATTCCAAACCACTAAAAACATCCGTAGTATCGCCGGGATTCGAAACCGAAACCTGCGGCACCGAGCGCCAGAGCTCTAGTCACTCGGCCATTCAGTTCCTGCAGCTGGGACTTCTGAGGATAACTTCTATTAATCTTGATTATAGAATATACTTTTTGAAACACCTTCAACCACTTTTACATCATAATTTACTTTAATACACGGTTTAAATGTGTCATGGCCTTTTTAGAAATCCCTTTCATACAGAAAGGGTTCTACAAAGGATATGATCTGTTTAATTTTCCCTGCTTTAAAACAAACAACCTATAGAGATTGATGCAAACATACAGGGTTAACTATAAAAACAATTATTTCATCATTTAAAAGTCCTTACGAATTAATTAAAACAAAATTTAGTTAAAGGGAACATTTTGCTTAATGCGAATATACTTCAAATAATGTATAAATTTCTGTATTGAATGTATAAATTTCTGAAATTCACTGATTATTTAGTGCTGTTGCAAAAGTGCAATTAGTTTTATGAAGAGAGAAAAGACTGAGAGCCACAGCACCAAAGTATCAAATTGCCGCAATATGATGTTAACTCCAAAGATAGTTATAAAATCTCTCAGTATATTGGTATAAATCTAGGGTTTTCATCTCTGTAAGTATGTTAAATGATTATGACCTTAAAGAATTTGCAGGCAGTGGTCAAATAACATTAAAAAATGTATGGTATACACCAAACCAGCGGAGAAGTTTAATAGAGGGGGAGTGGGGGGACAAGAACGACTTCTCAGAGAAAATAATTGAATGAGTGGATGTTCAAACGTTTGCATATCATAAAAATATTAATTATTTTTATGGTATCTTTGATTAATAAATTGTATATTTAAATTGATAACCTTTAATCCAAAGATTATCTAAATACAAATAGTCTGTAAATTTATCGTTAAATATTAAAACAGTTAAAAAACATTTGGTCATGCTATTAGTTCTCAAATAGAATACATGGTTACACAAGATTTGGTTATGTTAATATTTCTAATGGAAAACATAAACAAAATGAATATTTTAAAAAAGTATTTGGAAGTTTTCTTCAAATCTAATTCAAGGGAGTTATCTAATTATAAAAATTGTACTGCTGCTTATAAAATTTCGAAATCGTCTAAATTTTACTTATATAAGAAAAATGGTCATAAAAGACTTCAAAGTAGATTAATAGCAATTTTACGATCCAGATATGTAATTCAAATGGAATCCATTTATCAAAAGAAATTAATAAAAAAATTTTAATGAATATTTTAAATAAATCTATTATGATTTTATTTTACAGCTATGACTTATTTTAACAGAATAAATTGAAAGGTTTCTTTAAATAGCATGTTTGCTTTTTATGTAAAAGAAAAACAAATGATTTTCACTAATGCTTCCTTACGTTAATGATTTAGAACAATGGCAGCGTTTCCATCTATGAGCGCCTATCTAACAATGATGAAAAAAATTATTGTCAGCCACTTATGGTACGCAGAGGAACAGGGGCCCTACAGCGTTTCCATCTGTCAGAGACTATCTAACAATGATGAAAAAAATTAATGTCAGCCACTTATTCTACGGTCAGGAACATGGGTCCTACAGCGTTTCCATCTGTGAGCGCTTATCTAACAATGATGAAAATAATTATTGTCAGCAACTTATGGTACGCACAGTAACAGAGGCCCTACAGCATTTCCATCTGTCAGCGACTATCTAACAATGATGAAAAAATTATTGTCAGCCACTTATGGTACGGACAGGACCAGGGGCCCTACAGCGTTTCCATCTGTCAGCGACTATCTAGCAATGATAAAAAAAAAATTTGTGAGCAACTTATGGTACGGACAGGAACAGGAGCCCTACAGCGTTTCCATCTGTCAGAGAATGTCTAACAAGGATGAAAAAATTTATTGCCGGCCACTAATGTTACGGACAGGAACAGGGGCCCTACAGCGTTTCCATCTGTTTGTGCCTATCTAACAATGATGAAAAAAATTATTGTCAGCCACTTATTGTACGGTCAGGAACATGGGCCCTACAGCGTTTCCATCTGTCAGCGACTATCTAACAATGATGAAAAAAATTATTGTCAGCCACTGATGGTACGGACAGGAACAGGGGTCCTACAGCGTTTCCATGTGTCAGCGACTATCTACCAATGATGAAAAAATTATTGTGAGCAACTTATGGTACGGACAGGAACAGGGGCCCTACAGCGTTTCCATCTGTCAGCGACTATCTAAAAGTGATAAAAAAAATTATTGTGAGCAACTTATGGTACGGACAGGAACAGGGGCCCTACAGCGTTTCCATCTGTCAGAGACTATCTAACAATGATAAAAAAAAAAATTATTGTCGTCCACTTATGGTATGGACAGGAACAGGGGCCCTACAGCGTTTCCATCTGTCAGAGACTATCTAACAATGATAAAAAAAAAAATTGTGTGGCCACTCATGGTACGGACAGGAACAGGGGCCCTACAGCGTTTCCATCTGTCAGAGAATGTCTAACAATGATGAAAAAAATTATTTTCGGATTACAAATAAAAGTGTATAAAGTATATAATTTTTCATCCGAAGCCCATTATATCTTTGAATTCTAACAAAAACGATTGTTTTATTTTTTTTTTTTTTATTTATTTATTTATTATTTATTATTTTTTTTTTTTTATTTATTCATTTATTTTATTTATTTATTTATTTTTTTTTTTTTCCAACAAAGAAAAATTATTCCTACATGAATTATTATAATTTATCCGAAGCATAATTATTAATTTAAATGAAAAACCACAAAAAAAAATTCAAGTGATATAAATATATCTTTTTTGTATAGATATTACTGTAGTTGAAAACTTTCGGGAGTATTTGCCAAAAATTATATTCCGAAATATTTAATTTGAATTTTCTAGAGAGTGGCTTCTGGCAAATACTTTCGAGAGCATTCATACTTTTACTTGCAGATTTGATTTTTTTAAAATTATCATTATCTAAGTTTCAAAAGAATATTTTTTTAAAAAAAAAATTTCTCAAACTCGTAATAAATAACTTAAAATACATATAATTTACTTTTTCTTACTTATAATATCATTAAAGATTGAGAGCTAGCTGAAAAATTCGTATAAGTAATAAAATATTTTCTAATGTACTAAAGTTTTTAAAATGTAATATCGATGGTATAATTAGATTTTCTTTCGTTAAGAAAATATATATTTCAACATATTAATCATTCTAAATAATTTTTAAACATACCAATATAGCAGTTGGGACTTGTTCTTGACATATACTCAGTGTCCTGCAGTACAGGACGGGCATCCCGTGAGTAGTCTACTCAAGGATGGAGGGAAGCGGTGCAGCTTCTGTTCTGATGAAGTACTCGTAGGTAGAAGTCTGACTTTGGCTCCGTGACGCTCTTACAGTCATAGGAGTCCTGGACCTAGGGCTTAAAATGGATTCCAAACCACTAAAAACATCCGTAGTATCGCCGGGATTCGAAACCGAAACCTGCGGCACCGAGCGCCAGAGCTCTAGTCACTCGGCCATTCAGTTCCTGCAGCTGGGACTTCTGAGGATAACTTCTATTAATCTTGATTATAGAATATACTTTTGAAACACCTTCAACCACTTTTACATCATAATTTACTTTAATACACGGTTTAAATGTGTCATGGCCTTTTTAGAAATCCCTTTCATACAGAAAGGGTTCTACAAAGGATATGATCTGTTTAATTTTCCCTGCTTTAAAACAAACAACCTATAGAGATTGATGCAAACATACAGGGTTAACTATAAAAACAATTATTTCATCATTTAAAAGTCCTTACGAATTAATTAAAACAAAATTTAGTTAAAGGGAACATTTTGCTTAATGCGAATATACTTCAAATAATGTATAAATTTCTGAATTGAATGTATAAATTTCTGAAATTCACTGATTATTTAATGCTGTTGCAAAAGTGCAATTAGTTTTATGAAGAGAGAAAAGACTGAGCGCCACAGCACCAAAGTATCAAATTGCCGCAATATGATGTTAACTCCAAAGATAGTTATAAAATCTCTCAGTATATTGGTATAAATCTAGGGTTTTCATCTCTGTAAGTATGTTAAATGATTATGACCTTAAAGAATTTGCAGGCAGTGTTCAAATAGCATTAAAAAATGTATGGTATACACCAAACCAGCGGAGAAGTTTAATAGAGGGGGGGGACAAGAACGACTTCTCAGAGAAAATAATTGAATGAGTGGATGTTCAAACGTTTGCATATCATAAAAATATTAATTATTTTTATGGTATCTTTGATTAATAAATTGTATATTTAAATTGATAACCTTTAATCCAAAGATTATCTAAATACAAATAGTCTGTAAATTTATCGTTAAATATTAAAACAGTTAAAAAACATTTGGTCATGCTATTTGTTCTCAAATAGAATACATGGTTACACAAGATTTGGTTATGTTAATATTTCTCTAATGAAAAACATAAACAAAATGAATATTTTAAAAAGTATTTGGAAGTTTTCTTCAAATCTAATTCAAGGGAGTTATCTAATTATAAAAATTGTACTGCTGCTTATAAAATTTCGAAATCGTCTAAATTTTACTTATATAAGAAAAATGGTCATAAAAGACTTCAAAGTAGATTAATAGCAATTTTACGATCCAGATATGTAATTCAAATAGAATCCATTTATCAAAAGAAATTAATAAAAAAATTTTAATGAATATTTTAAATAAATCTATTATGATTTTATTTCACAGCTATGACTTATTTTAACAGAATAAATTGAAAGGTTTCTTTAAATAGCATGTTTGCTTTTTATGTAAAAGAAAAACAAATGATTTTCAGTAATGCTTCCTTACGTTAATGATTTAGAACAATGGCAGCGTTTCCATCTATGAGCGCCTATCTAACAATGATGAAAAAATTGTCAGCCACTTATGGTACGCACAGGAACAGGAAAAAAAAATTAATGGCCCTACAGCGTTTCCATCTAACAATGATCAGAGACCATCTAACAATGATGAAAAAGTTATTGCCGGCCACTCTGTCAATGGTACGGACAGGAACAGGGGCCCTACAGCGTTTCCATCTGTTAGTGCCTCTGTTTGTGCCTATCTAACAATGATGAAAAAAATTATTGTCAGCCACTTATTGTACGGTCAGGAACATGGGTCCTACAGCGTTTCCATCTGTGAGCGCCTATCTAACAATGATGAAAATAATTATTGTCAGCAACTTATGGTACGCACAGTAACAGAGGCCCTACAGCGTTTTTATTTGTCAGCGACTATCTAACAATGATGAAAAAAATTATTGTCAGCCACTTATGGTACGGACAGGACCAGGGGCCCTACAGCGTTTCCATCTGTCAGCGACTATCTAGCAATGATAAAAAAAAAAAAAAACAGAGGTGAGCAACTTATGGTACGGACAGGAACAGGGGCCCTACAGCGCTTCCATATGTCCGGGACTATCTAACAATGATGAAAAAAATTATTGTCAGCCACTTATTGTACGGTCAGGAACATGGGTCCTACAGCGTTTCCATCTGTGAGCGCCTATCTAACAATGATGAAAATAATTATTGTCAGCAACTTATGGTATGGACAGGAACAGGGGCCCTACAGCGTTTCCATCTGTCAGAGAATGTCTAACAAGGATGAAAAAAGTTATTGCCGGCCACTAATGTTACGGACAGGAACAGGGGCCCTACAGCGTTTCCATCTGTTTGTGCCTATCTAACAATGATGAAAAAATTATTGTCAGGCACTTATTGTACGGTCAGGAACATGGGCCCTACAGCGTTTCCATCTGTCAGCGACTATCTAACAATGATGAAAAAAATTATTGTCAGCCACTTATGCTATGGACAGGAACAGGGGCCCTACAGCGTTTCTATCTGTCAGCGACTATCTAACAATGATGAAAAAAATTATTGTGAGCAACTTATGGTACGGACAGGAACAGGGGCCCTACAGCGTTTCCATCTGTCAGCGACTATCTAACAATGATGAAAAAAATTACTGTCAGCCACTTATGGTACGGACAGGAACAGGTGCCCTATAGCGTTTCCATCTGCCAGCGACTATCAAACAATGATAAAAAAATTATTGTCAGCCACTTATGGTACGGACAGGAACAGGGGCCCTACAGCGTTTCCATCTGTCAGCGACTATCTAACAATGATAAAAAAATTATTGTCGGCCACTTATTGTACGGACAGGGACAGGGGCCCTACAGCGTTTCATCTGTCAGAGAATGTCTAACAATGATGAACAAAATTAGTGTCGTCTAGTTATGGTACGGACAGGAACAGGGGCCCTACAGCGTTTCCATCTGTCAGAGAATGTCTAACAATGATGAAAAAAATTATTTTCGGATTACAAATAAAAGTGTATAAAGTATATAATTTTTCATCCGAAGCCCATTATATCTTTGAATTCTAACAAAAACGATTGTTTTATTTATTTTTTTTTTATTTATTTATTTATTATTTATTATTTTTTTTTATTTATTCATTTATTTTATTTATTTATTTATTTTTTTCGTTTCCAACAAAGAAAAATTATTCCTACATGAATTATTATAATTTATCCGAAGCATAATTATTAATTTAAATGAAAAACCACAAAAAAAAATTCAAGTGATATAAATATATCTTTTTTGTATAGATATTACTGTAGTTGAAAACTTTCGGGAGTATTTGCTAAAAATTATATTCCGGAAATATATAATTTGAATTTTCTAGAGAGTGGCTTCTGGCAAATACTTTCGAGAGCATTCATACTTTTACTTGCAGATTTGATTTTTTTAAAATTATCATTATCTAAGTTTCAAAAGAATATTGTTTTAAAAAAAAATTTCTCAAACTCGTAATAAATAACTTAAAATACATATAATTTACTTTTTTCTTACTTATAATATCATTAAAGATTGGAGCTAGCTGAAAAATTCGTATAAGTAATAAAATATTTTCTAATGTACTAAAGTTTTTAAAATGTAATATCGATGGTATAATTAGATTTTCTTTCGTTAAGAAAATATATATTTCAACATATTAATCATTATAAATAATTTTTAAACATACCAATATAGCAGTTGGGACTTGTTGACATATACTCAGTGTCCTGCAGTACGGGACGGGCATCCCGTGATTAGTCTACTCAAGGATGGAGGGAAGCGGGGCAGCTTCTGTTCTGTTGAAGTACTCGTAGGTAGAAGTCTGACTTTGGCTCCGTGACGCTCTTACAGTCATAGGAGACCTGGACCTAGGGATTAAAATGGATTCCGAACCACTAAAAACATCCGTAGAATCGCCGGGATTCGAAACCGAAACCTGCGGCACCGAGCGCCAGAGCTCTAGACACTCTGCCATTCAGGGCCTGCAGCTGGGACTTCTGAGGATAACTTCTGTTAATCTTGATTATAGAATATACTTTTAGAAACACCTTCAAGCACTTTTACATCATAATTTACTTAAATATACGGTTTAAATGTGTCATGGCCTTTTAGAAATCCCTTTCATACAGATAGGGTTCTACAAAGGCTATGATCTGTTTAATTTTCCCTGCTTTAAAACAAACAACTTATAGAGATTGATGCAAATATACAGGGTTAACTATAAAAACAATTATTTCATCATTTAAAAGTCCTTACGAATTAATTATAACAAAATGTAGTTAAAGGGAACATTCTGCTTAATGCGAATATACTTCAAATAACCGTGTACAGCAAGCTGGTTGAATGTATAAATTTCTGAAATTCACTGATTATTTAATGCTGTTGCAAAAGTGCAATTAGTTTTACGAAGATAGAAAAGAGGGAGAGCCACAGCACCGAAGTATCAAATTGCCGCAATATGATGCTAACTACAAAAATAGTTATAAAATCTCTCAGTATATTGGTATAAATGTAGGTTTTTCCTCTCTGTAATTATGTTAAATGATTATGATCTTAAAGATTTTGCAGGCAGTGTCCAAATAACATTAAAAAATGTATGGCATACACCAAACCAGCGGAGAAGTTTAATAGGGGGGACAAGAATCGACTTCTCAGAGAAAATAATTAAATGAGTGGACGGTCAAACGTTTGCAATATCATAAAAATATTAATAATTTTTATGGTTTCTTTGATTAATAAATTGCATATTTAAATTGATACCCTTTAATCCAAAGATTATCTAAATAAAAATAGTCTGTAAATTTATCGTTAAATATTAAAACAGTTAAAAAACATTTGGTCATGCTATTAGTTCTCAAATAGAATACATGGTTACACAAGATCTGGTTATGTTAATATTTCTCTAATGGAAAACATGAACAAAATTAAAATTTTTAAAAGTATTGAGAAGTTTTCTTCAAATCTAATTCAATGGAGTTATCTAATTATAAAGATTGTACTGCTGCTTATAAAATTTCGAAATCGACTAAATTTTTCTTATATAAGAAAAATGGTCATAAAAGACTTCAAAGTAGATTAATAGCTATTTTACAATCCAGATATGTAATTCAAATGGAATCCATTTATCAAACGAAATTAATAAAACAATTTTAATGAATATTTTAAATAAATATATTATGATTTTATTTTACAGCTATGTCTTATTTTAACAGAATAAATTGAAAGATTTCTTTATATAGCATGTTTGCTTTTATGTAAAATAAAAACAAATGATTTTCAGTAATGCTTCCTTACGTTAATGATTTAGATCAATGTATTATCTTACAAATAAAAGTGTATAAAGTAAAAATTTTTTATCCTTAGCCCATTATATCTTTGTATTCTAACAAAAACGATTATTTTATTTTATGTTTTTAAATTTTTTTTTTTGTTTCCAACAAAGAAAAGTTATTCCTACATGAATTATTATAATCTGAATTATTTATCATGAATTATTGTAATCTAAGTTTGAAAAGATTATTGGTTTCAAAATAAATTTTTCTAAAACTAGTCATAAATAATTTAAAATACATATAATTTACTTTTTCCTGCTCATGATATCATTAAAAATTTGAACTAGATAAAAAATTCATAAAAGTCATAAAAGATTTTCAAATATGCTAAAGTTTTTAAAATGTAATATTGAAAATGTAAAATAATAAGATTTTATTTCATTAAGAAAATAGATATTTTAACATATTAATCATGATAAATAATTTTTAAACATACCAGTACGGCAGCTGGGACTTGTTGTTGACATATACACAGTGTCCTGCAGTACGGGACGGGCATCCCGTGAGTAGTCTACTCAAGGATAGAGAGAAGCTGGTGAAGTACTCGTAGATAGATGCTTGACTTTGGCTCCGTGACTCTCTTACAGTCATAGGAGACCTGGACATAGGGCTTAAAATGGATTCCGAACCACTAAAAACATCCGTAGCACCGCTGGGACTCGAAACCGAAACCTGCGGCACCGAACGCCAGAGCGCTAGACACTCGGCCATTCAGGCCCTGCAGCTGGGACTTCTGAGGATAACTTCTGTTAATCTTGTGGATAGAATATACTTTTTGAAACACCTTCAAGCACTTTTACATCATAATTTACTTTAATATACGGTTTAAATGTGCCATGGCCTTTTAGAAATCCCCTTCATACAGAAAGGGTTCTACAAAGGCAATGATCTGTTTAATTTTCCCTGCTTTCCTGCAAACAACCTAAAGAGATTGATGCGAACATACAGGGTTAACAATAAAAACAATTATTTCATCATTTAAAAGCGCTTACGAGTTACTTAAAACAAAATTTAGTTAAAGGGAACATTTTGCTTAATACAAATATACTTAACCTTCAAATAGTCGTGTGCAGCCAGCTGGTTGAATGTAAAAATTTCTGAAATTCACTGATTATTTAATTCTGTTGCAAAAGTACAATTAGTATTACGAAGATAGAGCCATACATGTAGATGATAAATCCTTTTCTTAGTTCTCCAGGAATCTGTGATAAATGTTGCTGAAGCAATACCAAAGTTCCAAAAATGCCAAATAAGTGTAAAACCTTGTACTATTGTGTAGACTTGCAGTATGTTTTGCTCACAATAAGATGATTTTATGCTTAATGGACGTTCTGAGGAATGAAGCAATATTTGTGTTGAAGTGTCGCATTTCTAGCTAGACTCAATAGCCAGGATCCCATTTCCTGAGACATTTGTCGGTGACATTGTAACTGAAATCAAACATAGCTGATTGATTTGGTTTGTTACTCTACGGTCTTTTTTTGCACACTTTGGGTTAATTAGAAGGGACCTACGTTTTAACCTTGGATTCCAAACCACTAACAAAGCGAAGGCCAATGCGATATGTTACCCATTAGAATCGCAATACTAGCTGGACTCAAGCCCCAGGATCATCTTTTCCTGGACATTGGTCACCACGCACGTATTCGAGAACTGACATTCTTGTTTAGATCAAACCTAGATGAAGGAAACAAACATCTTCGAAAACTTGTAAGGAAAACGAAAGGAATTTCAAATATTGAAGTGAACAACACCCAGAAATGACGTAAAGAAAAGAGTGAATTCTACAGAATAAATCAAAGAGAAAAAGAATGATGCTAATGAGACGTAATGATGCATGCAATAATGAGAAATACATCTAAGGAAAAAAAGGAGAAGGCAAAGGAATGAAAGGGAAGATCACTGGGTAACCCCGGGGTCGTGACACCCGTACACATCTAAAGAAAATGTGTCCCTGAGGTCTTCAAATTTTTATCTTCAAATATAGGAAGACATAAACCAGACATTAGATATAACTAAATAATATAATTTTTGAAAATTTTTCACTTACTCTCAAGGCAAATATTTAAAATTTTATACTTTTCACTGCAGTGTCCTGTAGTTTTGCTTCCTTTGACAAATTTTCAGACAAGATAAATTATATATATTTATAATAAGTTATATTATATAGACTACTATTATAAAACCAAAATTATAAAAGTTATAATAACTGGTTTTAATAAATTCATTGTTGTGCTAATTTTACAGTTCTTTCTTACTCTAACGAGGAAAACTGAATATATATTTTAAAACAGGTTTCTATTTTATATAAAACAAAGACAAATTACATCCGTAATGCCTCATTACGTTATTGATTCAAATAAATGTGTAATTTTTGAAATAAATGAGAATAAAATAAATAATGTGTCGAAAATACGTTATATGTCTTTGAATTGGAAACTTATTTTTGATTTCAACTGAAAAAAAAAATTCCATGCAAAACACACTAAAATTTATCATATACCTCAATTGTCAGTCAAACAAAAATCACAACAAAGAAATTCTCAAATTATAATTATTTCAAATTATAAATATTTATAAATTATAAATATTTTTTATTTTACAAATTATTATATTTATCAAATTATTATATTTATAATTAATACTGTTCTTATAAATTTTTGTATTTACTTCTTTTTTATAAGGAGATATTCCCGGAGTTGAAACTTTTCGAGAGTAGTTGTTGGAAATTATATTTGGGAAATATAACATTTAAATTTTCTAGAATATAACAATCGACAATTATTTTCGAGAGCATTTATTATTTTTCTTTCAGACTTAAAGCATTAAACATATAGTTAACAAAATAAATGAAATTGAATGAAATAAACCTATTCACATACTTCCTGAAATATTTTCTACTTGTTTCGTAAATGGTATATTGATTATTTCGATAAAATTTAAAATAATTAACAATTATACTTCTCAATGAGCTTTTCATACAAATAGATCTTTCTTCAAACATTGTTAATTAAGAAATATTAATTGTATATTTAAATGCTAGCGTGATTATTAAATTACCGCTAGCTATCTAAATAGACAACAAATATTTTCTCTATGTCTGCAAGTATATGATATAAATGTTAAAGAAAAACACATAGAAATTTCTTTACAATAAACAAACAAAATATTCTTCAAACGAGGCATTTAAAATTAATTAATTATAGATAATTGAATTTTTTAACGACTGTCTTACAATAATTTAAAAATAAGTTCATTCCATTGATATTTAATTTGTAGATTCTGGTATTCTTCCACAATTTACTTATTGTGAAGATTCTTACTTTTTCTGGATGTCAAATTAAGACATATTTTTTTCTAGAACTATTTAGACAGAAGTGCGTCATTCTTACACAAGAAAAATATGCAATATATTAATATATATATAAAAAACATAATAACGTAAAATCGTAAAAAATATTTTTGTATTCGGATAATGTTTTAAGCGATATCAGGAAACCAGATTTATTAATTAACCATAATGCTAATTATCATTAAAAATTTTCAAAACGCATATGAGAAATTATAGTACATACTCTCAGATAATAATAAAATGCAAAATCGTTTAATGATCAAATATTTAATTTACAAAAATTTTATTATATCTTTAAAAAACTTATGCTAAATCATAATAAAAGAGAAGATGATAAACTATTCATGAATAAACATTGAATGACAGCTTAAGTTTTAAGTTTTATTCAATTAATCAATCGCTAAGAAAATTACGACAGTTGAATTTATAAAATGATACGTTGAGATGGGATAATAAACTTACAAACACAAGAACATTTCAAAAATGAAATTATGCAAACCTGAACACCTGGTACCAAGGATTTATGACCTTTTTCGAGGACTCAGATTCCGAAATATTTCTTGAAAATCAGTGGAAAGCGACATTAAATTACCTCTCCTTCCATTAATTTTCAAAGGAATAGTTCGAAATACGCTGCGAAGTTTTAAGCTTAAAGTAGTTAATGCTACCTTATTAATAACTTCAAACACCTAAGAGGAAAAAAAAATTAAAAAATTAATACTGTTCTTATGAATTTTTGTACGTATCAAAAAAAAATTTAATTTTTGTCTTTTAAACATTTTTTTCTCACACTGAATAAATAATATATTATTATGTTACCAAGAATTTTTTACCTCTAATTAATTATTAACTATTTTAATATTTTATATTTCCAGAAAGTCAGTATAAAATGATTCATTATATGTGTTTGTGCGAAACAAATATTTTCACAGAAATATTTATCCTCATTAAAAAATAATAAATAATTAACTTTCATCACATTCAATTTCTCTCTAATCTTTGAAAAATGTCACTTGAAATACATAAAAAAAAACACTAAATGATATTTTGTTCAAATCAATCAAGACTGATAAAAGTATTATCACTTTATTAAGCCTACTTTTTAAGTTATTTTTACTAAAAGGGCAGGTAAAAATTGACATAGATTTAAATTTATAAAAGATGATTTATATTGAATTGATTTTAGGCCGTACAGAATGTGAAAACCTTATAATATATGAAATTTAAGAACAGAAGAATGATATTTGAATCTACTGGTGAAATTGTTGTAATCATTGATATTAGAAACAAAGAAACTCTATTGTATTAATTACGGAAAATTTTCCAGAGTATGTGTGGGCAATTATATTCGGGTAATATAAAATTTGAATTTCTCAAAATATAGCTTCTCACACTTACTATAGATAGCATTCATAAATTCTCCTTGCAGAATTGATGTAATAAAAATATTGGTTTCAAAACAAAATTTTCAAAAATTCGTAATAAATAATTTAAAATACGTATATCTTACTTTTTTCACGCTTTCATGATATTAATGTGTTTGAGCTAGATGTAAAAATCAGATAAGTAATAAAATATTTTTGAATGTACTAACGTTTTTAAAATGTAATATCGATGATATAATTAGATTTTCTTTGACTAAGAAAATGTCTATTTTAACATATTAACCATTATTTACAATTATAATAAAAAATTTATTAAATAGTCAAGTTATGTTCAAATGAAGGGTTAGATTCTCTTACAATAAACAAACAGAATATTTTTTCAAAATAGACACTTGAATATAATTATTATAAAAATCAATATAAAAAATAAATAATTTTTAAACATACCAATATAGCAGCTGTTAACATATGGTCGGTGTCTTGCAGTGTGGGACGGGCATCCAGTCAGTAGTCAGGGATGGAGGGAAGAGAGGCCGTTCTGATGGCGAACCCGTAGGTGGAAGACAGACTTTGGCTCCTTGACGCTCTTACACTCATAGGAGACCTGGACCTACGGCTTAAAGTGGATTCTCAATAATTTATAATAATAGATGGCACCACCGGCGGCATTCATGGCACCGACGGGTCTCGAACCCGAAACCTGTGACACCGAGCGCTAGACACACAATAGTGCACGCAATAACCTTAATCCTTTGTAAATAATAAATGACGAGTCAGGCTATGTACAAATGAAGGGTTAGGTTATTTTACAGTAAACAAAGAAAATAGTTATTCAAACGAGGCATTTAAAATTAATTAATTATAGATAATTGAATTTTTGAACGACTGTCTTACAATAATTTAACAATAAGTTCATTCCATTGTTATTTAATTTGTATATTCTGGTATTCTTCCACAATTTACTTATTGTGAAGATTCTTACTTTTTCTGGATGTCAAATTAAGACATATTTTTTTCTAGAACTATTTAGACAGAAGTGCGTCATTCTTACACAAGAAAAATATGCAATATATTAATATATATATAAAAAACATCATAACGTAAAATCGTAAAAAATATTTTTGTATTTGGATAATGTTTTAAGCGATATCAGGAAACCAGATTTATTAATTAACCATAATACTAATTATCATTAAAAATTTTCAAAACGCATATGAGAAATTATAGTACATACTCTCAGATAATAATAAAATGCAAAATCGTTTAATGATCAAATATTTAATTTACAAAAATTTTATTATATCTTTAAAAAACTTATGCTAAATCATAATAAATGAGAAGATGATAAACTATTCATGAATAAACATTGAATGACAGCTTAAGATTTAAGTTTTATTCAATTAATCAGTTGCTACAAAAATTACGACAGTTGTATTCATAAAAGTATACGTTGAGATGGGATAATAAACTTACAAACACAAAAGCATTTCAAAAATAAAATTATGCAAACCTGAACAAATGGTACCAAGGATTTATGACCTTTTTCGAGGACTCAGATTCCGAAATATTTCTTGAAAATCAGTGGAAAGCGACATTAAATTACCTCTCCTTCCATTAATTTTCAAAGGAATAGTTCGAAATACACTGCGAAGTTTTGAGCTTAAAGTAGTTAATTCTACCTTATTAATAACTTCAAACACCTTAAAGAAAAAAAAAATTAAAAAATTAATACCGTTCTTATGAATTTTTGTACATATAAAAAAAAATGTAATTTTTGTCTTTTAAACATTTTTTTCTCACACTGAATAATTAATATATTATTAAGTTACCAAGTATTTTTAACATCTAATCGATTATTAACTATTTTAATATTTTATATTTCCCGAAAGTCACTACAAAATGGTTCATTACATGTGTTTGAGCGAAACAAATATTTTCACAGAAATATTTATCCTCATTAAAAAATAATAAATAGTTTACTTTCATCACATTCAATTTCTCTCTAATCTTTAAAAAATGTCACTTGAAATACATAAAAATAAACACTAAATGATATATTATTCAAATCAATCAAGACTGATAAAATATTGTCACTTTATTAAGCCTACTTTTTAAGTTATTTTTACTAAATAGGCGAGTAAAAATGGACATAGATTTAAATTTATAAAAGATGATTTATATTGAATGGATTTTAGGCCGTACAGAATGTGCAAACCTTATAATATATGAAATTTAAGACCGAAGAATGATATTTGAATCTACCGGTGAAATTGTTGTAATCATTGATATTAGAAACAAAGAAACTCTATTGTATTAATTACTGAAAATTTTCCAGAGTATGTTTGGGCAATTGTATTCGGGTAATATAAAATTTGAATTTCCCAAAATATAGCTTCCCACAATTACTATAAATAGTATTCATAATTTCTCCTTATAGAATTGATGTAATAAAAATATTGGTTTCAAAACAAAATTTTCAAAAATTCGTAATAAATAATTTAAAATACGTATATCTTACTTTTTTCACGCTTTCATGATATTAATGTGTTTGAGCTAGATGTAAAAATCATATAAGTAATACAATATTTTCTATTGTACTAATGTTTTTAAAATGTAATATCGATGATATAATTAGATTTTCTTGGACTAAGAAAATATCTATGTTAACATATTAACCCCTATTTACAATTATAATTACAAATTTAATAAATAGTCCAGTTATGATCAAATGAAGGTTTAGCTTCTGTTACAATAAACAAACAGAATATTTTTTCAAAATAGACATTTGAATATAATTATTATAAAAAGCAATATAAAAAATAAATAATTTTTAAGCATACCAATATAGCAGCTGTAAACATATGGTCGGTGTCTTCCAGTGCGGGACGGGCATCCAGTCAGTAGTCAGGCATAGAGGGAAGAGAGGCCGTTCTGATGGAGCACCCGTACGTAGAAGACTGACTTTGGCTCCGTGACGCTCTTACACTCATAGGAGACCTGGACCTACGGCTTAAAGTGGATTCTCAATAATTTATAATAATAGATGGCACCACCGGCGGCATTCATGGCACCGACGGGTCTCGAACCCGAAACCTGTGGCACCGAGCGCTAGAAACACAATAGTGCACACAATAATCTTAATCCCTTGGAAATAATAAATGACGAGTCAGGCTATGTACAAATGAAGGGTTTGGATAAGTTACAATAAACAAACAAAATAGATATTCAAACGAGGCATTTAAAATTAATTAATTATAGATAATTGAATTTTTGAACGACTGTCTTACAATAATTTAAAAATAAGTTCATTCCATTGATATTTTCTTTGTATATTCTGGTATTCTTCCACAATTTACTTATTGTGAAGATTCTTCCTTTTTTGGATGTCAAATTAAGACATATTTTTTTCTAGAACTATTTACACACAAGTGCGTCTTTCTTATACAATAAAAATATGCAATATATATATATATATATTAATATATATATAAAAAGCATCATAACAATAAATCGTAAAAAATATTTTTGTATTTGGATAATGTTTTAAGCGATATCAGGAAACTAGTTTTACTAATTAACCAGACTACTAATTATCATTAAAAATTTTCAAAACACATATCAGAAATTATAGTACATTCTCTCAGATAATAATAACATGCAAAATCGTTTAAAGATCAAATATTTAATTTACAAAAATTTTATTATACCTTCAAATAACTTATGCTAAATCATAATAAAAGAGAAGATGATAAAATATTCATGTATAAACATTGAATGACAGCTTAAGTTTTAAGTTTAATTCAATTAATAATTTGCTAAAAAAATTACGACAGTTGTATTTATAAAATGATACGTTGAGATGGGATAATAAACTTACAAACACAAAAACATTTCAAAAATAAAATTATGCAAACCTGAACACCTGGTACCAAGGATTTATGACATTTTTCGAGGACTCGGATTCAGAAATATTCCTTCAAAACCAATGGAAGGCGACATTAAATTACCTCACCTTCCATTGATTTTGAAAGGAATAGTTCTAAATACGCTGCAAATTTTTAAGCTTAAAGTAGTTAATGCTACCTTATTAATAACTTCAAACACCTAAGAGAAAAAAAAAATTAAAAAATTAATACTGTTCTTATGAATTTTTGTACATATAAAAAAAAAAAATTTTAATTTTTGTCTTTTAAACATTTTTTTCTCACACTGAATAATTAATATATTATTAAGCTACCTAGAATTTTTTACCTCTAATTAATTATTAACTATTTCAATATTTTATATTTCCCGAAAGTCAGTATAAAATGCTTCATTATATGTGCATGTGCGAAACAAATATTTTCACAGAAATATTTATCCTCATTAAAAAATAATAAAAAATTTACTTTCATCACATTCAATTTCTCTCTAATCTTTAAAAAATGTCACTTGAAATACATAAAAATAAACACTAAATGGTATATTATTCAAATCAATCTAGACTGATAAAAGTATTGTCACTTTATTAAGCCTACTTTTTATTTTTACTAAAAAGGCGAGTAAAAATTGACATAGATTTAAATTTATAAAAGATGATTTATATTGAATTGATTTTAGGCCGTACAGAATGTGCAAACCTTTTAATATATGAAATTTAAGAACAGAAAAATGATATTTGAATCTACTGGTAAAATTGTTGTAATCATTGATATTAGAAACAAAGAAACTCTATTGTGGTAATGACAATGTGTGTAAATTCGTCTCACGTCAATAGTCATGGTGCATGGGAGAAGTATCCATGCTTATACATTATGACACGCAAATGCGGGACTGTTTACCTTCAAAGTAACACATCATCAACCGGCGCTGGACTATTCGGATTATATTTAAGTGGCATATGAGGCCCAGCGAAATCTAATAAAAAAACTAAATGAAAATTTGCATCAAATAACACAAGAAAATTTTTTTTGTTTATTTTTATAAAATATAATGATTTCTTAAAATTTATTCATCAAATTAATTGAAATCTAAAATTATGTATGTAGGACATAGAACAATTGCAATACGAAATAAATAAGGAAGATTGGAATTTTATGTTAGAAAAGGAAAGTATGCCAACAGATAAATTTTTTCCAAAAGCTAAATATTTCACATTTTATAGTTATTATATTTTTACCTAGGAAATTAGAACACGGAAGTAAAAACAAGTGGAAACAAATTATGTGTTCACCAGATGTGTAAATTCAAGAAAAAAATTATCCAGAAACTAAATAGGAAAAAAAAATCGAGTATCTGGAGTAAAAAAATTGCATTTTTAAAATTTCAAATTACAGTTTGTTTTGAGATTTTATCAATCAATCTAAACTTATTAAAATTTTTGAAACTACAAAAAATTAATTTTATAAAGCATTTAGTTAATAAAAACCACAATAGTTAAAAGCACAAAGAACATTTTGCTTAATGCTAAGACACTTGATATCTACGTGTGCAGCAAGCTGGTTGAATGTATAAATTTCTGAAACTCACTGATTACTTAATGCTTTTCCAAAAGTATAATTAGTTTTCAAAAGATACAAAAGATGGAGAGCTCAACACTAAATTATCAAAATGGCGCAATATGTTGCTAACTTCGTAATAAATAATTTAAAATACATATATCTTACTTTTTACACGCTCATGATATTAAAGTGGTGGTGCTAGATGTAAAAATCATATAAGTAATAAAATTATTAAATTAAGAAATAATTATCAACTACACAACTGTCTGCCTATTTAACACTAGACATTCATGTAGTTTATAAATACTTTTCTTAGTTCTCCTGGAATCTGTGATAAAT